>JAZGUH010000370.1:1200000-1751869 GCA_037893225.1 Hippasteria phrygiana | reverse complement strand
GCATAAAAACGTACTTTTTTAATTTCAAATGAATGGTTTATTCGCAAAAATGAGATCATACTTGTAGATAACATTGTAAACAGGGATGATCCTCGTCATTATTATTTAATACTGTTGATAAAGTGTGCGAATATTTCTTTTTTACCAGTTTGCAAGCTTAATACTATAGGCCTAATAGTCTTCGGAAAGAGAGATTCTGAATCAGATTTCACAACTTACCGGGGGTGTCTATGAGAGAGGCGCACTCACAGCCGATAGCAAACAAACTGAACGCAATGAGGGCCACGGGGAGACAGTGACAAAATCTCCCACGGACATCCATGGCAAACCGATCACTGATTAGGCTGGGATAAGTCTGTCGGTCCGTCAGTACGTCGTATACAGTACCGGTACCCCAAAAACTTGAATTAAGCTGAATTCACTCGCAGAGACAACTTTACGGGGAAACAATCCCTCTGTGTCTTTTATATAGCTGGTTACAGTCTGAGATCGTATCAGTGGTTAGGTTATATACTCCAGTTCAGAATCTGTTTTTCTCGTACAACCCTGGATTACTTGCCCAAATCCCCGGTTGCAATCAAACAATAATGTGCCCTGGAATTTTCCAGACTCATGGACCTTGTAGTGGAAAGGTTATGACCCCGGACGTTGCTCTTGTGTAGAGGAATCTGATTGGCTACAAGTATAGGAGAGACGCCCGCTTATACGCCAACGAATCTGCAGGGAAGATTCTTTTAGCAGAGGCTGCTTCTATTAAATGGAACATCACTCCATGACCTACTTGGCCGTGGTTGTGAAAGAGGAAATAAATGTCATCCAGACAATATTGTTGAGCCAGATATCAAGTTGCTTGCGAAAACAGGATATTTGGGGACAAGTTCAGTCGACTGCTTCCTGGTCCGTCAGTATTATTTTCTTTATATGGGAGGCGGGAACCAGTCTACAAGTTCAGGGTGCCATCTGGAATGCTCCAAGGTAGGTCCCATCAGTCGGTTTGAATATTTGCCAAGTTAGAAAGCTTGGCTTCAAATCCGGGTTCCGGATTTTTCGGCCCCCTATAGTTTTAGAACACTGGCACTTCCTAAAAATGATACAAAGGGGAATTTCCCGAACAATCTGGCACGTAGGCCTAATACCGTTCCATAGCTTTCAAACTTTTGCGTCGATCCAGCAGTTTGCCCATAGGCCTAACAATACTGTACATAGTGTACAATGCATGTTATTTATTTGTCGCTCTTAATCTTGCTTGCACTTACGGTTTTCAAACTTTTCAGGTTTGGGGTACAAGCTTATGACAGGGATGGTATGCAGACGGAAGTTATGATGTCGAATCCCCCCCCCCCCCCCCCCCCCCGGCTATTTGTCGGTCCTACAGGTCTACCCGCACACTGAAAAATCATGGGGTTAAATTTACCCAATTGTGGGTGAAAACTGCAACTACCCAAAATTTGGGTAAATCTATCCAAAGAGCAAGGAAAGGTATATCTGAACACAAATTGTGGGTAGGCCCCTAGGCCTATATAGTTGCAGGTTTTACCGACAATTGGGTAAATTCAAACCACATGATTTTTCAGTGCACCCGCCACCCCACCCAAGCTGCAAAATGTCCTGTCTGAAACCCATCGTTTTAAACAAATGTTAACACCGAAACGACGCGCGCTTTCAGTGCACTATGTGTACAAATCTGGGAAGATCATTGCCTGTTCGATCAAGTTGCAACGTTGACGACACCATCCGCCATCTTATCACTCAACGCTATGCGCGAACGTAAAACTATAGTACATGTACACACACACAATGTACATATCATGAAGCTTGACGACGCACGGGCGCCAGGTTAGGCAGCAATGATTTATTAATGTTCCAGGAGTGGTAATATGGCGGCTGCTGGCAACAGTTGTTCGTACAGCATCCAGATTTGCATACATTGATGAGATGGTACTTTCTAGAGGAGTGTTTCCAGTGTTCAATCTCTCGTCACATTTCGGGAAACTATCTAAACTGACCAAAAACCACATTGCAATAGAGCACAAAGTTTCAGACTGTCATAGCTTTATTGGCAACTGAAAAAACGAGGTTTCGATCAGTGCCCATTATAAGTCGACCTGTGGCGTTTGAGATGGTTTCTGTACATGGTACATAGCGCAGAGAGTCTTGTTTGCGATCGAAAAAAAATAGCCGATTAATTTCTGCCTTCTGATGGACGAACCTCAGTATGAAACAATGATTGTTGAAGTGAATGCAGTTTAAAATTGGCCAAATTTACAACGATATCATGTGTGGGGCGGTAGAAAACACCAATCGACCTGTGGCGTTTGAGATGGCTTTTGTACACTAGATACAAAGCGCAACGAGTCCCATGTTTTTGACGGGAAAACAGCAGAATATAAAATGTCTGTCCTCTGATGGACACACCTCAGTAGTAATCAATGATTGTTGCTGTGACTACAGTATCGAATTTTCAAAGTTACAACAATATAATAGGTGCGACGGTCAAAAACCATACATCGACCTGTGGCGTTTGAGATGCGCTTGGCCGTTGAGGGCGCTGTGTAATAAATGGCAAATTTATTAAAAGCGCCTCGTGCAGCGGGTTTGGATAAATTGAAATGGGGGGGGGGGGGCTACATGTAGCCACTAAATCTGCAACTTATTTCAACATTTCCTGACAGAGTGATCATTGTGCATGCCGTTTAATGAAAACCAGCTATTTTATACTTTTTTTCATTTAAACATGGCGGCAACCTCCGAATTTTGCGAATCGACCTGAATTGAATGGCAAATCAATATTTTAAGATCGAAAATTGGGGTGAGTGGGTGGGTCAAACAAATTTCGAAAAAACAACAACGACATTTTAAAACATTGAACATTTTGAATGGCCCCCTTACTGTATTGATTTCTGTTTGATGCAATGTGTGAATAAATGATTTCAATAAACTCAATTCGATTACTTATTTTTATTGAATGACGTTCTCACTCTCGTTGCGCGTCGCCCCACGCACAGTGCGTAGAGTGTCCATGAGAGAACAGGGAAATTTGTGAGCACTCAATGGCGCGTCTGTACTGTACGCGCTGCATAATTTTTTTTCCTAGGAAGGTTAGGGTCAATTATCATAAATGGGCATATTTAGACCGCTATTACGATCATGCATATTCATGAAGAAGTTAATCATAAATTAAGGTTGAAGTAAAAATATTTTGTCGAGCTATTGTTGTGGCTATATTGATAGAGCATAAGGCTTTGGACTACAGGGGCCTGGGTTCGAATATATATTTCTTTTTCTTGTACTAATTGTGGTGTGGAGGATTTTATTTCAAGGGAAAACAAGTCTGAGAACCTGTCTCACAGCTCACACAGCCAAGTACAACGCCCATTTATGACAATTGCCCCTAACTTTCCCAGGAAAAAGAATCACGCGTACGCGCTGCCCATCTAGTCTTGATGCCAGCATGTCCGGGGCGCGCCACTTGTCCGGGTAGCCACGCGCGCCTTGACTAAAGGCCACAGGGCAGTTTTCCAACGATTTCCAGCTGGAAATCGTTGGAAAATTATATAAATTTTCACTTTTCTTGGCAACGACAGCACACCTGGTGCCATCATTTCACAGGATGATTGAGACTACTATTAACTTACAGTCTAGTAAGGTATTTGGTAATAATTCAGTAGAAAAAAAATGAAGGATTACCAATCGTGTACACTAATTTAAAGTTTGCAGTTAAATGAGGTATAGTGCGCCCTCACTTGAGCGTGGTTGTTGAGTATAATTACTGGATAACCGTGTATTGAAAAGCTTCATGCTGTAATAATGTAACTCATGGCTATAAGCACTCCCTGGCCCTTTAACTCTTTCAGTGCCAGCGTTTTTTCAAAATGTACCCCTAAAGTGCCAGACTTCCAACGTTTTTGGTAATTATTTGAAATTCTGTAAAAAAAAATTTTAATAAGTTATACTCACCAAACTTGTTGTATCTTGGTCTTTGTTATGTCCTCTGCACATTGATGCCTTAGTATTATCAGATATGTCTTCCTCGGAGTCTGAAAAACAGTCTTTTTCATTGTCTGAATCTGCAAAATACTCACAAACTTCATCCGCAGCGAGTAGCGAGCGCGTTTACTGGGGGCCGCCATCTTTGCAAATGTCGCAAATCTGACTTCTGACTCGGAGACATTGCGTACGGGGATTCCCCAGGTCGTACGGGAATGAAATTTTCACCGTAAGGTAGATGAATACGCCCTCTAGCGATATCTAGAGCTCGTATAATTACGGTGTCTGGCGTTTTTGAGAAAATAAATGTTGAAATCCTGATCGTATATTTACGATATTGGCACTTTTGGGGTACATGCGGTAGAACGTAAATTTACGTTTTTGGCACTGAAAGAGTTAAGGGCGGAGTTTACAGGGGAAATGAAGCATGAGTGCGACTCGAAGCCAAGACTAGCAATGAACTGGTTCTCAATTATATACTCCGTACACTACGCGCATAGCATCTGAGTACCAGCTATTTGCCATACAAACGTTTGCATTGTTCGCGCGAGTGGAACGCAATAATCTCAGCGTGCCCAACTTCGAATGGGCATGGTCTTCAGTCCGAATGGGATGTTGCAAGTTTTCGGCTTAATCACTAAACAGTAAACCTATCTTTGGGTAAAATGCAAAGTTTTCTCCCACTATACCCCTTAGCAAGACTAATAATTATTTTATTTTAAGAGTATATTTTGTTTATAATATTTTTAATTATTTGGAATTCCTTCTTCAAAGCAAAGAAATCGGTATAGCAGCTTTTTACGTTTTCGTGACGAAAGTTTCAAGATGGCGATGCAAGCAGCGCGTCGGCAAAATGTAAGTGAAACTGCAAATGTACTGTAAATCCCCTTCTATGAGTTATATTTAGTAAAACACTGTCGAATTGTGAAGTCGAATAGTTCAATTAGGTATTGTGGAAAATTAGTGGCGTTTAGTAATAACTGGATCACTTATTTAGCCTTTCCAAACTACGTATTTTGTGAAACGTGAAAGTGCATGTAGGCCTAGCAAAATATGGCGGGGAGAGGGCGCCATTTCACTTGCCGTGGGCATGGTGGGTATTTTGTTTTGTTCGTTGGCTTTTTTTTTTTTTTTAAACAAACTAGATTTCCCTTTCAGGCCCTTTCACACTTGACACTGACAGATCTTGGGTTAAACGCAGGGTTGACATGCGGTTGAAAACAAGCGACGTTTTAACATATGCGATTGTGTAGTTACTTGGGCCATAATGAAAGTATGACTGAGTTAATACTGTCCGAGACATTTTGAAAAGTGATGAGGCTTTTTTTCATTATTCATTATTGTTCAATTTCCCGCCTTTGAACATGTTGAAAACGCCCGCCACTGAGTCATAGGACCAAGTATGGAACGATCGGCTGCTTGGTCATCATCACATGGGATCATTGCCAGCTTTGAATGCAATCATCAGATATATCTTAAATGCATGCCATCATTTTTTATTTTTATATCTGCGGGATTCATCAAAACATTCTTCAAGTATTTATTTGAGTATTTACTCGATTGATTGATTGATTGATTTTTATTCGGTATTACCACATAAATATAAACAAATAGAAATATATGAATATATACAAACAAACAAACAATTACTACAATACATTAAAAACATGGTAAATATACCAGGGATAGCCCATGAAAGTTTTTCAACTTATTTCCAAATGGGGTCCCCTTCCGACTCGTCCCTTTAATGCTAGATTGAGATTGATTGAAAATACCCCATTCGTTCAATAAATCGAGAAATTGAATACGGGCATCCGGGTTACTGAGGCAGTGTCGTCCATGGCAAAGATAGAAAACGATTTCTATTGGCCGATATTTTTACGCATAGTGTCCATCGACCAACCAGCTTGACTGGTTCCTCGTCTCTATTGCTATGCTAAGCTACGCAATTGTATTGCAGAGCGGAGCCTCACGCAGACGAGAACCACTCTAAACTGCAACCTACTATCGCCATACATTTCGCTGCCGTCGGATGATGGCATGGATATGGTTATACAAATAGAGCGTTTTTCGATTGCAAAAGCATGTTTGGAATTCTGGATGGACAGTTGGGATAAATTGTATAAATTTAATTGGAAATAATGAAATATTTTTAAATAATAAAAATGTTTGGCGGGGGCTTAGCCCTAGAAGGACGCTATGATATAGCGTCCTAGCGCCCAAGTATGCAAAACAGTCCTATGCTAGAAACCGAAGATCAAAAATCCACTTTACCTGCATAAATGTTCTTGGCATCATTTTATTCAAACAGTTCAACAGCCCATCTCCCTGTACGGATAGAAATATTCCTCCAAGAATGTCAAGAACAGGAGATATTTGCGGCGCAAAATCGTCTCCACGCGGCGCTGACTTCACAAACACGAGGAGTAATACCCACACTTAGAACGTTCATCAACAGAGGGCGCAATTTACAGTCGCCGCATGCACGGCCGATAATCCGCCCTCTGTTGTTGATGAACATTCAAGACGCGCGGACAAGGTATTACTCCCCGTGTTTGTGAAGTCAGCGCCGCGTGGAGACGATTTTGCGCCGCAAATATCTCCTGTTCTTGACATTCTTGGAGGAATATTTCTATCCGTACAGGGAGATGGGCTGTTGAATTGTTTGAATAAAATGATGCCAAGAACATTTATGCAGGTAAAGTGTGATTTTTGATCTTCGGTTTCTAGCATAGGACTGTTTTGCATACTTGGGCGCTAGGACGCTATATCATAGCGTCCTTCTAGGGCTAGCGGGGGCTCTGATGGCATGCGGGCGGTGGATGGTAAACTTATATTTTCATTCTCATGGCCTTATGTAGCTCATTCCTATAAGAAAACAAAATCAACTTTGAGCTTGCGACATTAAAAACCAACAGGTATGTCGTAGGGCAGGGTTTTGACAACAAAATGCAACATGAAAATGAGCATAGTGATCACTGCAACACTGAACATGCAAAACGGCACCGATTCGCAAGATACCAACTGCAAAACGCGTGAGACAATCAGCCTTTTAGAGGTATGGCGGACACAATAGGAGGGCGCTATTTGATTTGGGTAAACCTTTTGTATGGCACAAAAGGTATACCCAAATCAAATAGCGCCCTCCTATTGTGTCCGCCATACCTCTAAAAGGCTAATTTCATTTTCTACCACAAAAAAAATCTTCAAAATGACACAAATTTATTTCATTAGAATTGAGGTGTATACTTTATGTCAATAAAGTTATTTTGGAATGATTAAGACAACCTTGACTCAAACTGGACCACATCTAAAGAAGGCCCATAACTACACAATCGGCATAATAAATAGGAATAGGCCTGTGAAGAAAAGGCTTCACATGTTTGTTTACTTTGTTTGCAAAGTTGGAGCATGAAGAAAGATTACCAGTTCACAGTACATGTCGTCGTGTGCCAAGCAGAAGGTCGTAAGGATGAAAAATGGGTCAAAAGGTCAAATTCGGGTTTGGGGGGTAATCGATAGAGTATTGGAATATCTTCATTTTGATATACATTTCGTCTCAAGGGGCTACGTCATTCTGACGTACTTAACAAAATGAAAAGGACCCAAGGGAATTTTTGCATCTTTTGTTTCCGGCAAAAGGACGTACATTGTAAGCGTGTAATATCAATGTAACAAAACATGCTACAAGTGTGTTCACCTCTCCACTTCAGTGGGACGTAAACGCGCTTGGAGCAAAGTTTGTTCCCGGCAAAAGGTCGTTAGCATATCAATGCCGCTTTAGTGCCATTTAAACCAGAATGACTTCCCGGCAAAAGATTCTTAGCATCAAAATGTAAATAACTTTCAAATTTAGCAATATTTTTATTTAACAATGCACAGCATTATTGGAAATATCAATCATTTTGATCTGACAAAAATTCAACCTTTGGCGATTCTTAATTTAGAAATGCCAACACAGAAACTTTAAAGTCAATTTTCTCGGAAAGTGTAATTACGCCTCAAAGCGTCCTAGATCCTTATGCCGGGCACACCATGATGTGTATTGTTTCCCCGATGAAATGTACCTTGTACACGTGCAGATACTTGTATTTCGTATTAGGGATATACAAGTTTGACAAATTTGGTCTTGGTTTTTGGTGCAGAACAGGCAGAAATTGACACGATCTCAACTGTTCCGTGCCCAATTGGCTGCAGGAACGCAAAGAGGTAAACACGGTGTGACGTCATTTCCATCTATCAGGTCCTTAGCTTGAGTAAAACTACTTCAATGTAGAAAAGTGGTGATTGTTTGCCAAGTCTTCAGCAAAAACATTCCCGTGTGCCTGTATTGTAACATTTATAGTGCACGTACGGTTTCTCTCTCCTTAGGTGAGATTACCTCCAGAAGTTAATCGGATCCTGTACGTTCGCAATCTCCCCTACAAGATCACAGCGGAGGAAATGTACGATATCTTCGGCAAATACGGTGCAATAAGACAGATCAGAGTGTAAGTGATTTTTTTTTCTTGAATTTTCTTTTTCTTCAGTTTCTCATTGCTGCTTGTGGAATTCCATGACTTTCCATGACTTTCCTTGATACTTTAAATTCCAGGATTTTCCGTGACTGTAGGGCTGTTCATTTTCGAATAATTTAGTATTCAATTATTCGAAACTGGGTTTGAACGAATAATCGATACTCGCCGATGACCTGGAACCTGCATTTTCCTCCAGAGGCAAAAATCCTCTTGTGCCCTCAATCCTGCAAAATCCTCTCATGCTTCAACTTCCAAAGACCCTTAATCCTCCAAATTCCTCCTTTTGGCAAAGATGATTTTTGAGGATTTGGAAAGGTAAGGGTTAAGTAGCATCATAGTCGTACATTGTATCTGTAGTCTGTACGTGCATATATATTTTTTTCTAATATTTGAACCGACAAAAAAGTATTAAAATATTCGGTTGACGATCAAATACTTGAATGTTCGGGACAGCCCTACATGACTCTGGGAACCCTGTCTTATGACTAAAATATCATTTAAAAAAAGCAGTCTGACCACTCTAAGCTGCATTTCATTACCGTTAACTTATGCTGCAATCTGTGTCCAATTTCAAGGAATCTGTGATGATTCGTGAAAAATTAGCACTAGCTATTGCTGAAAATTCTGCATTTAGCCTGACAGCATATTGCAAGGGGTCAGGAAGGAATTATTATCTTTTGCTTGGTACATCTTGTAACTAAGGGCCATGTCACACGAGGCATTTCACAGGCGATCAGTTGCAGGCAATCTCCAAGAAGGAAAATATTCACACTTCAAATTTTCACTTAATGTTCTTAGGAATGTCAATATAGTGTCAGAAAAATATATTTTATGCCACTCAAGTTGCCTCCAAGTTACTCGTAAAAATTGCCTCATGTGACAAGGTCATAAGGATTCTGTGCTTCTGTGGGGGTTAGTGCAGAATTTCTTTGGCACAGAATTACAGGCTGTTATGGAATTATAGAATTTGGCATTATGGATCTATGAAATTGAGTTCTGACCATTTGTAACACATGGCTGCATTTGTTCTCCCAAACAAACGTGGACGTACATGTATAACAAAGGGAACAATAGATATGATTTGAAGCTTTGCATGGTGGGTGCGATATGAGAGAGACTCACCCCGGTTCTTTTCAGAACCACACTTCTTCCTAGAAGAGATTTATTTCACATGGTGTTACCCGCAATCCCAGTCTCTCTCAAAGGGAACAATATCGTCCGCGATTCCCAGAAACCTATGGGAGTCTTCCGAAAAAGTTACAGTACAAACAAAAAAAAGGAAGCAATAGGACGTCCGCGTTTGGAGGTCGATACACGTTTAAATGTTCTACATTGTATGTGAAGCAGATGAAAAATTCTTCACATAAGTGATTTTTGTTTTGGTTTGTTGACTTTTATTATATCTATATTTATTTTCAGAAACATTAATATTTGACGAATAAAGATAAACAAATAAATGTTCATAAAAATTACTTCTATCTTATTTCTTTGCACTTTTTGTGTTTAAAGGCCTATATTTCTCAACGCACTTCCGTTAAATTGGAAAATAGGAGTATGCAAATGTCAAGGTACATCTCGAGAACACAAAAATGCCACAGGGGTTAAAACTACGCCAAATTAAAGCTTTGGATGTGACAAATTCAACTATGTATAGGCCTATAACTCATTTTTCAAATTTTGCAACATAATACCCCTTTTTTCACATTTTACCAGTTTTCTTTGTTCGGTTTGAAAAAAAAAAACTTGGTTAGATGCCACTAAGTAAGTGGCAATGCCTAAACCATTTGTGTGTTATAAACGCCTAACGGCGTCTTCCGTCCTTGTCAAGGGGAGTGCTAACCTTCTCTCCTTTCATACAACACACTGTAACCAGCAGCTACAAGATGTATTTATACATCACAGTGTGCACTCCATGTCAATTCACGGTAGCCTGTGCCAACAATCATTTTTTTTCCAAAAGAGGTTCTCGAGCAAAAGAATACCACTGGAGTAAAGCCGGTATTTTTCTGATTTCTGGAATGTATTTTGCTGCGAAATCGGTTTCCAGGAAGGTGTAGAAATTGCGTTTTTTTGGTACATGTATGTGTGCAATGCATGCTGGGAAATATTTATGCTAATGAGGAAGACTCAGCAGATTGCCATTGCTTTTGCATTGTACTTTTCCCATGCGAAGTGTGCATGCATTTTCATTCAGTTTTTTGTTTCACTTTTTTTTATGGGTGTGTCTTGTACATTTACTTTAGTATTTCATGAATAAATAACATAATTAATCCTCGTATAAAGATTGTTTTTGTTTTAAGCCTTTGTAAAATGATCAACCGAAATAGCTTTTGCTATTTAGTGTAGTTTTTTGTTGTACTTTTTCATTTCCTAACGGAAGTAATAAAAGCAGCAAAGCTGTAAAACTCAGTCACTGTTATAAATCAGTATATCAGATTGAATGTTTAATTGGTGTTGTAATTAATTAATTAATTGTTGCTGTACTATGACCTTTTGTCGACATTTCTCCCCGTTGCCATTCAGTGAATTTTTTACAGTTCCATTTCATAACAGGAAAAGCCCCATAAAATGCAGCAAAGATATAAATGTCAGTCACTGTTACTCATAAGTATGTCAGATTGATTGTTTAATTAATTAGTATTGTAATTAATTAATTAACTGTTGCTGTTGACCTGTCAACATTTCTCCCTGTTTTCACACAGTGGCACCAACCCAGACACAAAGGGCACCGCCTATGTCATCTATGAAGACATCTTTGATGCCAAGAACGCATGTGATCATCTCTCGGGATTCAACGTGTGTGGAAGATACCTCGTCGTTTTGTACTACCAACCCAACAGGGTAAGTTGCCGGATTGAAAAGGTCAAAGGTCGTATCTCTGCGTTATCCAGTGGTTTTGGGCATGTCTGCGTGGCTGTCCGTTCATCACTTTTGTGTCGGTGTATCAACTTCTTAAAATTCGTCAAACAATCCACAACTTCTTAAAATGGTCAAACTTTATATGCGGATGGCTGGACTTGAGAGTAGCCTATTAAATCAGGATTAGGGGTCAAAGGTCAAGGGCATTACAGTAATATGAGCTGTTAATGTGATTACTGAATTTTTTTCAAGTATCAAATATTACATATGGATTGATCTTGGTATTTCATGGAGACCTTTTAAATTTGGGGTCAGGGGTCAAGGTCATGTAGAGGTCAGGGGTCAAGGGCATTGCAGTAATAAAAAAAAATGCTGTTAATGCAATAACTTTTTTTTTTCAAGCATCATCACGTTACATTTTAGGCCTTTTAAATTGGGGGTCAAGGAGTTGGAGGTCATGGTCATATAGCAAATCTAATAAAGTGGCGTTTGGTCAAGAACTATGGAAATATTTTAAGAAAGTAAATTTGGGCTGTACAATTGAACAAACAATCTTATTTTCTTTCCCCCCCCCCCCATCTGTGTCGCAGGCATTTAAGAAGGTTGACCAGGCCAAGAAACAAGCGGAGCTGGACAAGATGAAGGCCAAATACGGACTCAGTACACCAGAGATCAAATAGATGCCCAGCAAAGATTGGTGTGGACTTTGAGATTTGACCAATGACCTGAAATCCACGTGGGAGATTTCAGGCTGACACCTGTTTTTGTTTTGTTTTTCAAAGTGTCAAAATGCATTTCGGCAGCACAAATTCTGCCGTCCAGAGGCAAGACGATGGTAAGTTTTCGGTGCTGACGAAATGCAGGGATTGTGAGGATAAAAAAGTGTTTGCTCCACCAATCAGCATACATGAAGGCTCGTCAGAAATGTATTATTGACACGTTGACTACATTTTGGTTCGTTGGAGCTGTAGATGATGTCTTCAGTGCATTGGGCAACTGACTCGTCACATGTCGGAAACTCATCTGTTACTCTTTCAGTCATGCTCGTCTTAACTACAGTTTGCCCAGTGTTTTTTTAATAGTCTAAAGAAATAATTCTATTGAAACCGTAAAAAGATGTAAAATTGTTAATGTCTGTCTAGGCGTGTTCTATTTCCTGTGAGATATACATGTTGAATAAATCCCTGCCATCTGATTGGTGGATCGTCGATCACGTGCATTGAGTTATTCGTCCCATCGCACGACGCGAACCCGCACCGCAAAAAAAGTTCTGTCATATGGTTCTAATAAACAGTACGCGTTCGATGGAACTTCCCTAATTTCACGGTCACTATTGGTAGCGCTACAACACGGCTGTAATTCACACAAAATAGTGGACGATCTTCGCGAATCACCGTTTGTTCTCCTAACAGACGATGAAATATAGGAACTCGTAGGTCATGCTGACGCTGCTAACACAAAGAAACAAATTAAATACGCAGTCAAACGATTAGATGACTTTGCAAGACATGCAGGAACAACAATTGAGCTTTAACCGTTTCGGAACTGGACAACTTGTTGTCGCGGTTTTATGCGGGACTGAGAAGGGAAAACGGTAGGCCTATGTTGTACTTTTGTACACACAAAAAATCCATGCATGCAATCTGACGAGGATTTATTCAGACGTTGTATTAAACAAATAATGAATGTTTCACATTCGTGCAACGGTAAGACAGATGGAATGTCCCATTCCACTCGGCTTTGCCTCATGGAATGGAACATTCCATCTGTCACCTCATGAAATTATTCTTACCATTGCACTCATAAACATTCATTATTTGTATAATGTAGCCACAATGCTGTTGAATGGAAGTCCGGTATGACAAACGGGTATAAGGTAGGGGGTCAACTAGCTGCTGAACAAATCTTGGCCATGTTTGGTCGCAATGTGCATTTCCTTGCCTACATGTGCACAGAAGTGGATGCCCCTTTGTTGTGTGGAATACCCATCACGTGTTTCTACAAACATAGATTTTATCCCCAAACTATGTACCCATTCGTTAGGGTAGAGATTATCTTTTCTCTTAACCCCTTTCAGATCCTTCGAAATCTACCAGAATCCTTTTGGAGAAGATCGCAGGGTACAGTGTAGATCTCAATTGTACATGGGGCTTGATATCACTTGAAAGTTAAAGTGTATAACAGAGAATGTGTCATCAGTACAACACAGTGGCGGATGTTGGAAAGATTCTGGCAGATATCCCAGCCAAAACAAATAATGCCCAGGGACTGTTAATTCTCAGAGCCTTTGCCAATCTCCGCTTTCGTTGTTTCATTTTGCGTGTGTTTTTAAACAGATAATTTGGCTGATCCCCAAGGACTTTGTTAAAATATAAATTTGACTGCGATATTTTTCCTCAAGGCTAAATAATAATGTTTGTTCACCAGTCGTGTGTAGCAATGTGATATTGGGCCGAGATGAACCATTGTTTTATAAGTTCTGCATTTCCATTTTGTTTTATACATCAATTTATGATGTGGCATAGTTAGTCCGTTTGTATCTTTAAAGTTTTTTCTCTTACGCCCAAATTCCACAATTATTTACTATACACGTAGATCTACTTCAAACCTTACAAGATTCAGTGAGCAAGCTATGAGGAAATAATATTCAATATTGTATGATTCAGGCTTTCCAGTATTCTTACTTTTCCTACTTTTTTCTTGATATTTCCTATTTTTTTTCCTACCTTTTCGTCCCACATTTTCGAAAAATGAAATCACCTTGGATATTTTTCGTAAGTGTTGCACGCTTTCATATGAAAAATCGCACAATGAAGGGCTTGGGTGCAGGAGTACTGCAACTTTACTTCCAAGAGCTTAGTTGAGGACGGAGCACAAGTATTGTGAGTACAGAACATGCCAAATGAGGCTTGTGATGCTGTGGACATGAGTGAGTAGCAACGAAAACTACCGAAATCCCGCAAAAGTCCTACTTTTATCCTAGTTTTGTCCTCCAAAGTCCTACTTTTGTCCTCTTTTTTTTAGGGGGTGTTGAAAAGTTTGATCGTACTATTTTACTTTTTAACATGGGTCTGCTTGAAAGGCAAGATTGTATGATGCGTGTGTGTCAGATGAGCGGAGAATTGAAGAGTGAAAACGGATGAGATGGTGTGAGTGTGTTTTTAAGTTTATTTAAAATCATCAGTAATGTGTACAGTATTTGGATAGCTTGTCTGTGTGTTTCTTTTTTTCGTATTGTGTAAGGTTATTTATATGGGGAGGATACACGGATGTACGTTTTGCAGTACATTGCATTTTTGGGGGAACTACTGGGATTGCATTTGGCAAAAACATTTTGTTAGGATATTTTTCCTGTTGAAGAAGGAAATTCCGGTGTTTGACCCATTACCCCAAATCGAATGTGCTGTATGCGTATGTTCGTGTAAAACAAAAATTCCTAGACCCACACTTAAAATAAGATCGAAATACTGAACAGTGAAGTGAATTCGTTGTTTTGTTTTTTTCAACCGTGTTCTGAGTAACGTAATTTGTAATAAATATTGAGAGAAACTGACATGAGTATCTTATCCATTCCTTCATTTGTGGCATCAGCAAGCGAAATCAGACATAAGTTGGACATTTTGAAAATTGAGATTTCCATTCCATAATGAAATATATATAGTGTAAGCTTTGAAAAAAATATATACAATATTTTGGTTTTCGAATAGAGCCGTAATTAGCATGAATAGACCCGTAATTAGCATTGAGAATAGAAAATAATACGTAGTTTACACAATTTTTTCGGAAGTACGCCAGACTAAAATGCCAAATTGTACACATTTAATGTTCTCGACACAAAAGCAAACCTGGAATTTGGAATTAAATATGCTTTAAACTACAGTGTTTTGACAAAAACAGATTGTGATTTTTTGACGATTTTCATTGCAATTACTCAAAAATAGGTCATGCGACTTATGTCCGATTTCCCTTGCGGACGCCACATTTTATGTGTTGCCCTGAAGTCATTGCTTGTGCGAATACCAGCGGCCAATTTCACGGACCTGCTACGAAAAAAATGCTTAGCAAAACAAGCCTTGCTTATTAAAACGGGTTACCAGCCAAAACTCTTCTTGACTTCCACTCGGCAAACAACAGTAGTCTTTGGTTCCAAGACGTCCTTAGCGGTGCGACGTATAGCGCTACCGACAGATCAGAGGGCGCGGCCGTGCACGCTGTACGTCGCACCGCGCTAAGGACGTCTTGGAACCAAGACTACAAACAACAGCTGAATACCAGTTGTAAGCAATGACATAAAAATTTGGTTGGTAATCCTGTTTTTACCAAGGACGATGTTTCATGTAAAGGACATTTTTGTGCATTATACGTGTTGGTATGGAAGGGAGATCAAATTCCAGTGGCGTTTCCGTGTTTTGGATTGGGGAGGGATAGACAAAAATTATAAGAAAATGTTAGAAAAAGTGGCATATTTCTTCCTTGCAGGGAAAAAGGGGTGGAGAGAGGCTACCGGGTGAGGTGGAGTTGGAGTCGAGTCCCTGCAAGTCCTTTCACAAGTACTTTCGCAAGCCCAGTCGGAAGTCCTTTCATAAAGCTGGTCACAAGTTACTGGATGAACAATGAAATGACAAAGGAATGCCTTTGTCAAAGCTCATTTGAATAGCTCGTGATTGGGATTAGGACTAGAGGCCTCGTGTATGATGGACTTGCAGGGACTTGTGATGGACTCGACTACATCTCTGGGTGGCGGTGCTTCAAACCAATGTTTGGGGTGCGTTCCACTCACGCGAACAGATAAACGTTCGCGAACGTTCGCCAATTTTGTGTGCATATCCAATGGTAAATTGTTCGCATAGTTCGCCTGAGTGGAACGCAGCCCTGTTGGTGGTGTTTTGTTTGTTTGTTTTTTTGTTTGTTTGTTTGTTTGTTTGTTTGGTTTTTTTTCCTTCTTTTTTTCTGATGATCGACCGATCGCGACTTCGGACAGTTGTATAGCTTTGAAGTTGCGGGTTTTAAGGGCCGGTCACATCGGCCACGAAAACGATGCGAATATAAAACGCTGCCCATTGGTGGATGGAACGCGCGCGTATTACACGCGCGACAATTCCACCAATCAATGGCGTTTATTCTCACCGTTATTGTTGTTATCGTGGCCAGTGTGACCGGCCCTTTATCGTTAAAGGTAATACAATGTATACATTTGCTTACATAAAAAAGAACTCCTGAATTATTATAAAATGCCTTACTTGACTGTAACTTAAACAGTCCCAAGCATCCTGTGAAATTACGGCACCCATGGTGTGCTGTCATTTTTAAGAAAAGTGGAATTTTTGTATCAGTTTGTAGCGATGGTCGGCCGACCATCGTTGTGAAAAAACCGACTTTTTTTCTAATGCAACTGCCCCCAATTTTAGGTTTGGCAAGACGTCCTTGATAACGGGCGCAAACCAACTATAGTCGAGTTCCCACCTGATACTCCGCTTTTTTGTCTGAACTAAATAGGGTCAGCGAACTAGACTACAAGAACAGCATTTCCCCCAGCATCTATATAGGGCCTACGTATAATTATTTCTGTAAATAATATCCTAGTATTTGTGTTGATATTGTATAGGCCCTAATATTAAAATATTCATTTTTAATTACAAAATATGCAGGGCCCCAATGGAAATAATTTTAAACTGTTTAGGCACACCCTGGGCAAAGAAATGTAATACATAAAAAATAGGCCCTATACATTTGTATACAAAACTTGAAACAGGTCAATGTTACAGAATTTGCTATACAAATCCTCAATTCCATTCATTTCTGAAAATCAAAGCAAACGCAAATTATGTATAGGGCCGACGACCTTGAGTCAATCTATGTGCAGTTTGGCGTCATAATGCATAATAGCCAATTTATGCACGCACACACCTGGAGAAATAGCTGGAACTGCAATATATTGATATTGTGTAACACAAAACCTAATGTGACCTTAATGTTGAGGTCACGAAGCAGTACTGTCTGCAGATCGCGGGGTTTTCCAAGCGCGCGCTCTTTGCCCCGCGTACCGTACCCGTACCCTACCCCTTTTGCTTTCCAAGTAAACATTCACACGATCGACATTATGAAAACGTCCACTGTTGTGTCTCTGTGATTTCTAGTTTCCTCCTTGAAACTCAACAGTTGTCAGCATTTGTTCAACATCGCCAGAAGAACCCCCTGCTTCGTCGTCTTGAGAACGGCGTGTTTCGGGAGACTTTTTTTCCTCTGGTGGATTTAATTTGCGGAATTTCCGTCAAGGACTTGCAGCCAATAACTTGCACTAATATTTTTGGAACGATTTCACCGCGTCCTTTGAGGTCTTTCTCCCGGGGTGTTTTTAGTCCAGGGTATTTGAAGGAAAAAAATAAACAATCAGGAAACAATCGATTTGAAAGGAAATTCGAAGCTATAAGTTGGAACTTATTTCCGCGTCAGGCAGTAGCCATCATGCTGGGCCTTTCCAAAGTATTTATGGATGTGGAGGACTTTAAATTTGTGTAGCCTACTTGTCGGTTGTAACTTCTCAATGCTGAGCGTTGTTCGTCTCTTTGAAGTTCAGTCAAGGATCGAGGCGACAACGCACCATGTTGTTCATCATTCTCTGCTTGTGTGTCGTCGTCAGCTCTACATTCCAGGTCTCCTTCGCCGCCAGTAAGTTGCAAAATTTCGCGTCCTTTCTCTAAATGTATTTAAAGAAACACGCAATGTTTTCCAATTGATCAGGTTGGCGATTCAGTACAGTTTGTGCGCTGTCACAATACTTTCCTACCTACATTTTTGCGCGGTCCCTCTGAAGATTAACTGTTCCTGTTCTTTTCAAATTTTAAAGTAACTGAAAAAAAATAATTGTATTGCTATTTTTTCTACCAATACAAATGTTTATCACTTCACTTGTGAATGAGACATCAAACGAAATATCACTCACATTTTGTTACCAAATAAGGCAAAATAAAAAAAACAGTTTAGCGTCCCCGCCCGCTTCCTTTTTTGGAACCACCTGGATTTATAAAAAAGAAATTACCAATAGAAATGAGGGGGGGGAAACCAAAAATATGTCAACCGATCCATCGGAAAATAAAATACAAACTTACTAACCACTGAAAACATGTTCAATTCGCTTGTCCAACATGTCTCTTCCTTTTTTGTAGTATCTTTGAACAGTTGAAAAACTTGCGGTTGTCGAAAATTTTACAAGAATGGCGGCCATCTTAAATAAAACAAATATATATATATTTTTTTACTTGCCCTAGCCATTTTACAAATGCCGAATTATATTATTATTATTAACATTGCAAAAGCACCGACAGTATAAACAGAAATACTTTCTGAGCTTGTTTTTTTTTTAATCTCTCTCGTTTTATTTCATCAACACTCAGATCCGGATGCTGACCTGGTTTTTGTGGCCAACGTGATTCCTCCTGGAATTTTTGTTGCACCCGCAGACACCTTCAATTTTACCCAAATCCTGGGGGCTGAAGACCAGGTTAAAAAACCCATCGCAATTGACTACGATCCTGTAGATGCAATGGTGTACTGGACCGATGTTTCTTCATCAACCATCAACCGGGCATTTTTGGATGGGACTGGTTTCGAAGTTGTTTTATCTGGCCTTCAAAGTAAGCGTTGGCCACTTAAAATGTATTTTGTTCTTTAAATGACAGCAAGCAATAAAGTTTATGATTTTAATAGTTTTAGTAAGCTTGTATTGGAATTATCCGGCCATCACTTAGACCTCGTGCACAAAGTCTATAGGCCATGACAGAAAAAGTCAAAGTATTTTCAAAGAATAAGTTGAAATTAATTTTGTTCCCTCCTAAATTCAAATTGGTGTTTCTTCATCAGATTTACACTTTTTGGTAGTTTTTAACTCATATTAAGGGAAAATAAGTGATGGCCGGATATGGAACTCTTTCCCTTTATTTCAATCAGCCCCAGATGGTTTGACCCTTGACCTTGAGAATCGTGCGATGTACTGGACTGATGCGGGCAGTGACCTGATTGAGCGATCTACCATGAATGGTCAAGACCGAGCCGTGGTCTTCAATCTGACGGACCCTTCGCTTAATGGTGCGCAGCCCAGAGCAATCATCCTGGATCCCAGCACGAGGTGCTTTTTTGTTATTTTATTAATACTCGTTGTTTTTTGTGTTTTTTTCTATTTAGTGTTTCATGTTTGAATAAACCTTTTCGACATTCTCAAAGCACCGTCCGTGGGAACAGCATCAGCCCCTTACTGGCATTAAAAGAGCAAGCATAGAACGAACGTGATATACATTGGTCACATGTTGGTTGTCATGGTTGCAAAAATCCTCTTCTGATTGGCTAATAATGTGACATTCCAGTGATGTGAGTTGCTGGTGAGTTGCATTCATCAGTAACTACCCTGAGAGGGATTTCCCAATTATCTCCTTATTTTATTGGCATATATTTAGAATTGATATTTTTTTCTGGTTATTATTTTCCTTATAATATTAATAATGTTCCATGCAAAGATATGTGAAAAGAGTATCTCTCAACTCATGACAGATAAAAATTTAGCATAAAATCAATTAATATTTGGACTGGTTCACAGTGCTAGGGAGATTAATAAAATTTTCAAATAAATTTTGTACATTTGGTTTTGATGTGGTTTTGAAGAGAAAGTCATAAGAAACGATTTGATTCAAGTTCGGATTCCATCGGATTTTGCAAAGCAAAGAAAAATTGATTTAAAGTGGGGATTTTTTAATCCCTGAAATGTGTACGTTTAATGCAGAGTAAAGTGTGATTATTTTGTACACAAATTGGAGTGCAGATTAATATGACAGAAATGCTTAAAACTCACATTTTCTCAAAATCTTTGTCTTTATTCATGCCTTATTTCAATGAATAAAAGGCAGATGGCAATCATGATTTAAATAATTCTGATGTTTGAATTAAAGTAAAGCTGTAAGAATGTGCAAACAAACCTAATTTTTAATCACAATTTCCTATTCAGAAAATGAGTCACCAAATGAACAGCGCCCTAACAGTGCCATAGGATATGGCATTGAGAATGTTGAAAAGCTAGGTTTATTGCAAGTGCTAGTGGGGTCTGGCCTCACTGTAAAAGCCAAACATGTTTCGTGTGACTTGGTATGACTATGAGACTGTTACGCAATGAGACTGTTACTCCCACCCATTGCAACCCACCCCCACCCCCACCCAACCCCCACCCCCCACCCAACCCCCCACCCCACCCCCCACCCCCCATCCCCCACCCCCCATCCCCCATCCCCCACCCAACCCAACCCAACCCCCACCAACCCAACCCCTGATCGCATATGTTCAGCTTCAATAATTAATGGGATTTAATGTCCGGAGTGAATAATTTTTGTCTTTGTTTTCAGTACTTTGTACTGGACGGATTGGGGCAGCAACCCAAGTATTCAGCGAGTCCGTACCGATGGCTCTGGTCATCAAACTCTCATCAGTACCTTGTTGGGGTGGCCAAATGGTCTAGCTTTGGACCCGACAGGTGAATATGTTTTCCTGATCGATTGCACAGGACAGGTTTTAATACTGACTATTTTTGTTCTAATTAATGTTTGTTTGGTTATTTATTAATTAATGTTTGTTTGGTCGGTTGGATGGTCAGTTGCTCATGGTTGGTTCGTCGGTCAGTCAGTTGGCTGGTCAGTCAGTTGTTTGGTCAGTCCAGGCAGGTCGGTTGGTCAGTCAGTTGGATAGTTGTTTGGTTCATGGTTGGTCTGTCGGTCGGTCTGTCGGTTGGTCATTGGGTCGGTCAGTCAGTTGGTCGGTTGTTTGGTCAGTCCAGGTAGGTCGGTTGGTCAGTCAGTCGGTCAGTTGGTTGGTTGGTTGGTTGGTTGGATATTGGTTGTTATGTTGGTTGATTTGTTCTTTGTTCATTTATAGTTTGGTCGGTCAGTTAAATGGTCTGTCAAGGTTGGTCTGTCAGTCATTGGGTCGGTCAGTCAGTCTGTCAGTTGGTCATTGGGTCGGTCAGTCAGTCTGTCGGTTGGTCAGTGGGTCGGTCAGTCAGTCAGTTGGTTGGTTGAATATTGGTTGTCGTGTTGGTTGGTTTGTAGTTCTTTGCTCATTTTTTGTTTGTTTGTTTATTTAAGTTTTTGCCTTTCTTTTTATCGGACATTCCCTCCCTCATCACTCACATTGGATTCACTGGCTCTTTCTTTCTTTCTCAAGCCTTAGAAACACATTTTCTCTCTTTTTTTTCTTGCATTTTTTTTCTGACCTGCTATATAGTGTGCCATTTGACAATTATAATTCGTTACTGCGCACGAGATCAGTGTCGTTTTTAACGTTTTTACATGTACAAAATAACAATGTGCAGAAATAATGTGTACGTGAATTGGCATAAATTTGCAATTTCCATGGGTCATGATTGGAAAACCTGCTTCCTTCAGATCGCGCTGTTTCCCAAAGTACACTCTTCAATGGTGAGACGAGGGCAAAAGCTTTTCAAAATCCCTCTCTTGATACTCCCCCACTCACCCCTCCCCCTGCCTCCTACCCCACCAACTAATAGACTGATCCATCAAGCCCCGCCCTTGACCAATCACAGCCACGAATGTTGCCCGACAAGCGTCGAGTACGTGCTGCTGTGGTTTGTCAGTGTCTCAAGGGCCAGGTCTTAATGAATCGATTGCCGCACATATCTTGCAGGAGGGAGACTTTATTGGTGCGATGCCAAAACGGACCGCATAGAATCATCCGATCTCCTGGGCCAAGATCGTAAAACTTTGCTGGATCTATCCGCAAAAACAATCCATCCCTTTGACATCGCGGTGTACAATGGCTATGTCTACTGGAGTGACTGGGTCTCAAGAAGCCTCCTACGCGTGGATCTCCTGGTCACATCCTTAACTGAACGTGGCTCAAAAAGTTTCCCAAAAGCCGTAGGTCTTCACATTTATGAAGGTACAAAGAAATGAATCAATCTTAGGGAGCACTGCCTAACCCATTGTCGGGCCAGGCCGCTAAGCCCCCGGAACGCCTGGGCCTTCAGGCTTTTATAATCCCCTGGTTGTGCACAATAAACTGCCCACTAATGCTGGAGTCCAGCCAGCTCCCATTATTCACCCAGACTTGATCTCCGGCCCGTGAATGGAATGACAACAAGAGCAATCACTAGTGGATGCTCTATTGTTAGGTGATATGTGGCTCACAATAGCAAGACTAAAAGCCAGAAGGCCCGGGCCTGGCCAGGCTTTTCAACGGCCTGGCCCGACCATGGGAATAGTTTATCATAACAAAAATACCTGGTATCGTTCGATTGATGGATGGATTGATCGATCGATCGATCGATCGATCGATCGATCGATCGATCGATCGATTGATTGATTGATTGATTGATTGATTGATTGATTGATTGATTGATTGATTGATTGATTGATTGATTGATTGATTGATTGATTGATTGATTGATTGATTGATTGATTGATTGATTGATTGATTGATTGATCGATCGATTAATTGATTGATTGATTGATTGATTGATTGATTGATTGATTGATTGATTGATTGATTGATTGATTGATTGCATTTAATATCACACTAGATCTTTAGCAAATAACAAATATTTCTCTTCTTTATAGACACGATGACAGACCACAGCTGTCGGGATATTGCACCGTGTCAGCACGGCGCTCACTGCCGCCAGTTTTCATCTCACTACGAGTGCGTCTGCCAGGACGGATTTACAGGCATGAATTGCCAGAATGGTAATAGTTTGCATTCACAGTTTTTCACACATCCAATCAAATCTTCTAAACTCTGCTGGAGCATCATGTTCTCCTAGTTATAAATGACACATTGCAGTAATGCCTGTTAATAGCAGAGTTGTACTCGAGTCCCTGCAAGTCCTTTCACAAGTCCTTTCGCAAGTCCAATCAGAAGTCCTTTCATAAAGCCGGTCACAAGTAACTGGATGGACAATGACAAAGGAATGCCTTTGTCAAAGCTCATTTGAATAGCTTGTGATTGGAATTAGGACTGGAGGGCTTGTGATGGACTTCCAGGGACCTGCAGGGACTTGCAGGGACTTAACTGTGATGGACTCGAATACATCTCTGCCTGTTAGCACGTAAAAGAGCACTGCCTCATCAAGTATGGGTCAGCCGGTCTGTCATCCGTACTACGTCAGTATGTCTCTGTACACATATTGGACTGGTCTAATGAGTTTGGGTCCATATATGGAGGTGATACTAAATGTTCGTGGTGCTCGAGTTAACATGGAATTCTGTACTTAGGCCTACTGTCACCATGCATTTACCATTTTAGCGGAAACCTTTTATATCAGTGGCAAGAAAACTATAAAACAAGTTAATTAAGTACACTCGTGAGAAGCTTCTAACGATATTTAGCTCCCACGTCGTCGAGAGAGAATCCGTGAAATTGGGCCTATTCAAAATTGAAGCAGTTACAAGATGATCTAACGTTAATCACTAGAATCAATTCTTGCAGTGATCCGAAGGGAGGAAAAATACTTCACAGTTCCTTTTCTTTCTGACAGGCGTATCCCCACCAACATGTCCGAGCAACATCAGAGCTTTAGCCGAGATCAACGCGACCTCAGTCCCCGTGTCGTGGCCTGAAGTGACTGCCTCGGATCCAAGCTCGCAGTTGCTGTGGAGCTCCAGTCATCGACCCGGAGATATGTTCCCTGTTGGTGTTGTTACCATGGTAATATACGTGGTTGCGGACCAAGAAGGAAACTCGGCCAATTGCAACTTTACTGTTTCTGTGACAGGTTCGTCTTTTCCCTCCCGTTTTTTATTTCGGTTTGTCCCAAAAGGATGGTAAAAACTATTTCTTTTTTTTCTTTCTGTGTTTTGGTTTGGCTGGATTTTTATTGTAATTATTTGCTTTCGTCTAAAGATTTATTATAAAAAGCATGGTTTTTGTAAAGAGTATACAAGGACACTTTTACATCGTTTTTTTGTCCAGTCCGGTCTTTTTGTCTAACCTGCCCATACTCTTGCAATGTCTATTAATATACCGTTGTTCAGGTGTTGGCCTTGACTGTCCATCAGATGTCACAGCTGTCACTGCTCCAGGCATTGCCACTGCCAATGTGACATGGACGCTACCCAACGTGACCTTCAGTGGCGCTCAGCGAGAGGTGACGTTCTACGTTGGCAGTCCACCGACTGCGGGTACCGGTGATGATGATACTCAAGTTCATGTGTACTCGGATTACCAGCCAGGAGACGCCTTCCGTGTGGGAACTACTGTCATCGCATACCAGATCCAAGAATTGGGGACTCAGTGCGGATTTCGTGTCATTATCAGAGGTACGCATTAGTTTATAAAATGTTGTGAAATTTATCAATTAATATCGGTCTTACATCTCTGATTTGTATTCAATTTGTATTTTGCCATTCTAGATGTTGAGCCCCCGCGGATTCACAGCTGCCCTGATGATGTCACCATTCCTGTCACTTCGTCGTCCAATCAGGTATCACACCGCTGGATTCTTCCAGACGTCTCTGACAACTCGGGTCAATTTGGCGTGACCTTCAGTTGCTCGGCAACCACATCTAATGGATGTAACCAAGCTGGAAGTGGAACGTTCTCGGTCGGGGTTACCATGGTGAAGTACCGCTTCGGAGACCTCTCTGGGAACGAGAATGTATGCGCTTTTAAGGTCACCGTGTCAGGTTGGTATAATAATGGAATGCTTTTACCCTAGTTTTGTGTTTCTGTGGGGAGAATCTTGTGGGGTACTCACACAATGGAAACAATGGTACCCCACAAGTTCGTCTTTGTGTAACAGTACCCCGCAGGAGAAATTCTAAAGATTAGAGCTAAAGACTACATAGAACTGTAATAAATTTATCATATCTGCATGGTGTATGTACTGTCAATTTTTATATTGTAAAAGTTATTTTCTGACAGACTTTTCTTTTCCAAGGCTTACGGGCTGCATTTATACACCTATATATGTAGATCGAACTTCAGACATTTTCTTTTTTAATGTGCTGTCAAATGATGAATTCATTGAACACAATAGGTCTAGGCTGCAGACCCAAAACATACGTTCACATTTTAGATTTGTATTCGACAGCCATTCCTTCCATTCTTTTTGAATTAAAAAGCTAAGAATTTGAAGTTTTTCTGTTTTCGCATTTGAATTTCTGTAGTTGTGCAACTTGTCTGCACAGAAAATGTTAAAGTCTTAGCTGGTCATGGAGCTAATACAACCAGTGTGAACTGGCCTGAACCGGATCTAACCGGATGGAACGGACCAACCAATATCACCTCCAGTGCCAAACCTGGTGCCGTGTTTCCTATAGGACTTCATGTAGTCAGCTATCACCAGTGGTTTGCTCTGTATGACGTCACTCTGGAATGTTCTTTTTCCGTGATGGTTGTAGGTGAGTTATAGAGCAGTTCACTAGTAAATTCAGATTTATGATTGTTGTGCGCAAAACATATGGAAGTTTTGGAACATCGTGTTTTTTTTGCTGGAATTTTTCGAATTCGTTCGGTATTCTTGCCGTCTTTGAGGTGAAAAACTGCAGAATAAATTGTAGCGAGGTACAGTATTAATTTTGTGTTCGACGGGACTAAAGTAAGGAGTTAAAAGAGAAGGTATTTTGTTTCTTGTGGCTGACTGTCTGGCGTCCCTGTATGATTGCATACAAAGAAATGTCTTCAATGACCGACTTTTGCATGGCCTCTGAATGGCAAATATCATATGTTTTCAATCATTTTCATGGAGGAGTAACATTGATGATCTGAACGACATCATTGGACAGTTCTGATTTGTAGAGATTTTCAGTGAAAGATTTGACACATGAATATTCAGTAGGGCATATTTATTCATGAGAACTTGCCTGTCTATCCGACTGCAGGTCGTTGCGCATCAGACATCACGCATGCGCACGACGGTTCTCAGAACTTCACGTGGTCTGTAACAATAGCGGGATCCCAGGCTGAATCATACGAGAGATGCGGACTGCAAACAATCAATGGTACTGACATTTTAAGTCTTTTCCGTACTCGGTTTCTTTCGTTTGTCCATTTTGAGCCACTAATTGTGTTTTACAGGGGATGGCAGAGTGAGGACATATTTTTGTTCCTCTTTCTGGAGTTGCATATTCATGTAAAGGAAGTGCTGTCTCAAAGCCTGACAGGAGAACAAAAGTTACTTCAGTGGGACCTTGAAGTCTGCATTACCCGAAACGACTCCGATAGACCTCGCAAAAAGTCTTTATGCACAAAACCATCGGCCCTGATGGTTTGTGCGCAAATGCAACAACCAATCAGAGCAGGTGTAACATGCTGACTCGACCAATGGAAACACGGATGTTTGTAGTTTGTACAGGGATGTCGTCGAGTCCATCACGAGTCCCTGCAAGTCCTTTCAAGTACATCACAAGCCCCTCCATGTCCTAGCTCCAATCACAAGCTATTCAAATGAGCTTTGACAAAGGCATTCCTTTGTCATTGTTCATCGAGTTACTTGTGACCGGCTTTATGAAAGGACTTCTGACTGGACTTGCGAAAGGACTTGCGAAAGGACTTGCAGGGACTCGACTACAGCTCTGAGTTTATCTGTAGTGGGTGGGACCATCGTCCGCTTTTTGCACGCAGCATTAATGCGATCGAGACGGTTCGTGAAGTTAGTAGGTGTGATAGGCTACGGTTTAAAAGTCTGAACTTTACTCCGGTTTTTCTCATCTACAGCTGGGGATCCTCTTGCAGTCCGGAATTGTTCCATCGTAGAACCTCCCACGTATTTCCAATGGCAGGACCCTGAACCTCGCAGCTGTGGTGCAGAAAGGGATGACGTCACCCTTGATGACGTGGAAGATGTATGCTGAGCAACTGTCCTTCTTTTTGTATGCTTGGCACCTTTTTTTTTTTTTGTATGCTTAGCAACTTTCCTTAATTCTTTTTGTATGCTGAGCAACTTTCCTTCTTTTTGTATGCTTAGCACCTTTCCTTCTTTTTGCATGCTTAGCAACTTTCCTTCTTTTTGCATGCTTATCAACTTTCCTTCTTTTTGTATGCTTAGCAACTTTCCTTCTTTTGTATGCTTAGCAACTTTTCTTCTTTTGTATGCTTAGCAACTTTCCTTCTTTTTGTATGCTTAGCACCTTTCCTTCTTTTTGTATGCTGAGCAACTTTTCTTCTTTTTGCATGCTTATCAACTTTCCTTCTTTTTGTATGCTTAGCAACTTTCCTTCTTTTGTATATTTAGCAACTTTCCTTCTTTTTGTATGCTTAGCAACTTTCCTTCTTTTGTATGCTTAGCAACTTTCCTTCTTTTTGTATGCTTAGCAACTTTCCTTCTTTTTGTATGCTTAGCACCTTTTTTTTTTACCAAACCATATAGAATCAGATATGGGTATCGTCATTCCAAAATATTTGTAAAACTTAATACAATAGGTCATAAAACATCATGCCTCACCGTAGCGATCGAAGATATCCGTAGGACATGCATTCATTTTTAAGTGCATGTGTTCTCAATTGCACTCATCCTTTAATGATAATTGTGCTGCGGGACATTTTGATGGACGGGGTTGTATGAAAAAAAATCAAAAATATTCCACAGGTTGAGGTTACTGAAGGTAACGCAGTTGAAGTGGCTGAGTTTCTCGCCGATCAGACGTCAGAGTCATCGGATAAAGCAGATGATGTTGAGGCCATTTCCAACATCTTGAAGAACATCGTCGAGGCAGAAACAGGAGACAAAGAGGTAGGTTAGGAAACAGATCAACATGATCGTGTCTGATTTCCTTGAACCGCAATGATTTTGATCCGGGTTATGCCGGCAAACAGTTTCAAATGCCATACTGAAGCGGATGTGCTTCAGTTAACTGTTGAAAATTGCATCCTCCAGAATAAGCCAGTTCAGTATTTCAACTGCGCATGTGCACAGTGACATTTTATTCCGAATGACCCGCGTGATGACCTAACGCAAAAGGTGGTCGCTGGTCGCACAACGCGCACATGTTAAATTCAATCAGAATGGGCGTTCGCGTGACATGGCGTGACATTACGTTAGCAATTTTGTCCTGAATAACCTTTGACCTTTGAGATACCGAACTGGCTTATTATACGGCTCAGCCCTCCCCCCCCCCCCCCAAGAAGACAAGGTGTCATATTATTGTTAATTTCATGCACATTTCACAACATGGGCATCCGTGGTGTGCAAATGTCCACCCGCCCCCCCCACCCACCCACTCTCGAAAAAAAATATGATAAAATTGAGAATCTTGCCACATAAAGTACAAGGATTTTGAGATTTTGCCGGCCTCTAGAAAAATATCCTGCCGACACCCATGTTGGCAGATTCCCCATATTATGTACCTTTTCTACGTGTCGTCATGGACGGCATCATGCAATGACGATGAAGTAAAAAATTTAACCAGTCAAGGGGGCCGTGTGCACACACATGGTTTTTGACCAGCCCCATATATATACTGCGATCTCTCCAAGGCATTTGACACGTGTTGGTTTCCCTTGTTTATGTTTCACGCAAGTGAAAAGGTCTATACAAGTGCTTGATCAGGAATGGTGATTCTGGTTTAAAATCAGTTTATCAATCAATTCCCGACCACTGATCTCAATGTAAACTCGTAGCCCATTGGCCATTGCGCGCTGTGCAAGCAACTGAAGCCAGTAGCCGCCATGTTACTACTCCAATTTTATAACTGATCTCTGTGTGAGGAGAACGAGGATGACAGTAGATTCTGGGGTTGAGGTTGGCAAACCTGTTGCTTTGGGAGAGGTAATATGGCGGACGGCGGCTTCAACTCCAACAGCCACTGCGTTATCTGGTATACTTAGAGATTAGTGCTCCTAACTAGAACTTGGTCTCGAGTGACCCAGACAGACTTAAACAAGTGAGGATCAAACTGCATTTTGTCCATTACTACACTCAATGAAAGACGCGTATTTATGACTTAGTGGAATGGTGTACATTTTCTTTTATGCAAGTCACCCATTACAAGGCCAAGGGCCACTCAATCGGGGTGCATGGGCTACAGAGGAAAGTGTGGAAGAACCAGCCCTTCATCACACTGAAACAAGACAAGATAATCTGATCTCTTCACAGTATGAATAGGGTCGGTTTGGGTAACTATAGTCCACTGCAAGGCATTAATAATGCCTCTACCCATATTAGGCGCAGGAGTGCTATAGCCCAGGACTGGGCTCGAACCCACAACCTGCAGAATTACCCACAGACCTTGAATTCAATGTGCCAAACCACTAGGCCACAGCACTTCCTTTTTGGCGTAGTGACCATCGCATGTTGTAATCGTTATCTGCATCGTTGTCCTAACTTCCCTGAAGGTGACTGCACTGGTGGTTCAGACTGTCAACAATGTCATCCGGAGTGCTGAGACAACTGACGATGAATCCGAGTCTCCTGGTATTGATGCGAGTAGCTCCTCAGCCATCATCAAGTCCGTGGAAACTCAAGTCTCCTTGACTCTTCAGAAGGAAGGTAACATCAGCATACAACAGGAGTCGATCCACGTCAAAGCGGTCAGTCTTGACCCCGAGAAGGCCAGTAGAGGGTTCAGCTTTGTGTCCACGCCACTATCACCAGACGTGCGGCCAGACGAAAAGGGCAGCCTTGCCGGCACAGAGGTCAAGACGTATACGAATACCAGCGCCATACCTAAGGACGTGGTGGCATCCATCCGGTTACCAGCTAACATTGTTGACTTGCTGAAGCACTCCAATGGTTAGTTAATGCTTTCAGAATCAACAATAATCTTTCTCTATTGGCTATACAGGGTGGTCCCAAAAAACGGAACTGCATACTTCCGCTACCCTGAGACTCAAACAACCTATACCAATGCATGGGTAATTTTGTTAAAAGAAAAATAATACCAAGATGTCCCGATTCGGTCCAGTAGTTTTTGTTCTAGAACCTATTTTGTGAAACAAAGTCGGGTTGTCATTTGGTCCTGAGGTATAACAAGTATGCTATCATCATGCTCTTTTCTGCATGGAACAAATGGCCAAGTGACCCGACTTTGCTTCACAAAATAGGCTCTGGAGCAAAAACTACTGGACCGAATCGGGAGGTCTTGGTATCATTTTTCTTCTAAAAAGATTCTCCAGCCATCAGCACACAGGTGGTTTGACTCTAAAGGTAGTGGAAGTATACCGTTCCGATTTTTGGGGCCACTGCAGTTTTGTCTTCTTAACATCTTTTTTAAGTTTCAGATCTTTGTATGTTTTAGGTAATGGCTCTAAGCAACTACGGGCTAGTTTCATTGTCTACGCTGATGACACACTGTTCCAGTCGGCTCGGATCAAAGGTCAGGGAGCAAACGGCTCACGTCTTGAAGTTGGTGGGTCTGTGGTCTCGTTGACTGTGGAGGACGTTGAGTTGGTCAACCTGACCGAGCCAGTGGTCATTGAATTCAAGGTGAGGTGAGATAATTGATGAAATGCTTATAGAAAACGAAATTGGTTTGACGTTGAGTTTTCGAGAACGAAGTTCATGATAGCATTCTGTAATAGGAGTTGGTTGTGTGTTTTTTCCTCCGCCCACCAGCCTTGACGTGAAATCGCCGCCGCTGGTTGAGAGGGACTATATTAAGGGAGAATAGATTGATCCTTTAAGTCCCGCCCCTGACGTATCAACCAATCACATCCGCGCGCGTCACACTGTTGCCGTGATTGATCAATATGTCGGCGGAGGGGGGTGGGGCTTGTATCAGACTCAAGATTTTGATGTTACTGCAGATTGTGTGTTCGAGACCGGCTGGGGGTCATGGTGCTTGTGTCCTTGAGCAAGGCACTTTGTCACAAGTTGCTTCTCTCCGCCTACCTAGGAGTAAATGGGTACCTGTGAGGGCAGTGATGGTTATGTGTTTGATTAGCCCATGTGCGCTTAACTTGCAGCCGGGGCTGTATACTCCCCAGGGAGCTGAGAAGGTTTCAGGAATGATTAATGGGCCTGATGAGCAGGGGTAATAATGTAGCGTTTTGAGCACCGTGGTCTTGGTGGATATGTGTGTTTTACAAATTTAATGTCTATTATTATTAGAATTCTTATACATGCCTCAAACGGGCCACACTATACCCTAAATAACCCTAATGGGGCGACAGTTCCGTCGCCCATTTAGAGCACTTTCCCCACGCACCCTACAAAAAAACACTCCAAAAGGGCGACTTTCACAATAGGGCGACAGTTATGTGTCGCCCTATTTGACCGGGTCACCCTAACCCACTCTTTTCTAGGACTATGTGTCGCCCCATTAGGCAATTGAGGAAATTTGTTATTATTATTATTATTATTATTATTATTTTTTTTTTTTTTTTGAATAGCCATGTGTACGGCATGTACCATTGTAAAATTGCATGGCTAATTCTTGTGTACACATCAATTTTCACATTAAGGTTATCTTATTAAGTAGCAGTTAATCCAATCACCCAATTCGGTATCTCAAAGGTCAAAGGTTATTCGGGATAAAATTGCTGACGTAATGTCACGCCATGTTTATACGCGAACGCCCATTCTGATTGAATTTAACACGTGCGCGTTGCGCGACCACCCTTTGCGTTCACACGCGCGCGTTAGGTCACGCGGGTCATTCAGGATATAACGTCATGCGCAGTTGAAATACCGAACTGGCTTAATTATTCTTCTTCTTCTGCGTGTCATTCTGCAGACTCCTGTCATCAATGCTACCGAGAAGAACAGAACCACCATTCAGTGCGTCTTCTGGGATTTTAAACTGAATGACGAGGTTGGTGATTGGTCAACGGCGGGGTGTGAATTGTCAGGATTAACCAATGACCGGGTCTCTTGTCATTGCAGCCATGCTACCAACTTTGCCATTCTGTTGGTACGTATATACTTGCCAATAGTAGTAGTTTCAATTTGATATTATTGCAAGGAGGACAGTTTGGGATCTACGAATTAATAATGTACGAGGTGCGATCAAAAAGTTCCGAGACTAGCTGCACCTATAACAAGCAAAAACCGTACGTGATTTAAATCTGGCCACCATTCCCTTCAAAGTAGTCCCCTTGTGCAGCGATACACCGCTCCCAGCGCTCCTGCCACGCTTAGAACGCTCCCTCAAAATCCCGATCTGTAAGCGCATCAAGCACCATCTGCGATTCTCGCTGGATCTCCTCCACAGTGTCAAAACGGCGACCCTTCGGCTTGATCTTAATTTTGGGGAACAGAAAGAAGTCGCAGAGAGCCAAATCCGGCGAGTACGGGATGTCGGCCCTGGCGGGATTCGAACCCGGGTCACATACAGCGGTGGAAGCAAGAAAGTGCGTCTAGGCCAACCTGACTCGTCAGCCTCTTTACTCAGTAAGCCAGATGCCCCATAGTAGGGGGTGGTAAACTCCAAGGTCAAAATTTGAAGACGTCCATTTGGGAAATGATTAACACTATCAATACAAGCATTTTGACACCAAAAGTAATGCTGTATCTCTTAAATAACCCCCAACCCCTTGAAATTCAAAATTAACGCCAAAAACACCCAAAACTGCTGCAAATGGAAACATTTGTGTCACATTGGCATGTAGAAAACTTAGGAAGATGCCAGCTTGTCAAGGCTTTGCTGGAATTTCTCATATTCCAGTAATGTTCGGTCAAGGGGCTAAACAAGTCATTCATATTTAGCACTTTAATACCGACTGAGCGTGTAATACGGATTTCGTATAATACAGATTTCGTATAATCCAGTGCGTATAATACAGATTCGTTTTTTGGCTGGGGTGGGGGGTTATTTTCATGCTAGATACCCACTTCCTGTGCAAAATATCTCCCAAATGACCCAATGCGTCACCCCTGAAGTGGACGTAATCATATTCCAAAATGTTGCTTTTCATCCCTATTATCACCCCCATACCATCTTGTAGAGAAGCCATTATGGCCTTATTGCTGCCTTATAATATTGACGTACTTTCATGCGTTTATTATTTGAGATGTTTTGAAAAGTCCTATTTTTTTTATTGTAGGATGTGAAAGGCCAGAAACCAGGCCTAAAGGTAACCGCTGCAACAAGAGCGCTTGACATCATTAGTCAAGTGGGATGTGCTCTGTCCATCGTTGCTCTGGCTATCACAGTGGCTATATATCTCGCTATCAGGTAAGATACTCCAATCAAGTCAGGTGGGCTGTGTCCTGTCAATCATAACTCTGGCTATCACACTGGTTATATATCTCGCTATCAGGTAAGATACTCCAATCAAGTCAGGTAGGCTGTGTCTTGTCAAATCATAACTCTGGCTATCACAGTGGCTATATATCTCGCTATCAGGTAAGATACTCCAATCGAGTCAGGTGGGCTGTGTCCTGTCAATCATAGCTCTGGCTCACAGTGGCTATATATCTCGCTATCAGGTATTAAGATACTCCAATCAAGTCAGGTGGGCTGTGTCCTGTCAATCATAGCTCTGGTCATCACGGTGGCTATATATCTTGCTATCAGGTAAGATACTCCAATCAAGTCAGGTCGGCTGTGTCCTGTCAATCATAGCTCTGGTCATCACAGTGGCTATATATCTCGCTATCAGGTAAGATACTCCAATCGAGTCAGGTCGGCTGTGTCCTATCAATCATAGATCTGGTGACAGTATAGACATACCGGTCCTTTTCCGTTGTTCTCACCAGTCGCGCGCATGCTCAGAACAACGCGCACATGCATGCTCGCGACCAGCAAAAAAGGACCGGTATATCTCCTAGCCACCACGCGTCTCAAAAGGCTCCCATTATCGTCTCCTGGGATTTTTCAACCCATCTGAATTTCACTAATACAGGAAACTTCGGAGCGGTATATCTCGTCAGATCTTCATCCATTTCTGCTTCTCGTTGTTGATGCTGTATATTGTGTTCCTTGCCGGAGTTGACAATGCGAGGGTAAGAGAAACTAGCAATTGACATGAAAATCGTCAAAAAATTAAGATTCCTGTTTTAAAAAAAGACCTGTAGTTTAAAGCATATTCAATTCAAAATACCAGGTTTGCTTTTGTGTTCGAGACCATTAAATGTGTACAATTTGACATTTTAGGCTGCCTACGTCTGAAAAAAATTGTGCAAACTATGTATAATTTTCCATTCTCAATTGCTGAATTTACGGCTCTATTCGAAAACCAAAATATCGTATAACAGTAGTTTTTTTTCACTATTACAAAGCTTACATTATATATTTTATTATGGAATATGGAAATCTCAATTTTCAAAATGTTCAACTTATGTCTGATTTCGCTAGCTGGTGCCACATTTGGTCTTCTTAAGATCGCTTTAGTTACTTTAATACTGGAGGAATTAGGAGTGGCATGCTCTTAATTCAAAGTTGAAAACCTATTGAATTTGTTACTTATCGTCGGTTAATTTTGTTTGTAAATTTTTGTTTGATCTAATGCTAATAAATTAGGCCCGAAATCCATTTAGGGCCGGTTTGCATACCGTCTCCCGGTATGAGACCGGTTTAAATCACGGACGGTATTGTACCTCTTCCCGGACGGTACAAGTCCACTTGTTCGTCGGCATTTCAAAGCCACCTTAAAGAATAGACTTGCGGTTGAGCTTGGCAAGCCTGCTGCCTGATGGCCCTGCAGAGTGTTGACAATTGGGAGTTAATTGACTGATGACTGACTGAGTATACGCGTATGTGTAGTGATTACTGAAGTGTGAATACTGTGTGGTCAGATCTGTATAGCGGCAAACTCTTTAAAACTGAGCAAATGTTTCGGGCCTTTGTTAACCCCTGGAAGATTATTATCGGATTAAAGTCACCCTATTGTCTGCCTGTAAACCGAGTTCACCAGCCCAGGAATTGGACACAATGGACTCCCAAACAGGGCCAGCCTTCCAGTAGAGGCTCGGACGGTATCCAAACCGGTTTGAGAGGATTCAAATTAACCGGTTTGCGTACCGGGAGACAGTACACACACCGGTCCTATTTGGATTTGGGGCCTTACCTATTCAATTAAAAAAATGCGGGCACGGCATCTTTAACGATTCTTCAAATCTATTTTGCCACATTTCCCCTTTGCATTGCCAAGGAAATATACCTACCATCATTTCAGTTTGAATAATTATTCCTTGATTGTTGATGAAAAGGGTTCTGGAGGCGGTTGTGTGTTTGTGGCTGCTTTACTCCACTACTTGACTCTGTCCACCATGATGTGGATGGCCGTTGAAGCCAGGAACATGTACGTCAGCACGGTGAAGGTGTTCCCTGAAGATCAGTCTCAGTATATGGTCAAGGCTTGCCTTGTTGCTTGGGGTGAGTTTGGTTCTTGGTTTTAGTATTTCTCCATTTTCACGAAATTTGCCCAAAAATAAAACATAAAAATGCAGATCTATTAAATTGGAGCCAGAATGTGATCTGTTCAGGAAAAGCTGACATTTCCTAGAGTTTGAGGGAAAAAAATTAAAGGTACTGTACGTGATTGGTCATTGCTGCAATTTTCAGAAATGGGCGGATTTGAGGGTTAGTATTTTATAGAAATTATCATTTCACTGACCTGTTAAAAGTTTTGCGTTCTTGGATGACGAAAAAACAAAAGAAAAACAGCGTTCAATTTCAACCATCGGACGGCAGTTAACTGGATTTGTTATAGCGCCCTCTTGTAAAATAAGCCCAATTTTTGTATCCTTTTCAATTGGTCACATAACTACGTGAGCCGGCTGGTTACAACTCGTCACTTCGGTACACTACGCAACACACACTTGTACTGTAATTGCAACCTTGCGCCCATTTCGGTTTGTTAACCCATTTTAGACACAACGCGGACTAACTACATTCGGTCAACAGAGAGCAATATTTAAAAATCCGTTATTTTTTCCAACGATTGTTACGCTGAACAATCGTTGAAAAACGACAGCACACCAAGGTGCCATCATTTCACAGGATGATTGAGATTGCAATTAACTTACAGTCTTGTAAGGTATTTCGTAATAATTCAGTAAAAAAACAATTGGAGGATTACCAATCGTGTACAATACCTTTAAATAAATTTAACTTGTGCCCTGTATCACTTTGTACATAACTAAGCTGGTATCAGTTCTACGCAGGCGTATTTTAACTTCGAATTCTAATTATAATTTTAATATTTTCCTTAAATTGGCCTTAGGATCTCCATTGGTTATTCTGACGATAACTCTGGCCGCGGCAACAGACCACTACAAGAACGAACACTAGTAAGTAACACGTTATCACAATTTTTCGATCGTAAAAAGACTGCCCAAAAGTCGCAGCCTTCTTGCCATCTTGTGATTGGCTAATATATGTATATTTGCTCGTGAATATACAGTTCCTCCAGTGTGTAGCAGTGTAAGCATCGAATAAGCCAGTTCGGTATTTCAACTGCGCATGTGCACAGTGGCGATTTATCCCAAATGACCCGCGTGCCCCAACGCGCACCTGTGAACGCAAAAGGTGGTCGCACAACGCGCACGTGTTAAATTCAATCAGAATGGGCGTTCGCCTAACATGGCGGGACATTACGTCAGCAATTTGAACCCGAATAACCTTTGACTTTTAGAGATACCGAACTGGCTTATAAAACAAAGTAAAGCGGATTTGGTTGAGCTACTCGTGTGGCTTAAAAGCGTCTGATTTTGGATCATCGGCATTGGGTTTGATTCCCAAGCTGGTTATTTTTTTATTTTATTTTTTTATTTTCTATTTTTTTGACAGATTTCTGTTGAAGACAATAAGATAAAGATTGCTCTTTTTCTAATTCCTGGTTTCGAGCATTTTTTATAGGGACAAAAAGTCAAAGAATCAGTCTTGCAGCGCCCATTGCAAAGTACACAGAATCTCCCCAGCCAATCACATGATGGCAACAAGGCTACGACTAATAACGAGCAGTGAAAAAAAAGCGAGTCTAAAACGGCCTGTCAATGAACAAATTTTTTTTTATTGAAAAGGTAGTCAGGAATAACTAGACTGCACTATGTTCTCAATTTGTCGCATCCTAGCTGTTTCCCGGAGCCCGGTCTGGTGCTCTACCTCGGACTCCTGCTCCCCATTGGTCTCATCCTCATCCATAACATCATCACCTTCATCTTAGTCATGCGCAGTCTCCTCAAGGTCAAAGAGGTGTCCCGCTCCCAGCAGATCTCCAAACGCCTCCAGAATGCCGTGGGAATCTCCGCCCTCATGGGGCTGACCTGGTGTTTCGGCTTCCTGGCGATTGAAGGGGCGACTTTCGCCTTCCAGCTCATCTTCTGTCTGGCCAACTCCTTTCAGGTGAGCGTAAAGTTTTGACCGATTTCGAAAAATCCAGACTTTCTTTCTGACAACATTTTATTCAGGCAAATGCCTTCATGGCCCAAAATACAAAGAGAAATTTGCACAATTATATTATTTTTTTAAAATAGAGAAATCTTTCAAAATTCAATTACCCATCACTAAATTCCACTGACTTCATTGAGGTCACGGACTTACATATTTTGCTCCAACTCAATTATTGCAATTCACATTCGCCTTTCCTTCCTGCTGCTCTTTTGAAAATAAAACCGTGAGGTCACCGTTCATGAGTCCTAAATTCGCGAAGATGGCTAACCATTTTGACGTGGTGTTTATTCAACCCCGAAGGGTGTGATTGTCTTCGTCATGTTCTGTGTTCGACGCGAGGAGGTGCGAGCTGCTGTTGCGCCTTACATGAGGCGCGTCTGCTGCAACTACGTCTGCCGCGACTGCCGTCTGCCCAAACTGCATGCCGACTGGTCCTACAACCTCCAACCAACGTCCGAAGATATGGGACCCGCTTCCCCACCGACCATGCAGGTCACCAAGTTTGATATGTCTACCACTGGATAAAGTAGCCGAGTTAAACCTTGGTTTCCGTAATTATAGTTGTTAAGATCGCCAACAGCGTCTGCAAAGAGTTCCCGAAGGCAGCGCTGATGACTGTCCGTAATTTTGTTTAAATTGAAATGACCCAATACAAGGATAAAATCCACTCTAGGTAAAGGGTCACGATCAGAGGTGGTAGGGTTGGCGACATTTTGAATTGCCAACCCTCTACACCCTTACGGTTTTTCTGGGCCCAGATCTAAATAGAGGATAATTCTTCAGTAATTCCAGAGAAATTATCCCAATTTTCAGGCCTAGACCCAAGGGGTATAACTTCCACCGTTCGTGAGACCACCTCGCCTCCCCTAAACGCAAACAAGGACGGAGATAGTCAGTAAAGTTGGACCAAGTTCAGCTTATTCAGAGACACGTGCTGGCATGCCCATGATTTTGACCCATTTAGTACCCTTTTCGCCAAGACCATCAAATTCAGCGAAACTATAATTTGAATCGAAATTCAGTATTGGTTCAGCTTTCATCCTGTCGCGTAATGTATCTTGCGAAAATACACATTATAAGTCGTATTATTAAATTATTATTAAATGTTTTAGCTACCAAAAACGCTATTTTATTCAGACATTTTCGACTATTCAGACGCAGTTTTGGTTTTTGTTTGCCGAATGACGTTGAACCGGTGTAGCGTGAATTTCAGTCACGATGAAATACGGGCTCATTGGTAGTATTGCACATGCGTAAGGGAAGATAATTAGGAGAGTGGCCGGTCATAAACCAATAGGGAAAAGGTGTCCGGTTTTCATAGCAGTCTGATTTTCATATGTGACACCGTCTTTTCCTGGACAGTCGGTGACCTGTCCTACGTGCTGTCGGCCTTTATTGCGACTATTATGGAAACCATTGCTAGAGTGTTCGGGGATAATCTGTGGGAGAGTATACTGTTTCCCACGCGAGGTTGTTATCCGCTATCAAATCAATGAAATATATTCTCCTATTGCAATTTGTTAGCGGAGAATTGAGATATCTGGTTTGTCTCCAAACGTCGTATATATATACTCCTCTTACTGTGAAGAGCATTCTTGTCAGGGATGTAGTCGAGTCCATCACAAGTCCCTGCAAGTCCATCACAAGGCCTCCAGTCCTAATCCCAATCACAAGCTATTCACATGAGCTTTGACAAAGGCATTTCTTTGTCACTGTTCATCCAGTTACTTGTGACCGGCTTTATGAAAGGACTTCTGACTGGGCTTGCGAAAGTACTTGCAGGGACTCGACTCCAACTCTGGGGGATACAACCTCTGGAAGTAGTTTGTTGAAGTCCGGTATGAAATAAGTCTTTCCCTAAATGGGACTTAAAGGTTTGCATGGTGGTCATGATGAAGTATACTATGGAAGGGTTGCGTTAACACCATTATGAAATTAATCTCTTTTGAATCATGTTCCGAAAATAACCGGTTGTTTTAACTCAACGTTTCGGACAGTCAGTATATAGACATCGCAAATACCGCCTGGTTGAGAGGGATTGAGAGGGATTGTGAGAAGGAAACCCGCACAAAAATTGTTGCCGTTTCCTTCCCACAATCCATTGTGACGTCTCAACCAGATGGTATTTGCAATATGGTCTATGCTCTGTTTGTCATCAAGAGATAGACGCCATACTGTTTGAAACGTCGAGTTAAAACAACCGGTTTTTCTATGAACCACACAAGTCAAAAGATGTCAATTTCACAAGGTGACACCGCAACTCTTACATACTCTTTCCCTATAAACTTTTACCAAGGGTCACGCTGGTGTTTTTGATAGCCGTCCGTGGTTACCATAACAATCTTCCATTGAATCTTGGTAAAAATCTTGGTGAAGAGTTTTATTGGCTCAAAGCTTTTATATCCATCAATTACATGGATTTCCCCAAAGTATCAAAATAATGGATGACAACTATTTTTGAAAATATAAACACCTACTACATTGTACGTTCTATTTCGTCTTTCGAAAATGTATCTATTATTATGTGTTACGCGTGAAAATTGCTGGACGTTAATACAGTAGGAATTAAGAGCGCTCCACTCTTAATTCAAAATGTATAATTTGTACAAAAATTACACCTATTCGATTTCTTGTATATGGAATGTCATATTAGAAATAGCTCATAACTTATTTAGGCCTAATGCCAACAAATTAGCAATTACATTTTTAACTTTATTTTTTCATGGTGATACATAGACCTATACACCCGAAAACAGCATTAATAAAATCCCCCTAAACATTAAAGAACCCCGGCTAAAGCTTACGTAAACTACGAATTGGGCTCAATTTTTCTCCTGCCACACTTAGTCTTGAGAAAGCAAAGTAAAAATCCCAGTCCTGACAAGGTTAAGGCCATGGGCGTCGAGAGGTTTTTTTTCTAGAGGGGGGAAAGCTAGCACTCGCCAGAAAGCAGGTTTCAGCCAGGTTTCAGTGTTTTAAATATCCTTTTTGTATTTTCAGGGGTGGGGAGTTCCCTTGCCCCCCCCCCCCCCTGTTAAGTCATAATTTTCATAAATAACCAAACAGCAATCTGATATTGCTCGATCGATATTATTATAAGCGAATGGATTTTTGATAGGCCTATGTTGTGCATGTTTTTGTATCAATGTATAAATGGTATAATCATCACATAATGACTTTATTGTATAAACGTTTGATTTGTTGCAAGAAAAAATAGGTGAGAAACTCCCGAAAATCGTTTGTGTGTTTTTATTTGACAATATACCATTGATATCAGAATTAGTCAAATTTAAAGTAAACAAAAAAGAAAAAGAATGTCAACCGATTATTATATTTTGAAAACGTCATTATCGACCGATTGTTCATACCTCACACTTTGGAACTATTGAATATATGTTCAAGCATGGAAGAAGGAATTGTTTTGTTTTGTTTTGTTTTGTTTTGTTTTGTTTTGTTTTGTTTTGTTTTGTTTTGTTTTGTTTTGTTTTGTTTTGTTTTGTTTTGTTTTGTTTTGTTTTGTTTTGTTTTGTTTTGTTTTGTTTTGTTTTGTTTTGTTTTGTTTTTGATGGCTGGGTGGATTAAACAAAGGTGACTGGCTGGCTTGCTGGCTGATTGATTTGTAATTAATTAACACTGATGAATTTTAAATCGAGCATCAACCCGCTCAAAAAGGAATGCGCATTGTATAGGATGAGAAAACAATGTCTCATTCCATTTTTTTAAAAATTTATTCTGTTGTAGTGTCAGAATATGTCTCTTTCGCTTGTGTGGGGATCTCCCATGTTGTGGACCAGAAAAATAATATTGCAGTCCAAACAGTCAAGCGTCCCCCCCCCCCCCCACGCAACCCCGCCCCTTCAGCGGAGGCCAAACTTTTGTATTACCTGCCGACAGAAATTTCAGCCCTAGTGCCCAATTCAAGTTTACTGTGCCCAACTTCAGTCGGGCGTGATCCCAGCTTGGGCTGTGATTTTCTACACGTACAAAAATACAAAAGTGAATCATTAACTTTTGCATTGACACGATCTACGTGTAAATATATCGGACAAGACGTGGATGGACCGGATGTGGAGAAAGTGAAGATTTCCATTATTTTATTTCGGTGAAAGTTGATCCCAAAGTTGTCCTTATTGAAACGGCAAGCATCATTTGACCCTGATATGATGGATAACAACGGGATGCCGCCCTCAGCAGATAACATCTACTCTGATATTGTCACAACAGGTAGGCTTTTTTGTCGAAGTCAAAAGCGCTGAGTCTGCAGATGAATTTCAAGATCAAGAAAATATACCTTTTCGACATTCTCAATGCATAAGCCACTTCGGAGTTCCAACTGCACATGCGCACATCATGATTCATGATTTTAGTTTCGGGAGATAAACAAAGCAGATCATTGCACACAAGTCTATGAGGGATGTGGTAACCGAATCCGCATTCTGCAATTTTTCATCGAATTATAAAGAAGATGGAAACTTTTGTTCGCACAAAAGTTGGAGCATATACAAAACATTTTAAACCCCAATGCTGTAATAGAAAATCAAAATGTTGCATTTACTTCGAAACAAGAACTTTTCTGTGATTTCGTTGGTAACCCGCTATGATTTTGCACGCGTGTGGCGAACTGTTTATCTGTCGAAACTAAATCGTGAATCATGATGTACGCATGTGCAGTTGGAACTACGAAGTGGCTTATTGTGGGTACCGTATGGAGGCCAAACAAACCGTTTCCTTGCTCTATATACACGAGCCTATGGCACTGTGAACCAGTCCCAAGTATTAATATATTTTAATATGCTAAATCTGTCATGAGTTGAGATATACTCTTTTCACATTTTTGTTTTTGCATGAAAAATCAATTTTAAATGCCAATAATAATAGTGAGATACTGATGAATGCAACTCTGGAATTAACGTTAGAACAGCTATAAATAATGTCACATTAGGCCTATTTTTTTTTAGGCGATCAAATTATTTTTGCAACCATGACAACCAACATGTGACCAATGCGATCTATCACGTCCGTTCTAAAGCCGTAAAGGCTGATTGCTGGTCCCATGCTTGAGAATGTCGAAAAGGTTTTTTAGCCACCCAGCATGTTATAAAATAAAAATGACCGTTTGCCTATAAAGCGTATTTTTTTTCAATATTAGACCTATCGATTATCTGCCTCATAGACCCCATGGTTACAATGCATTGTGGGAAGTAAAAAGTCCCAAACATCGCTCCCGTTTCCTTCCCACAATGCCTTTTGACCATTTTATTGTGACGTCTTATTTGCGATTTTAAGGTCTAACATGCGTGACTATAAAGTCGCCGCGTCCTTTTTGTCGCCACCCGTACGTACGTGTACAAGTGGTGACGAAAAGGACCCGGTGAACCTTCGCGCTGCGTAGCAACCTATTGATCTCTGTACAAAGTTCAAACCAAGTTCCCAGATGTCCGACCGCAAGAATGTTGGACCCATGTTGGCATTGTTAGCCGTTTTTAACATAGGGACATGATGGGTCGATAGGTACATGTACAAGGCAAATGGCTGCCATTATCCTTCATTTAATTGAAAAAGTCTGAACACCCAAACATCAGATTTCACCCTTAACCCCTTGCGTACGGATGACGTCATATGGCGCAAAAAAACCCAGTGCCACCAGGCCGGATGACGCCATTGGCCGCTGTTTGTGCAGTTTCAATCCATTGTTGGATTAAACAGTGCCACCAGGCCGGACCAGGCCAGGCTGTTTGTGCAGTTTCAATCCATTGTTGGATTAAACAGTGCCACCAGGCCGGATGACGCCATTGGCCGCTGTTTGTGCAGTTTCAATCCATTGTTGGATTAAACAGTGCCACCAGGCTGGACCAGGCCAGGCTGTTTGTGCAGTTTCAATCCATTGTTGGATTAAACAGTGCCACCAGGCTGGACCAGGCCAGGCTGTTTGTGCAGTTTCAATCCATTGTTGGATTAAACAGTGCCACCAGGCCGGATGACGCCATTGGCCGCTGTTTGTGCAGTTTTAATCCATTGTTGGATTATTGTGTATATGTTACACTTGACTGCACAAACACATTGTGGCCGTTTCGCTTGGCTGCCAGAGCCGCGGCGGCACCCCGACGTCTCCCGTAAAATACCGTACTCAAGGGGTTAAAACTGCCACAAAAAATACTAGATACATGTACATGTACATGTATGCTTCCTGAGATGCAAGAACATTGTAATATCTCGAGGATTAAAATGGAGGTACATGTATGTATGTGTGTCAAGGTTTACTTGCGATCTAGATGAAAAGTGATATTTCCCGTTCAATTCTGAGCGGCACCTGTTGCGCATGTTGTGGATATTGTGGTCACGTTCAAAGTCACGTCATGGCATACGGCAACACATACACTATGTACAAATTGTATGGTTGCATGCATTTGTGTTTAAGTCGTGACCCTCGTAGTGACTGACATGTGACGTAAACATTCGTTGTACCCTTCAGGAAACGGTCGACAGCATGTGGAATGCGGGGCGGCGCATTATTCATGCCATAATGATATGCAAGGTCGTGTCGGCCCGGTCACGACCTAAACACAAATGCATGCAATCAAATTATGTTTCATTATGTTTTCAAGTATAACTTGAAAAACGCTAGTGAAAGTCACACCATCATTTCAAATTGCATGTAATTGACTGTATAGCCCTAGAAGGACGCCATGATATGGCGTCCTAGCGCATGAAACTGCACAGCAGGTCTATGCTAGAAATTGAGGTTAAAAAAAATCACAGTTTACCTGCAAGAATATTCTTGGCATCATCTCTGCCAACAGTTCAACAGTCCATCTTTCCCGAAGGATAGGAAAATATTCCTCCAAAAATGTCAAGAAAAGGAGTAATACCACGTCTTGAACGTTTATCAACAACAGAGGGCACAATTTACAGGTGGTCACCGCACGCGCCGTACATGATGAACGAAACGCTGCCAAACACGTGCAAGCCCCCACGTGCAAACATACTCCACAGGATGTTGAGGTCAAACGAGGATGCTGTTTCCTTGGCCCTACTGTAAAAGCAATAAAACGGCATGCTGCACCCTACAGGAAGTGTCATCTGCACCGAGTTTTCCTCTCCGGAAACCTGTTCATTCGGTCTTTGTATATTAACATATAAACCTTTTATTGGCACAAGAGTACGACCCACGCTGGGGGTTGTTGGCTAAATTTAGCATGTAGTACCATCTCACTATAGCATTTCCTCAAGAGACAAAAATCAAGAGTGTATACGAACATGTACATGTACAGTACACGTTTGTAAAATTACATCTGAAGTTTAAAAACCTGTTCTGTGTGAAATGTCATGAATGTGCAGTGGATTGAGTTATTTAGCTGGTTTTCCAAACACCAATTAGTGGCTAACTCGAGCAACTTGGAACGGACATTTCATCCCGTGAATCAGTGATTCGGAACCAGATTATCGCGGATGCAGATAACAATCGCACGCGTCTCGGCTCGTTAGCGGACCCGCTTGATCAGAAAGATGGCATTGGTTTTGATGGAATCGGACCAGGAAAGTGTAGATCAGCATGTCTACCACACTATACACGGTGAGTGACAAAACAAATATTCACACCGGTATTTTTATGAATAAGGAAAAAACTGACTGTGTAAGACTTGTAAGAACTGACCGTAATGGGAGACTTAAGAGACGCTGGTGGCAACAGGCAAGTCTTTTTTGCTGGTTCTGAGCATGCGCACAACTGGTGAGAACAATGGAAAAGGACCGGTATGTCTGCTGCCCCCAGCGTCTTAAAAAACTCTCGCATTGCATACATTTTGTACATGTGTGACTTACATGTACTTGTACATGTAAGCCAATGTACATGTACCACTGTGTGTATACTATCAGTGTTCTAGCCAGGCATTAAATAGTGCTTTTTTTTTTTTTTTTTTTTTTTTTGACTGGCACCCACTACGCTTTCGGGAATTAGCACTATGCTTGAATCCTGCCCCTACGCTACCACTACACTATACATGTACATTTAAGAGCAAGAGTATTCTAAACAATTTCAAAATTAACAAAAAATGTACATTGTATGCAACTTGCATATGTTTCTACACGTACATATGCTGCATTGTACGTTATGATTTACATACATGTATGTAGAAAATTCACATTTGGTATCTATAGAGGAATTTCACATTAGCCCCCTTCTGCGCACTTCCGGGTTGAAAGCGAGAATGTCAGTGGCAAACAAAACAACGCTTTTCAGCACATTCATTCATGCATGAATTAATCAGGCCATAAAAGGCAGCGCAGGCGTACGATCAGCATAAAGTTGTTTACTGCGACATTGAGATCCTCGTTTTCAAACGCGGAAGTGCGCAGATCGTCGCTAAACGCGTCATTGTGGGATTCCTCTATTGGGCAAAGAAAAAACTTCTCCGATTTTAATTTAAGGCAAACACAATTATTTTTTTGGGTTGGTGTTTTTTTTTTTTTTTTTTTTTTCTTTCTGCAAGTTTGCCCCGAAAAAGACGAACGTGCATAGAAAAAAAACAAAAAACTGTGTTGGAACATGATCACGTATGGAACAAAGAGAGTTGTACTACCCTGTAAAATCATGAGTGCCGACATGCCCAGCAAGCATTAAGAAATAACGCCACCAAATGCATGTCAGAATGTACAATGTATTTTTTATTGGGGACCGTCATTTGGCCTGTGGTACAATGTACATGTACTGTTCTACTAAAACATGAAGTAGGCCCTACATATAATTATAATCAAATCATGTCAACTGAACCGTATTTCAGCTTTGCATAAAAATAATTGGTACATGTGCTTGTGCGATATACATTTTGTACAATGTACATTTTTACATATAAGTTTCCAGTGTACATTGTACAGTGCTAAATTATAACGAGCAATATGCTATGCATGAAGTGTGTATACGTGTACATACGTAAACCCCAGACAGTGTGTAGAATCAAAACACATTTATTCATAGGAGTGGGCGGGCATTCAGCTGTACAACCATACATGTACTATAAATTTATATAGGCAATACATGTATGTTCAGGTAAACACATGTTGAACAAAAGATCGCTTAACAGAGTATTAATTTTATTGATTAAATAATAGAACGGCCATGCAGAATAAAGAACTTGTGTCTTCTAGCAGTACCCATTTTTTCTGCAGCTCTGGTTAATTTTTCACTGCAAAAAATCAAGAAATTTGTATTTAATCCCTTGAACCCGGGTATTTCTTGGGGGGCGCCAGGCCGAGTTGTGCAGCAAAGTGAAACGGAAACAAGAGGCTTGTGCAGCCAAGCATAACGTACACGTGTGTACACAATACCCCAATAATGGATTGAAAATGCAGAGATTGGAGTGTATAGACGTCAACCGGCCAGGTGGCAATTTTCAATCTGCACATATTTGTGTCAACCGTACGCAAGGGGTTAACATCACAGTCACGCAATGTAAAATCCAAACAATATACAGATTGTAGTACATTTGTGTATATATAGGTTGGTACATTTGTACATATGTATGTACAAATGTATGTGAAATTTGTTTTTAGGTTGTTTTTTTATAAAGTTTTTCAGAAATATAAATGTTGAGTAGACATACATGTATAAACAGAAACTTTTTCCCACAGTCAGCGTATTCGATCTGGTGATGTGGCATATTGTTCTGTATACTGTTATACATGTACAATACATTCTAGTGTTGAATTCGTCATTGTGAACAACTTTACACAGGACTGCTCTGTGGAAAGTTAATTATATCTGCAAAATCTTTCACAGTCGTGCCAGTCGCGGTTGCATTGTAATATTTTTTGTTTCTTTCTCTCAAGCAGCCTATAACTACACTGAATACCATTGTACGCGTATTGTTTTCAGAATGTGAACTTTGTTGCGGCCTTCTTATTTTATTGCGGACGTTTGCGTTTTCTTGTATTTTACTGTGAATGCGTTTCAAACTAGCGGACATGTGCATTGAATGTACACGTTTATTGCCAAATGTGACCAAGAGCAACAAATTTACATAAAAGTTGGAGTCTTGTGTGTGTAAAGGAAAATGGACTCCATGCTTCTCCGTCCCGTCTCAATGTGCACTTCCATTTCCAACTGGGCATCTGAGAAGCATGAATCGGCAGCAGGGTGATCGACTTCAGTGCCAAACTTTGAGCCAATCTGTGTTGAGGTGAAACATCAATTGGAGCACGTTCGACTTCAGCAAGAACGCGGTTGCATATCACATCAACTCTAAGCGCTCATTTCAGAAAAACAGGCTGCCTATGGATTACGTTGAAGCTCTCAACGGATTCTTGCTCCAAGAATTAGAGTTTAGTACTTAAAAATGTGTACAGAACGATAAGCAGTGGTGTGCTGCCAGATAAACACTTGAATTTGGCGGACTACATGTATTTGCACTGACGACACTGATGCCCCGATTGCCGGGGTCAAAGTTCATTCTCTGGAATCCTGGGTGAACAGTTTGGACCCTCATGACACCCCCTTGAGTACATATCACATGTCGGCCTGTGTTACGGACCACTAATCATGCGTACGCATGATTGCATGCATGGATTTCGGCTTTGTGTTCACGAAGAGTGATCGGAGTTTTGTCACTTTAGGGCAGGTTGGTTTTTTTCGGTACCAGGTCGTGCTCTGCTGCATTCTTACTTTTTTGTCGTAAGCGGATCTTTTTAAAGTGAACAAATATTCACACAAAACCAACCAGCCATTCTTGCATTGGTGAGCACATAGGATTAACCACAGGAATTCAGAAAGGTCATTGTTCACTTCTGGTGTAGTTGATGAGCATGTAAATAGATTTTATTCAATTCTGGAAAGCTATTGACGGTGTTCAAAAGGAAATTACAGTTTTGGTCCGACTTTCAGTCTGACTAGTACGTACTGATGGATTACGCATGATCCTTCACTTCAACTAGTTTCTGCTGTTGATGAAGAGGTTGGTTTGCTAGCCTGGTCGCTGTATCCGTACGTCTGCAGTCGACAGTCATTGATTTTACAAGTTATCGGGATCGTATAATCTCATCTATATTTGCAAAGACAGTCAACTCACTGAACTGAACTAGTGAGTATTCGCTTCTCATACATTTGCATGAGGGAGAACGATTGCTTGGCACAAACATTAGTGGAAAACTTTATTAAGCAGTCCAGCTGTATTCACATTACAGTGAAAGTTCGTCGGTCATCAGTCAAAAATCCTTGCGGAAGGCACCATTATCAACAATTGCAGTTCATCGTTAACAAGTGTTTTCGCTGTACGTGCGTACTGCAAAAGCTTACGGCAGCATCGTTTTCATTGATTTCTGATCTTGAATTTCGAACGGGACCAGTCAACAGCCATGAATCGTTTCAGCAGGAAAAAGGCATCGGAACAATCGCTGAGCAAGTCCAATCCTAAGACCGGCTCATCAGGGAGTGACCCCAAAACCATGATGAGTAGTGCGACGGAGAAGCCGTTGTACATCGACGAGAACCTGCAGTCCTTCGTCACCTTCGAGGAGGGCTACGGCTCGGAGGACGAGAAGGAGCTCGCCGATGATTACAAATCACCTCTGGCTGATGCGCCCAGCTATCAGTCCTATCTCAGCATCGTTCCCGATTACGGAGACTTTGAAGATGACGCCCCCGATGTGGGCGGAGCTTATCCAAGACCAGGTGGAACGATCTGTCGAGTTTTGTCAAATTAAAACCCTCCTATAGTTATAACTATCACAGCCTATCTAAAAATCTACCCACCAACTCTCACAGCTTGTGTGTTTCAACCTATCACTTGATGATAGGTTTTGATATGTAGGGTAGTTGGCTCCATTTTGGCCCTGAGAGAGGGAGGGTTAATGATTTATTATTTTTGTATGTGTACACCTACGTACATGTACAAACAAATGTACTGTACGTACACGTATGTACATTTACTATACATGTACATTGTACGTGTTTGCCAGACGGTCTCTGATTGTTCATGTGTAAAACTAGAACTCAATCAGCCATGACTAGAAGGCCTACACGAACATTTGTATACAAAACAGTTTTGTCATTGTCAATTTATTTACATTGTACAGTCAAATCTCATTATGTAGGTGCAGCAAGGTCATTGGAACTGGCCAAATATTGTAACATGTAGGTCGAACTACATGTACAGTGTACCTACATTTAAAGATATACAATGTACTCTCCGAGCTTTTAAAAAAGATTGTAATTTATTTTTTTCTAATGTATGTATTCTAACATATTTTGTGTTAACCAACATTTTTTTTCTCTAATTTTGGGCATCTGCAACCCTAAAAAAAAAAAAAAATATTCTTGAGTGCTTTCACGCAACTAATGTTTTTTCCCGTTCGATGTGACATTCAAAAGTGAATAACTTTTGTATTGTTAGAAAAATAGCAAGTTATAAATGAGTTTTTTAAGGTGAAACCTGAAAAAGACACAGACAATATATCTTTAACTCTCTACATCATTTTTCTTCCATGTAACCTGAATCTCCCAATATCCTCTGATTTCAAAGTTGTTTAAACTGCATGTAATCAAAATCCTCTTATGGGGACCACTGCGTAAAATCCTCCAAAATCCTCCAGGGGTTTTCAGAAACAACCCAGTAACCTCAATCCTCCAAAATCAACCAGCATCAGATTGGGCCTGATGACCTGGATCCTCCATTTTCCTCCAGGGGTAAAAATCCTCTTATGCCCTCAATCCTGCAAAATCATCCGATGCTTCAACTTTCAAAGGCCCTCAATCCTCCAAATTCCTCCTTTTGGCGAAGAGGATTTTGGAGGATTTGGGATGGTTAGGGTTAAACAAATTGTTGATGATGCCTACATAATTTGAATACGCTGTGAACAAATTATTGTAAGAAGGAAAAAAACATTCCTTGCCTTAACCCTACCCCAAGCCTTACAAACTCCAACAGCAGGTTGTGTTGAATGTTGAAGGGTTCAGGACGGTAGCGCCTTGGCACCATGTACATGATGTACATACTTTACATGGAGCTACAATATGTGATCCCCAAATTTGTCCAAGTCCAAAGAATGTGCCATGGGTATACTGCACAGGCTTAGGACACTTAAACAATGCTTAGGGGGTTAGGGTTAAACTTAAATTACCTTGTTTCTTATGCTGTTTTTTTCTTCTTTTTTTTTCTTTTTTTTCCCGTTTCTTCAGAAGAGCCGCTGTCCTCACCGGACTCGACTCCGCTATACGATAACACACCAGCCAGCACACCAAGCGACTTGCCAAGCCCTGGTGTTGAAGTCGAACAAGATGAGGTTGAGCGAGAAAGATTGCGGTCGGAGCTGGCAGAGGTAAGTTCTATTGCAGAAGTTGGTCTTGACTAGGGACAACATTGCGCCAAGGAAAAACTACAGGTAGTTTGTCGATCGTGCATGGATATACATGTAAGCATTGATCTCCATTATTATTGACTAGATAGGCTACGTTGCACTGCCATACGTGAACGCGTGCGTTCGATTTAGGTGGTTTGAAAATTTATACGCCGAGTCGTCGCACTAGACTGACGCGACGCAAACAAATACTATTGGGAGTCGGGGCAAATTATTTCTTCACCAAATTTTTTTTTAAATCTTCGCAATTTAAAAAAAAAGAATGTGAAAAAAATTAATTCAAACTAGATTCCGATGCAACAATTGTTAAGTGTTGTGCAGCTATATAGGCTGTCAAAACTCAAGACCCACAGATGCTTGGAAAAATGGGATTTCGTTCCACAAGTAAGTTTTTTAGTCTGTAGAAAGATATTGAGCCTTTGCTGTTACATGCCTGACGTAATATTATTGTGTGTAATCTTAGCGCCGGATTTATTTTTTTTTATTTTTTTTTTTTTTATTTATTTATTTATTTTTTTTTATTTGCCCTGTTTTGTTTAGTTATGTTAAACTTTTTATTTGTATTTATTTATTATTATTTTTTTTTAATCCAACAAGTTAATTAAAATTCTGATATCCTGAACTGCGTAGACGGGTGTGAGTTGTATGACAAGCGCATGCGTGTATTCACTCGTAAACCACCAAAGTGAGATACGCGGCGTTGACCATCGAACGTGTGCAAACGCGCTTGAGGTGTCCTATCCAGTCAATAATAATGGAGATCAATGGATATAAGGCAATAGTGCCCTCGTCAGATCATGCTCAAGGAGGATATTTGTTTGTGCCAGCATGGTCATGAAAATTCCTGCGTGTTCGTGCTGAAGAAATTTTCAGGTTGAAACCACACAAGCTGTTGGAGAGGAAGGGCTTAGGTTTTGTTTAGGTTGTAATAGTTATAGTTTCTTTTTTTCATAGGTTGAGAGTGACATTCTGACTCTGAGGCAGACGTTGCGAGCGAAGGAGGTCCATGCCAAGGAGATCAAACGGAAACTGGGGATCACACCCATCAACCAAATGAAGGAAGACTTCAAACACGGCTGGCAAAACTTCCAACAGTCCAACGCGTAAGTCGGCATAGGTGGTCTTGCACGACGTCAAACTCGTAGAATCCAAGCTTATTGTTGACTGTCGAAGATACACGTAGTGTGCTAATGCATGCTGCTTTTAGAAAACACTTTTCCCATAGCTAAATCTTTTTGGTTAACAAGACGTTAATACTAAATGCAACTTCATCAATTCTCTAGTTCTGGTGTATTTGTGGGTATGTTAGGCTGCCAGAAATCTTGCAAGGGCATTTTATTCACCATTTTTTCCCCGGTTTTAATAAACGAATGCTATTGTACAGATACGTCAGCACAAGTTCAAAACTCTCAGAATGGAATGAGAAAGTTACGTCGTCCGAAGCGTAAGTAGGGTGCAGAGGTCACGGCCAGCATGTACATGTAGATTGTATCAGCATGTTTGCTCATTGATTGCCTTGGGAACGTCATTGAAAAACTTCAAGATCATCATCATCCGCATTGCATTGAAATGTCTGAATTGTCTGTTTTGTGTTGTTTGAGTTTTGTGTTGTTTGAGTTTTGTGTTCTTTCTATTTTGTTTTTGCTATACTGGTCATGCACTAACTTTATTTCCTGGCTAGCCCATGGGCTAGCAAACTGCAGATTTTACTGGACCGATTACAGTTTTACTAGCCCGATTACAGTTTTACTGGCCCGATTACAGTTTTACTAGTAGGAAGTGCCGTGGCCAATTAAGTGGTTTGGAGCATTGAATTCGTGGTCTGCGGGTAATTCAGCAAGTTGTGGGTTCGAGCCCAGTCCTGAGCTATAGCACTTCTACGCTTAATATGGGTAGAGGCATTATTAATGCCTTGCAGTGGACTAGTTACCCATCCCAACCCTATTCACACTGTGAAGAGATCAGATTATCTTGTCTTGTTTCAGTGTGAGGGGCTGGTTCTTCCATACTTTCCTCTGTAGCCCACACCTCGAGTGGCATTTGGCCTTGTTTATGTGATGGGCAATTTGCATAAAAAAATTTTTTTTTAAGATTATAGTTTTACTAGCCCGATTACAGTTTTACTAGCCAGTATATATTTTGGGGTTTTATTAAATTTTTGTCAATTTTTTTTCCCTTTTACACCAAGTTCAGTTTGGGGCACCAGTCATAAAGTTGATATTTCAGAAAATAAAAGGCCGTTCGTAAATGACTTTGCATTATTTATTGTCTAGATAAACTGCTATCTTGCAGGCAAAACACACCCAAAAAAAACACACAATGACCCAGTTGCGATCCTGTATTTTGTATTAATACCGAAAGTAGTATTTTGATCTAAATTTTTACAGGTACATTGTAGGTCACTGAATTTTTCACTAGCCCATCGGGCAACCAAGAAAGCAGGTTCGGGTAGCCCGGAGCGATTTTCACTAGAATTTGTACGCCGGGCTAGGACCGTTTCGAGGCCTGTAGATGGCGCAGCGGTTTCGTGGCCTTCCACTCTGGTGACCCTGGTTCGAATCCTGCCAAGGGCACTACGTGGATTGGGTCGAAAGTCCCAACTTGACCGCCTGGGATTTGTTTTCTTAGAGAAATCGTTAATAAAAACTGGCATTTCTATCTTTGCCTCTTCTCAAAGCATTCTTGGCTAGTATGTAGACATCTACTCATTAAGTTCCTTTGTTCACCGCTGTGAAATAAATAAAAAGAAAAGCTTCCTTTTTAAATGCGAGTAGGACTGGGGTGAGAATTCTTTTGGATTTTTTCCTAATTTCTGGATTTTTGGCGAGACATCTCCCAGATTTCCGGAAGATTTTTTTTATCCCTAAATTGTTTATATCATTCCAAAATGACCCTATTTTTCGGCAATTTTGTAGAAAATGCAGTTATCTCATGCGTTTTTCAGCAGCGCCGCACAAATTGAATGCCTCCGAATATTTTGTGGATTTTCCCTCCAATCTCACCCCTGGTATGCTTTCCTGGGATAACTCATCGGAGATCAGTGAAAGGTTTACTCCATAGCCTTGAGGCGTTTGACCAAACTACCAGCCCGGTTTTTCTTTTCGTTTGCCTGTTCCTTCATTACAGTACTAACCATTTTTAGCAACCATTGAGCATTTTACTAACCCAAAAAATAGTGCATTTAGAAAAAGTCATGCCAATTTAACACAGTAACGTGTAGAGTGCAGTGCACAGGTAACGATGCCATCTCTTAAAATAATTATTGCCTAGATTCTGCGTAGAGCTGTTAGCCATGCTGACGAGTCTTGAAGCATATAACCCATGATTTGTAAGGGAGCATTTCATATTGTCAGGGTGCAGTATCAATCGCGGTACCGCTGATTATCTTTGCGGCGCTGCATTCCGTACCTCATACCTAGCTGATGAATGGGAAGCCAGGCGGCTTGAATAACTGATATTCATGAGGTCACAACTGGAGCTCATTAAAGCCCAGTCGGCTTGTCAAAGATTTCCAGTTTGCAGGGGTCATTAAATGGATTGAGTAAGTGCAGGAATGTGCCTATAGATGTCAGCCGTCCAGGTGGTCCTTTTCAAACCCTGGCTATGGCTGTCCTCCGTATTCAAGTCAATTCATTCAAATGTTCATGTGATGTTCCTTATGACTGGTATTCAGCTGCTGTTTGCTAGGCATTAAAATCACATGGAATTTCGGCCGGTAACCTGGCTTTTATGAAGCAAGAGGTTTTTGTGCTAAGCAAATGTTTCGGCTTAGCAGCTCCGTGAAATTGGCCCCAGACGTGAACTGAAGGTTTGTGGACTCCGCTGTACAATCTGAGGTTTTGTAGTTTCAAGCACTTTCCTGAGAAAAAAACCAGAATATGGTCCTCGCTCTTAAGTTCGCTACTTTAACTGCCAACTCTCGCATATCATTCTGCACTAACACTGCTATAAAGTTGTATTTGCGAAACATACTTCTGCGCAATTTCTTTTTAAAAAACATAACAGTTTACAACGTAATCGAAAATATTGCAACAAGAAGACAAAAATGAAATTTGAACTCCGTGGATCATGCATGTTACTATTTGGTAAAAAAAAAAGAAGAGTCTGGGGCTAGACTAGTCTGCGATTTGCACGCAAAAATCCTCATGAGATGTGGTTCTAAAATTGTAAGGCTTGCACGCCCTATTTGCAAGTTTTTTTTTTAACTGTTGAAAACCAAATGCGATTTGAGTCCTCTTTACATCAAACGCTGTCTCACAGGTATAACAAGACAAAAACGGGGTTTGCCACCGCTGGACAGAAGACCAGTTCCGCATTCAACACCTTTGGCACCGCCGTTTCCAAGAAACTCGGCGACATGAGGGAGTCCAACACCTTCAAATCCTTCGAGGAAAAAGTTTCCTCTGCCACAAGTACAATCAAGGTATATTTAACATATATTTAATTTCCTGAGCGCCATATCTCTAATTAAGCAATTAATAGGCACATTATTTACACTATAAATATAAAGTTCGAAAGGATGATGTCACTTCGACTTGAACCTCGCTTACAAGGAAATTAATTTTAGCGAATTTGCTGGTAACAAGAAGTATCACTGATTTTTAAGGGAAAATAGGGGTTCCGAAAAAAATCAGTGATTTTAAAAACGATATCGGCGATATCTCAATTTTTCGATTTAAAAAACATGTAGCCGATTTAGATTTTTGGGCGGCGAAAATCGCATCATCACGATTTTATCGTATCGCCCAGCACTAGCACATACTCATTATCATAGTGAGCAAACACGGTTGGGTCAAGGCTGTCTTTCGCCTCGACTATGCGTGTACGTATGGTGGTGACTGGGCACCAGGACTGGGCACGTACGTACTGGGTTGTGTTGGCCAGGTCAGCGCTGGGCGCTCGCTCAGCTCGTTAAGAGGGAACAAAGCTTGACAGCCTTGATCAAGGCTAGGCCTCACAGGGCATGGGACTTGTGTCCTCGTGCAAGACACTTTATCACAATTGCTTCTTTTTACACAGGAGTCGAAATGGGTACCATTTGAGATTTAGGGAGCAACCTGTATAGATTTGTAGAGAGCATATCCACCGTGATCATAGTGCTCGAGGGGCTACAGTATTACCCCTGCTCATCAGGCCTATTAATCATTTCTGAAACCTCAGCTCCCTGGGGAGTATACAGCCCCGGCTGCAAGTTCAACTCACATAGGTACCCATTTTCTCCAGGGTGAAGAAAAGCAACTTGTGACAAAGTGTCTTGCTCAAGGACACAAGCACCATGACTTCTGCTTGACTCGAACCCACAATCTGAAGTATCACTGAGATCTTGAGAGGCAACACACTGCTCCAATGTAACAATGAAAATATTCAAAAATCAATTCTTGAGTGGGAAAAACAATTTTGTACATAATGTAGATTGTGGGTTCGAGACCGGCTGGGGTCCTGGTGCGTGTGTCCTTGAGCAAGGCACTTTGTCACAAGTTGCTTCTCTCCACCCAGGAGTAAATGGGTACCTGTGAGGGCAGTGATGGTTATGTGTTTGATTAGCCCATGTGCGCTTAACTTGTAGCCGGGGCTGTGTACTCCCCAGGGAGTTGAGAAGGTTTTCAGGAATGATTAATAGGCCTGATGAGCAGGGGTAATAATATTGTAAGCGCTGTGATATAGTTTATTTGAGCATTCTTAAATACCGATTATTATTATTATTATTATTATTATTATTACACGGAGCAATTTTCTGCTTCTTTCAGTACAGCACGTCACATAATCAGTGAATGCATTTGTCTCTCAGTCTGTGTATTTGTTTGTCTGATTTGCCGACAGACCAAGGTAGCAGGTGGCAAGACGCAGGAATCCAGCTTCGAGGAAGTCCTTCAGAGCACGGCGAGCGCCGAGAAACAGCAGGACTCGCAAGCCAACTCGGCCCTGCTTCCCGAGGAGCAGGTTCCGCTGTAAAAACTCCTCGCACAACTGTTTTATCGTCTGTGTATGTCAGTGTCGTCCTGGGTACTTAATGGGTCGGAGCTACAAGTTGGCTTTGTTTTGTGAGGGTGGGGGTGTGGGCGGGGAGGAGAGACATACATGGGGTGGGGTGTCAAAACACACAGATGTTGAGGTTAATTGACGTCTCGTTGTTTGCGAGTTAATCATGCCCCTTGATGAGCCAACCCTTGGAAATTTTGTGCTGTAATATTTGACCGTCATGGATTTTTGCACACTCTGTATAGGATTATAATTAATTTGATTGGTAATATTGCTGTGTTCACGGGATTCTACCGCAGTGGGTTAGTTGTGACCTGTTCCCACGAAATGGGGATAAAGTCGCAAAATTTGAAAATCAAGATTTGGTTTTTTTCCGAACGTGCAGGTTAAAAGCTTCAATTTTATATATTGCGTTTTGTGGAATCTCATTCCTAGCCCCTGATACGTTTTGAAGTTGTCGGAGTCTTGACCCCTTGTATTGAGAAAACAAAGCTTAAAGTCTGTGATCTGTGCACACTTTAACCCAAGTTCACAAAAGAAATCATTCCCAAAAAAAATTTGAGACTGGATTTAGTTTTTTTTTTTACTTTGGGGTTGATGGAATAGGGTTGATCAAAATGTACGGTTGATAAAAATCCCAAAATTGACTTTTTTGTGAAAAATTGTTGTTTCTGCTCGTAACTCGGAAAAACCATAGTGCGACTTTAAGCTCATTTTGTGGTTGGCAGGTCACACTGGCGCTTCAACTGCCTTCTCCGAACTTCGGGGGAGAGATCGGTGACCATGACAAGGGGGCCAGCTTCGTGGAGCTGCGGACCACAACAAATATTTGCTTAGCATGAAAAGTCATGTGATGTATATATTGCTTGTGACCGGTATTCAGCTGTTGCGTGCTGAGCATGAAAACCAGATGGTTCTTTTGGTTGGTAACCTGTTCTCACTCACTAAAGACTTTGTGCTAAGCAAAGTCTTGTGCTTGGCAGCTCTGTGAAATTGGTGCGTGGCCGCGTTTGCATCGAGTCGCTTTTTGTTTGTTTGGTGAGGCGATCTTGAATATCAAGTACCTGTTGCTAGAAAACTGTTCTGCAATGTAAACAGAAAAAGTTTGGGCGATTGTGTACTGTGGGGCCCCTCTTTAGTTTTGATCAAATTAGAGTCGAGGGTATTTTTGTTCATTCCAAAATGACTTTTTCAACCTCTAGCAGACTTCTCTTAATTCTGCTGACATCTTCTTTTTGGTAATTTTGAACAGTTTATTGCGGTAGAAAATGCAATCTTTTTTTACGCGCTTTACGGCAGTTGCCATGTGAACCAATGCGGTTTTGCATGTTTACTGTCCATCGCAGTGATTGCCATCTTTATTTTCGCGTTGCGTTACCCCAAAATTTCCCTCAAAATCTAAAACCCTGCTCTTTATCTACGGCATACCGTCCTTGTTGGTTTGTAATGTCGCTAAACTAGTTTGGCAATTCCAATAAACCTAAAAGTGGATTTTTGTTCCCTTATCCCTATACAGGGCCCTTCACTACGCAATCGCCAGAGTTTGAAGCCACACCTTAATTTACAACTTCGTTGACCCAAAATTATTAAATAAACAAGATCAATATCATAAAAAAAATGAGATGAAAAGAAAGTTTTTATTTTCAGTGATAACCAAGAACACCTAAAGAAATAAATGAAAAAATAATTATAATTCAGTTTTGCTATTTTCAGTCATAAAATAAAACGGATTCACAGAAACTATGTAACATATTTAATAAACCGAGAAGTATTGTTGTAGACTTGATTAATTTTAGCGCTCGTCTTGTGAAATAACTAACTTAGTTTTACACAGATTACAAATAATAATTAAGAATGAAATTGATATTGATTAAATCAATGCTTGCATCTGTTCGCAGTGTTTGTACATGTCGGGAAAAAAGGTTATATTATTGTCGGCTAGCTAGCCTCTGCACAAACTTTAAATGAATATTTTGAAATAGAGATGTTTAACCCCAACCCTTCAGAATCTTGCAAAATCTTCCAAAATCTAACAGGGGTCAGTTTGATGGAACTGCTGGCACCATTACTTTTTGGGGTTATGGCAGAGTTGTAGTCGAGTCCCTGCAAGTCCTCTCGCAAGTCCAGTCAGAAGTCATTTCATAAAGCCAGTCACAAGTAACTGGATGAACAATGACAAAGGAATGCCTTTGTCAAAGGAATAGCTTGTGATTGGAATTAGGACTGGGGGGCTTGACATTTGAAGCAAGATATGGGATGACAGGAACCCGCCCCCTTTTTTTTTTTTGGGTGTTGGTCATTGTGTTCCCGGAATCTCCGGAATTTCTTTCAGATATCTAGGGGGGATGTGTTGGTAACAATAGTCTGGAGAGTGTATAGGGTATAGGGACAAGGGGGAAGGGTACCACTTGGTCCCATATCTAGCTGGGTATAGGATTTCGGCCGCAGATTCTGCATGGCTTCCAGAAATAATTCTTGGGGGGTTGGAGTTTAATGGCCTATTGCAGTAGTTGATCATCAGGGAAGCCTCTAGCTATGATAAGTGGCAGTCAAATTCTGTGCTACATCTGCAGGGGCTTGTGATACATTTTTAATATTCCGGTGTCTTTGTTGAGCCGTTGCATTTATATTGAAGTAGTACGTGTATGTACAAAGGTCGTGTTACATTCCATCAGTGTATAAAGTCTGTAGTGCCGAGATCGAGAAAAGTAACGCCTCTAAAATTAAGCCTTCTAACTTATTTTTTTTTACCAACATGAAGTACAATACTTTGCCAACCTTCTACAGGAGTATTACCAACATAAATGCTATCATGAGTGTCCAGTATTTAATTTTGTACAAAAAGTACAAATAAGCTGTCATCTTTGTAACATCATTTGGACTGGGAAATGCATTGCAAATTAGTACGACGTGTTCCTAAAGGTGCTTTCCATAGATAGATAATCGTTGAACTCTGCACTTTCTGTGACACAGAAGACATCACTGTGAAATTAAAAAATAACCAAGAATGATGTTTGGTGAATGAAATAAACACCCATAATTCTATTGATAAAAATAATTCAGTAATGTCCTCGTCATAAATATTCATGAGTGACTTTTAGGCCTTATTATTCAGTGGACAAAAGCATTGGGAAATATTTTCATATTCAAAAATATTCTTCTAAAAACCTTATTGAAAGACGGAAATGGGTAGAGGTAAAGCCAAGCCAACTTTTTGCTCTCACAATCCGAATTTTCAAAGTCTAAAACGAGAGATAATCTTTTAAAACTTTAGACCAATCGGGACTGCTTTTGGAGGCTTAGAAGGCGGCCATCTTGAATACTCAATTTTCATTTTTACAATGCATTGCATGCATTGAGCTGAGAAAGCTGACATCGCGTAACGATTGGCACAAATGGTTGGTGGAATATCAACGATAAAATGTCATTTAACAGTCATAAAATTTGTGGATGGAATCTGCTCCAAGTTTATCCAGATATAAAGGTTAGTGTACAGCCTCTTTTTTAGGTCTTCAGATACAATTTTCTCGAAGATGGCAGCATTTCAGATGGAAATATTTCTTGGGAGGTTTTCTGCTCAAGTTCAAAGTTGTACCAGCTTTATAAACCGTAAGCTTTCAGATTGAAACTAATCAATTACTGTTTTGATAATTTCAAAGCTACATGTATGTTATACATTTAACGCTACTGACAAAGAGGGTTAGAGTTGTGGAAAGCTAATAAATGTTCATGTTTGTACTTCAGGTTAGTTAAAGTGAAACGGCTACTGTGTCTGTATATTGAAAGCTAGCATGAAATGCATTTGTTGTATTTTGCAATGTTTGAAGATGTGTAAACTTTCATTTGACTTCTAACAGTACCTGCTCGGTGAATTGGGTATCTGATGTATTTATCTCGGCTTTTTCTTGTTTATGATAGATTTAAAGGTAGTAGGCTCACCATTTGCAAACATGAAAAAACAAAACTATTGAATTATTACAAAAATGCCGCACTAGACACTAAGTCAGTGTAAGTAAATAGCAGTCTCGAGCATTCTGTGAAATGGCACCTGGTGTGCTGTCGTTTTCAAGAAAAGTGGAAATTTATATCGTTTTCCAACGATTGTCGGCCGACAATCGTTGGAAATAGTCTAGTTCCCCGACCTCCCGTTTTGTCTAAAGTATGGTCAGGGAACCAGACTACTAGAACATAATTTTTTTTCTCTCCGTTTTCCCAGCATCTATGCCCACTAAACTTTAAACGGGTCAGTGTTATAGTATTTGCTAGCAGGCTACAAAATACTAGCCCCCAAATCCATTTATTTATGAAAATTACTGCAAAAGCAAATAGTGTATACATAGTAAAGTGTAAAAGTGGTATTATTTCTGTCTGGCAAACAACGGATAAATTTAAGGACAAGTCCAGGAATGTGTCCATATGATTTATGATAAAACTATTCAGATTCCAGTGTTTACAATTCTGGTGTTGGACATCTGCAAGGAGAATACCCAAAAGAAATGGGGTTACATATTGCAAGGGGACCTTTTCTGTCTTAAGGATTCTAGAAATGTGGACAAAAACCAACGTCAAACTCGAAGATTTTCATCTATCCAACAAACAAAATTAGAAGCCATCTTTGGGTAACCAATCGGGCGGTACTGCGCTCGCGCGTTATGACACCGCTCGATTAGATGCCCAAAGATGGTTTCTAATTTTGTTTGTCGGATTAGTCTATATCCCAGGTTGTGCCACACACCTTCAGACCCAACACCCGGGATATCCCAGATTGTGTTAATGTGTGATCAAAAAGTACATGTGAGATCTTGAGCCAGTTTAATTTGATATTATAAATCCATTATGGAATAACTGAATGTATCGGTGCCGATTGTATTTGTAATGTTCAGAAGCATGTTATATTTGTAGAAATGAAAGACATATACTTGACGTTCTCTCGTCACATATTTTGACTTTCAGTGGAATGACAACCTTGATTTTATTTAAATTTAAATTTATTTTTATAAATGTTGGGCATTCTTTGAATTGCTTTACATTTTGCATGGGCGTGAACATTTCTTTTCCAAATTAAAATCAATAAAACTAAAATAATTTAACAAACTAAATTCATTTGTCTGATTTTATTTCTCAAAGCTGTTGATAGTAAATTATAATACATAGTTTGCATATTCTTATTTTATTAAATAAAAATATTTAAAAATGTCCTGTCAAATTGAATAAAAAATTAACTCTTGATAATTTGTGTCTTCACATCTAACAACAGACGATTTAACTTTTGTAGGATACATCATTCTGGCAGACAGCCCACAATGAGTTTCCCAGTTCTTTTCAGAACCTCACAAAAGAGTCGCCCACTTTCAAATGTTATCCCATAGACTTGTGTACAAACTTTACTAATACCTATTTCTAAACAAAAACCCCATTAACCTATGAAATTGGAACTAAGGATTTTCAACCATTTTCAGTGAGAAAATTACAAAGTTTCCTTTAAGCACAGAGGGAGACATTAAATATCTCTCCAATTTAGTAATTTATTTTCTCTTTTGGGCCTATGGCGGCAGTTGAAAATAATTGCAAATTCCTAGTGTATAACCAATTCGGATTTCGTGCTAGTTACAAGAGACTTTCCTCAAGCAATAGCATATGCTACTTTTTTACCTGACATTTTAGTCTTTCAAGTTCTAAAAAAAACAAATTTGATGCATAAATTAATGGTTACCATGGAAACATCAATCCAGACTACAAGTACATACTTGGGACAGATTAATTATGCAAACATTGAAGTTTTTTTGAGTGCACTAAAAATACAATTTAATATTTGATTAAATAATAAAATTGACACTACATGCTCAAATTATCAAAAGTTGATGATGCAGTCTTCAAACCTTAAACCTTTCAAAGCTATTTAGTGCTATGTTGTAAATGAGTATCAAAATATTTCTCACATCTCCATTTGGGAAATATAACAGGTTTTCAGTAAACTGAAGGTTAGATGGACTACAAACATCTTTATCCTTTTTGTTTTTGTTTTTTTATTGACTACATGCATAAACGTAAAAGTAATATCAAAAGATTTAAGGGTCAAGTTTGTGCTATTTTATGGAAAAATGTCTGGAGCATAGTTTTTGGTAGAGTATTCCTACAGAAAACACCAACACTTTGTAAAGAGCAACTTCAAAGAAGCTGATGTTCAGTATCGGAAAGAAATCCAATATGGACGTTTGTAAATTTGGCTGTGATCGCAAAACCTATGTGCACAGTTTTACCTTGAATCCCTCACATTGTAACGCAATTGAGTAACTTATTACACACCGAATATTCTAGATCTAGGTGAAACAAATTTTGAGGTTTTTATGTCGAAGAAAAAGAAAAAAACCTGAAGTAAACAACACATTATTCCAGTCTTCATTGGACACCAACTGATTACTGTCACCAATCACTGTTCTCTCCGACTGTTCAAGCCTAGAGGTCAAAGGTTATCTGCAGGGCACCCTTTAGAGTTTGGCTTGGGCAATGTTCTCCTTCAGGAAGGGTTGAATGTGCTTGTAGTACGCATCTTTGACCTGTGGTTGGAAAATTCAAAGGGTTGTGTTAAAGGTGCCAAACTCGTGAGCGGAAGAGGTAAATTACAAACGGGTGCAAAGTGAGGACTCTTAGACATGTGTCCCTGAGCAAGACCATTTGCCGTAATTGCTGCTCTTTCACCAAATGCGTGCATGCAGGGGCACCGTTTGCTAATTTTAAAGTTGATATTTATTTTTTTAAATCTTCAAATAGTGCCAAAAAGTTGTTTATTTGGATTGGGTTTTCAGTCCCTACTCTTTCCGTCCTTAGAAATCGTAGTTCTAATGCACTGATCAGGCTAGCCAGAATACACAATAAATAAATGGACTTCTTTTGAGGTGGTTCCTATATTAAAAGCAGTGGGCGGATTAATTCAAAAGTTTTTCCGAAAAGCGGTCCTACTTTTTTCCCCACATAAAAATATTTTTAGAAGTTGAGAGGGACCCGGGTACTACCACTCGTGAAAAGGTAGTGGGTTTAATTCTTTTAAAAAGTTGACCCCTACCCCTACCCCTCCCCCTTCTATCCCCCACACTGATCCTATAAGTCTTGATATCGTACCTCCTGGTCGTTCATAGGTGCCGACTTGGCCCACTTGTACAAGTTCTCGTACACGTTGCCGTCGTAGCGTCCCATGACCGAAGCCAGGTGGTTATCATGAAAGTCGAAGGAGTCCACTAAGGTGACTGCATTGGGGCGGATCTCGGCCAGGAGGCGGATCATGAGGCGGTCAATCATGTCCAGCTGCTGACCGGTCATGTAGCCGTCCTTGAGGGGAAATAAACAAGAACAGAAAAAAATAAGACCATTGGATATTTGTGACTTGAAATCACAAGTTGTAAGAGTTTGCAAGATGTGATTGACCATACTGCCGATCAACTGGCGCATTCTGGTAACTTTTGCATTAGACTTAGACTTCTAGGATCCCGTCACAAAATAAGTTTCAAAAACATGATTTGAATAAACGTTTCAAGTCGGCTTAGGTTGTGCCCATCAAAAGTCATAAGATCAAATTTGTATACAAAAGAAAAAAGATATGGAAATAATTTAGTGTTATTTGGAAATAAAGTTTGGATAAACAAAGAATGTTTGACTCCATGTACAATGTATATTACAACCTGTAGTCTCATCCAGACCAAAGTCTAATGCCAAAATGGTAATTTTTGTTACCTACGAGCTGTACTCTAGACTCGACTTATTATCGTGACTAACAACATTCTTAATATCATAAAATTTTGTAGTCACACATGCACTTATTGAGTCCGAACTCGGCCAAGTCAGGACGTTTGTAAAGGCCATTCAGATATTATAAAGTATACTAGAGCAAGGACTCGGGTCGAATCCGGACTCGAGTCAGTTTTTTCCATTTTCGACTTGAATTCTACTTGTGTGCTGATATCACCTTGGACTTGGATGCACACTTCACTAACACTCGTCAGAGACCTCTGGACGACAGTTCCACTACCCGTTTGTCAATTCTTTCAATCTGATATTGATGCTTCTGCCAACGGCTGAAGCCGCACCAAGTTTGTTGGGGTGTTTGTTTGTTTGTTTGTTGGGGTGTTTGTTTGTTTGTGTGGTTCTTTTTATGGAAGTCGCCCAATACAAGGCTAAAAGCCACTCTAGGTAGTGGGGTTGGATGCATTTTAGGTTGCCAGCCTTACGGTTTTTCCTGGGTCCTGATCTAAAGACATACTGGGTGGGTGGCCCAAAAAAACTTAAAGGCATACTTCCACTACCTTTAGAGTCAAACCACCTGTACCGATCTTTTTAGAAGAAAAATTATACTAAGACCTCCCGATTCGGTGCAGTAGTTTTTACTCCAGAGCCTATTTTGTGAAGCAAAGTCAGGTCGCTTGGCCATTTGTTCCATGCAGAAATGAGCATGATGATAGCATACTTGTGTTTATACCTCGGGGCCAAATAACCCCCGACTTTGTTTCACAAAAGAGGTTCCAGAACAAAAAAACTACTGGAGATCTTGGTATAATTTTTCTTTTAACAAAATTACCCATGCATTGGTATAGGTTGTTTGAGTCTCAGGGTAGCGGAAGTATGTCAGGTTTTTTGAGGTTTTTTTTTGGGCCACCCTGAATAGACCCAGGCAGGGTAACTTCCACCGTTGGTGAGACTAACTCACCTCCCCAATGTACTCAACTACAAGTCCTTCTGAACGTTACTCACTTGCAGAAAGTCACCCCTGTTTTCGCTCAGTCCAAAGAGGGTGTACATGTGGAACATCGTCATCAAGACCTTCTTGACATTGTCAGGGGCTTCTGAGCGTTGGACGGCAGCAAAGAAAATCTCGGCAACCGAAAGATGGCAGTGGGCCTAGAAGATCAAATGAATACGAATTATAAAACCAATGTATTCATTCAACTATCTTGTATTCATTTAAACTCTTGAATACGGATGACGGCCATAGCCTCAGATTGAAAAGGACCAACCGGCTGATTGCCGTCTATACGCGCATTCCTGCACATACTCAAACCAAAGCTTTCATTGACACGAAAAGGGGGATTTAAACACGATGAATAGGACCACTCTATTCAGTGTGGTGCCTATTGTTTGCATTTATGCTTGGTGCACAGCCCTGATCCTGGCATACCATCCCCCCATCAATAACAGCCGTATTTAAATCCCCCTTTACGCGCATTCCTGCACATACTCAAACCATGTCGTTCTTGAATGCGAGTGTAATGAATAGATGGAGCTTTTTAAAACAAAGCTTTCATTGACACGAAAAGGGGGATTTAAACACGATGAATAGGACCACTCTATTCAGTGTGGTGCCTATTGTTTGCATTTATGCTTGGTGCACAGCCCCGATCCTGGCATACCAGCCCCCATCAATAACAGCCGTATGCAAGGGGTTAATGTAGCTGCACTCATCAGTTGAAGAACTCCCTAGTTTGTTGGACATCCACCATTTGTTCACAAAGAAATTAGGGATGGCATCTTTATGAAACATGCAGTGCTGTTTGCGGTACCGCTGTTTTTGCTGAGGTACTGCATTCAGTGCTTTGCAACAGTTTTTGAATGGAAAAATCCTAACTCTTTTGAAGGTCAACAATTTAGTGTACTTTTTTTAACTCTACTTTTTTTATTTCTGTTTTTTTTTTTTTTTTTTTGCAAATCGCCCATCACAATGCCAAAGGCCACTCGAGGTGTGGGCTACAGAGGAAAGTGTGGAAGAACCAGCCCCTCACACTGAAACACGACAAGATAATCGGATCTCTTCACAGTATGAATAGGGTCGGGACGGGTAACTAGTCCACTGCAAGGCATTAACCCTTTCAGCCCCAATGGTGATATAGTCGCCCGTGCACTATACCCCCCTTCAGCCCCAATGGCGATTAAAGGCGACCATGAAGTGCTTAGTGCGTGAAAAATGTGGGCACCACAGGCTGCATGCCAATAAACAATGCGGGGTTAATAATCCCTCTACACATATTAAGCGTAGAAGTGCTATAGCCCAGGACTGGGCTCGAACCCACAACCTGCAGAATTACCCGCAGACCACGAATTCAATGCTCCAAACCACTAGGCCACGGCACTTCCACAATTTATTACATTGGTAATAATTTATTCTATTACGAAACCACCTGTGTGTAGTCACAAACCAAGAATGAGATCATTGTCGGTACCTAAAAAAATTTGCTACTGTTAATAATACCGCCTGTTTATTAACAACGTCTTCCTTACACTACAGCTTGAACAGGGAATATGCAGTCGTCTAGGAGGAGGGAATATGCAGTCGTCTAGGAGGAGGGAATTACTTACGTTGGAAGCTCGGATGAGATACATGTGTTGCTGATTCCAAGCCAGGGGCTTGGCCATGCCGGACATCTCTGCTTTATCAAGATTCTCTGCGGCTTGGGTGACAATTCTGTACGAAGAAAAAAACCGCATTATTGACAATTTTTTTTTATGTGACTACAGCATTGTCCTTGTTTCAAGTCCTAATTCAGTCAAGCAATTGTTATTTATCCCAACTTCATTTCCAGATAACACCTAATTATATTCTTGTCAATGTTTATTTGTATAAAATTAGGTCTCTTCCACAAATCTTATTTATAACTTTAGACAAAGCCAAACTAAACTGACTTGAAAAGATGATTGAAGTCATATTTTGTGACAGGTGCCCCATGTCATTTCCAATGTGAAAGTTACCAGAATGCACCAGTTGATTGGCTGTATTGTTCTATCACATATCTTGCAACCTCCTGGCAATTTCTTGTAACTTCTAGTCACAAATTTTCAATGGTTTTACACAGAAATATCTTCTTGCCAAGTAGAGAACATAAGAATATGTACATATGGAAAAACAGTACAGGCTCCATGGGTCTATTAGAATGTTTATAGAAAAATTGCAGATTGAGATGGGGACTCATACAAATTAATGCCTTACCTCTGAGCTCTGTGGCGGTAGGCCTCCAGCAGAATCTTGGGATTCAAGAAGTCGTCCTCGGTCCTGGCTACACAGCGCGCTTGAGGGCGCTCTGCAAGGTACGACATGATTCCGTGAAGCTGCTTGCCGGATTTCAGTTGACGGACGCACTTCATCAGAAATCTGCGACAGTCACAGATAAGGTCCGATCGTGAAAAACCAAAAAATCATTCAAGCCCAATTCAAGCCAGAAATTGTGACTCGTTGAGTTTTTGCCTGCCAGTTTCAGAAATAAGTCAACAGAGGGGGCTTTATGCATTAATGTGAATGGCAGTATTGTTTACCTGGCAGTCTGTAACAGCATGACAGTGTTCTCTCCTTCGTAGGTGCACGCTGGAGCCTCGTTTGCATACAGCAATGGGAAGCCGCTAGCCGCTGAGTAGCCGTGACCACCACAAGCCATACGAAGAAGCTCTATCCCCGGTATGGCTATGTTGGAGGTGAAAGCCTTCAGACCAGCCGCTGTGGCATGGAGCTGCAGAGATCAACGGAATAAAGCTTTGGCAAGATGGTAAAGTCTTAACCCTAACCTTCCCTAACCTGCCAAAATCAAACACCCCTTTGTGTTGAATTTTGTGTGATTGGGTACTGTAGAGCCTTGGCACCATCACTTTGCATGGGACTTGATGCCCTGATTTTGTCTAAGTACAAAGAATGTGCCATTGGTTTACTACACAGTGTTGGAGTTTGTGTGGTTAGGGAAGGATTCTAGTAAAAAGGCTTGGGCTGTTAGGGTTAACCTAACTTTATTCCAGTTACCTTATTTGACCATTTCTCTTTGAATTTACTCTGGAAGGGCATTGAAGTTGCCAACACTGACGTGGTTTATACCAGGGTTTGCTGATTAAAATCAACGTGATTTAAATTGGCCAACCCTGATTTATTTTGCTAAAATATGACTTTTACAAAAACTTCATTTATATCAGGGATTAAAAAAAAATAATAATTTGATTTAAATCAGTGATTTAAATCAGCGTGATTTATTAAAATCGGCCAACCCGAAGGGCCTTTTCTCATCAGGGGGTTTGGGTGATTTAAATCAACGTGATTTAAATCAGTCAACCCTGGTTTACACTCTCGGCAAATATCCACCCAGTTTAAAACCATTTTTAAGACCTTTTTTAATACAAGAAAGGCATTTACGAATGGCAATAAAACCTTGATAGGTCAATTACCTCTGGCAGGACGTTGAAGTTACCAGCGCTGACTTGGCTCAGACTCTCGACAAACATCTTCTGCATTTGCTTGCCGGCAAACAGGAATGCAAAGGCCGTCGCAATGTGGGGGAACAGCTTCAACTGTTGGCTCTGGTAATCAATCACCTGGGGTTCACCCTCGCTGGAAATCAGAACGACGTAAGTCTGGTTTGAGACGTAAACCTCAATGACTGGAATCAGTCACCTACTTTTCATAATTTGTTCACTGAGGATGTGCGAAACTTCAATAAAAAGTTATTTCTGCTAGCAATATATTTATAAGAGCAAAGCAATCCATCCAAAGCTCCAAAGATTGACAACAAATGACAACAAAAGCAATCACCAGTAGATGCTGTATTGTTAGGTGATTTGTGGCTCACAATAGCAAGACTAAAAGCCAGAAGGCCCGGGCCTGGCCAGGCTTTTTAATGGCCCGACCCGACCATGGGTTAGGCAGTGCTCCCTTACACACATTGCTTCCAAGATGAGTGCTCTAAAGGGAAGTTCCGACTTTCAAGATTCTTCTTACCCTGGGATGAGTTCCGACTGTCGTCTGACGGCACTGTAGCGTGTTGCGATGGTTGCTGCTTGTGCCAAGACGCGGCCCATGCCCCCTACGATCATACTACGGATTAGGATCATACTGCCGTAGGAGAGCTTGGCAGCGGGCGGAGCTACGTAGGTGCCATCCGGCTCAACCTGAAAGCAGACGGAAATGCTATCAGTTGGTTTGACGTTGCAGCTTTCCATGAATAATTCAACACTTGTACTTTTGAAGGTCCAGTTGGTTGTTGATTTTGAGTCGGTCCTCAGAGCCAATTAACCTCTTGAATACAGACGACCACGGCTGCGGCTTGAAAAAAGACCACCTGCCTGGTTGACTTCCATAGGTGCATTCCTGCACGTACTCCGTTCTTGAATGGGAGTGCAATGCACTGATAGAGCTTTTTCAAACAAAGCTTTCATTTACACGAAAGGGGGTCTCCGAGTGCGATGAATAGGACCACTTTATTCAGTGTGGTGCCTATTGTTTATATTTACGCTTGGCTGTGCAGCCTCGTTATTGGCATACCAGCACCCATCAATAACAGCCGGGCAAAAGGGGTTAACAGCAATCAAGGTCTACGGCCATTTTGTAAGACGTCACCCGCCCACATTGCACCACCTAGTGCAGTGACAGTAGGAAAGTGCTTCTATAACTAAAGCAAATGTGCCTCACGGTTGAACCTGCCTCATACTAAACATGTAGTTGATCACTCCAAGGCCATTCACTAGGGGTGTGCATTTACGGGTAGTACGGGAATCGGGTACATTGAAAACAAGCACGGGTACCGGGGTTAGGGGTGTGCATTTATACGTAGTATGGGAGTCGGGTACCTGATTGAAAACAAGCACGGGTACCCGGGTTAGGGTGTGCATTTACGGGTTGTACGGGAATAGGGTACCCGGGTACTAGGGGTGTGCGTTTACGGTTAGTACGGGAATCGGGTACCCGATTTATAACGAGAACAGGTACCGGGGTTAGGGGTGTGTATTTATGGGTAGTACAGGAATAGGGTACCCGATTGAAAACAAGCATGGGTACCCGGGTTAGGGGTGTGCATTTACGGGTAGTACGGGAATCAGGTTCCCAATTGAAAACAAGCACGGGTTCCTGGGTTAGGGGTGTGCATTTATGGGTAGTATGGGAATCAGATACCCAATTGAAAACAAGCACGGGTACCGGATTAGGGGTGTGCATTTATGGGTAGTATGGGAATAGGGTAATAAAGAAAGCCAATCCCAAAAATTTAATCTCGCAAATTGCTGTTCATATTGTTTGTAAAGGTCAGCACGTTAATACTACCACTCGGTGCATCAATGAAGCAAGATGCAAGTGTGTACAGTGAGCTCTATAGCTTTACGGTGTAAATTGCATGTTCGCAAGCGTCGTAAACGTTAATCTGTTTTGTTTTTCCATGTACCCTGGTTTTCATTTTGAAAATTCCCCACAAATTCAAAAACATTCAAAAACTTTTTTTTTCATTGTCTGGGAAATTACCAAGTAATATGTCAATTCGGTTACGGGTACTCGATTCCTTAATCTGAAACCGGTTCCCGACATCAGCGGTCGGGTACTCCGGTACCCGGTTCAGATGCACAGCCCTACCATCCACACGTAGGTCATTGTTTACGTCAAGTGCTATAGGTTCACTCTAAATCCAAACCATCAATCCACTATAAACCCATACTGGAATATTACTGACTATAATTTTCCGCCAATCTTTCAAACAGCAGCTACAGCCAACTAACCTTGGAATATTTCATGAACAAGTTCTCCCGTGGAATGCGTGCATGCGTGAAACGGAGGAATCCGTTATCGATGTTGGCGTAGCCCAACTTAGGACCGATGTCGCCCAACTCGATACCTGCACAATAAACAGAAAATGAGCCACAAGTTCAACTGACTAGGTACATTTCAGTGAACTTTTAAACAAAGAAAACTGACAGGAGCGGGATTCGAACCCGCGACCTCCGGAATACCGTACCGGTGCTCTACCAACTGAGCTATCTATGCCCTACAGTTGCGGTCGAAAGTTTACACACATTTGGAAACTGTTCCTTCAATTGGTCCTGGGCTTCTCTGTTTCTTGAATTTATTTTTCTTTTTAAACTATCGGTGTATGAAAATCATGTTTTAAACGTCCTTCCTCCTTCATGCATCCAAACGTGGATTTGGTTGACAGCTTTTGAGATTAATTGGGAATTTTTTTGCAGGACTGCGGTGTATGTAAACTTTCCATCACAACTGTATGTTGGCGGTCTCCCAAATTAACAGGGGGCGCTAGTCAGAAGTTATAAACCCATAATGCCATATAGCCAGGGATCACACCCTGACTTACAATACAACCTACTTGTATGAAGCTAAATTGTAGGGATCACAAAAGAAATGAACTTGGTTATTTCTTTAACACAACTAGGTCAAGGTCAAAGGTCGTGGTTCTATTTGCCGACGACTGCAGAGGTTAACCCTTTCACTGACACATTGTTTTACTGGCTTATCTTCCCCCAGTACCAAGTTTTGTGTTCATATAAGCATACAACACTCGAGCAGAAAAAAAATGGCCGACTCCTCAAAGACCTTAGTGTACACGATTGGTCATTGTTGCAATTTTCAGAAATGGGCAGATTTGGAGGTTAGAATTTTATAGGAAATATCGTTCCACTGACCTGTTCAAAGTTTTGCGTTCTTGGATGGCGAAAAAACGTGAGAAAAACGCAGTTCATTTTCAATTTTTGTTTGGCATTTGTTATAGCACCCTCTTGTAAAATGAGCCCAATTTTGTAAATGGGATCGTTTTCAATTGGTCACAACATGTACAGAGGCCAAGGGCCGAGCGGAACGCAATGTCCAAGATCCACTGCATGCACTGGTTACAACGCGTCGCTTCGGTACACTACGCGTGCGCCCGTTTTCGGATTGGTAACCCATTTTAGACACAACACGGATTAATTACATTCGGTCAATAGAGGGCAGTTTTCCAACGATTGTGCGGCAGCACAATCGTTTGAAAACGATCTAAATTTCCACTTTTCTTGAAAACGACAGCACACCTGGTGCCATCATTTCACAGGATGACTGAGACTACTATTAACTTACAGTCTCGTAAGGTGTTTCGTAATAAATCAGTAAAATTTGGAGGATTACCATGGCAATCGTGTACACTACCTTTAACCTCGACGGTCATGAGATTTGTTTTTACCTGGTAAAGGTCTGTGATCTTCTAGGCTTCGAAGCTGCACCATAAACATGTGGACCCCATGGCATGTCCCCTTAGTGTACAGCTGGGCCGCCACTACAGCGTGCGTCACGGACTTGCCGACTGCAAAACGCAAAGATGTACAAGAAAATAGTTCTTTTATCTATGGACAATACATATGTAAAGGCACACAAATAAATGTTTTCCTATAAAATATGGTGTCTTCATCAATCATCAATCACCTTTTTTAAATCTGTGTACTTTTCAACCAATTTGAATTCCTTGTTAGATTTCACTAGAGCACAGTATTTCTACTGCAGTCAACATAACTTTTCTGCTAACCGTTAAGCAATGCTATCATAGCGGCACGTGCACACTTACGCACACGCACGTTGGACTTGCTAGATATGCATGTTGGACCATAGTCGTGGATGTGTTGGAGGTCTCAGATTATTTGTTTATGAAGTCGCCCAATACAAGGCTAAAAGCCAGTCTAGGTAAAGGGCTACAACAGAGGTGGTGGGGTTGGCCACATTTTAGGTTGTCAGCCCCACCGCCCTTACGGCTTTCCTGGGTCCAAATCTAAGTAATTCTTCAACAGATACCAAAGAAATTATCCCGATTTTCAGATCTACATGTATAGACCCAGGCGGGGTAACTTCCACTATTGGTGAGACCAACTCACCTCCCCCAGATTCATTATAACAAAGCTGCGCAGTTCACAAATTTGCTGAGCGGGAAAAAAACTAAAACGTATAAATCACTTGTGACTGGTTCCCTGCTATTTCTGCTAAGTAAACTCGCTTAGCAGCTAAATGACAATGTCCTACGACGTCTTACGGTTTCCAGGCCACCATTTCATGGATGTCAGTGTGGGGCTGTGCATCACAAACTCCTCCGTGGCGGGGTCATAGGTCGCCATCGTCTCCAGACCCCGCACAAAGGTGCCTTGAGAGCAAAGAAAAAATTAGAGGAATAATTAAAAGGTCATTGCCAACATCATGATCAATGACAAACAGGGGTCAATTTCAAGGAGCCGTCAAGAATAAAAAAAATTGCTTCGCATGAAAGTTCTTCCTTGGTAACAACATGATTACCAGCCGAATTCTCCTGTGATTTATATTGCTCATGACTGGTATTCGGCTGTCGGTTGCTATGGAGCTTTGGATGTAACCTGTTTTTACTAACCAAATTTCTGTGCCTAGCAACTCCGTGAAATTGATCCCAGATTCCATGAACATACCAAAACAATTAAAACTATCATATAAATTTAGAAGAAAACAAATCGGTCTGCTTTAATTAACCCGTATATATGCCTATAGATATACAATACTTGAGCTAAACTCATTGGGAACAGAAGTACTGAAAACATACCATAAGTGACAAAATGCTATTTTACCCCACTGGTCCTGAAATACATGTACACTGCATTAAATTTTAAGAAACTACATGCACAATACATGTACACTACCATGACTGCAAACCTACTAGAGTCCCATCGTGGGTCATCAGGGGTCAAAGGTTGTCAAATGATGAAACTGATTAAACCTCGGACGTTTCCCTACTAAATATATGCCCAACTTCAAACTAAACTGAAAAAAGAAGATAGATTTTCTGAAAGGGCCTACCCAGTTGGTCCATTTAGAAAGAATTTGTTGGAAATGTTTATTTCATTTACATGTTACGTCAAATAAGCAAAATTCATGTTTGTGTATCTAATTTTGTCACATTTTGCCTAACAACATTTCTGCTGTTAATAACACTATGTACCCTGATCATGGCATTTACGGGCCTCCGTAGCTGAAATCTAAGCTACAGGTCACCCGATTTGATGAATAATCAAAGAGATCAGTATAAAGTCCAGGATGTAACTTTTGTCACAGATCTATAGTGGATATAGTGTAACTCATTACTGCGATCACAAAGCAAAGATCTGCCCTTTGAGATTTTCATCAGAGGTCAACTTGACAGAAAGCCCTTTAGTCAACAACACTGGAGATATCATGTCTTTGTTGCTTATTATGTGTACAGATTTACACTACATACATGTATCTTTATACTATACAGGTACATGCAGTATGCACATTTACGGCATGATCTTTAATCCCTGCATGATATAGAAATTCAGTACTTCTGTATATAACACTTGCCCTCCAATAAACTACCTGTTGACTTAAAGCCCTAAGCTCAACTAATTAAAGCTACAAAATAATACTAATAGCAAACTGCAGTATGTACTACATACATTGTAATTTCTAATATATTTATTTTTTATTAAATTACATACACTACAATAATAGTCCAACACACAAGAAATATTCATTTATACACACTCTTAATCTGCACATTAAATGTAGTGTACACGATTGGTAATCCTCCCAATTTTGTTTTTACTGAATTATTACGAAATACCTCACTAGACTGTAAGTTAATAGTAGTCTCAATCATCCTGTGAAATGATGGTACCTGCTGTGCTGTCGTCAAAACAAGTGGAAATTTATATCGTTTTCTCAACAGTTGTTCGGCCGAACAATCGTTGGAAAAAAATAACGGATTTGTTTAAATACTGCCCTCTATTGACTGAATGTAGTTAGTCCGCATTGTGTCTAAAATGGGTTAACAATCCGAAAACCATGACGTACCTGTACGTACCGCTCGGCCTCTGTACATGTTATGTGACCAATTGAAAACGATCCCATTTACAAAAATTTGGCTTATTTTACAAGAGGGCGCTATAACAAATCCAGTGAGCTTACCGCCCGACGGTTGAAAACAAAAGCTATTTTTTATCTCTTTTTTCTTCTTTTGCCATCCAAGAACGCAAAACTTTGAACAGGTCAGTGGAACGATATTTTCTATAAAATACTAACCCCCAAATCCGTGCATTTCTGAAAATTGCAACAATGACCAATCATGTACACTACCTTTAATACAAAGTTAATACAAATTTAGCTTCTACATCAAAATATAATATGAGGGCCATTCCAGCTATTAGTTTACTAATACTCTTGCATCTTTTGTTTCATCAATAGTATCTGCCGAGAGACAAGACAAGGTCACTAAACAGTACAATTCCTTTCTTTTTTCCTTTCTTTTTTTTGAGATACCATACTCTGCAATTTAGGCATACATGTATGTAATTGGTTACCCTCTCCTTGTACATGTACAGTGGAATGTCGCTATAACGAATGCCGCTATACCAAATATTTGGCTATAACAATCATCCGCTTTGGCTCTGAAATTGATGTATTCAATAAATACCACTATTCAAGATCACTGGATACCATGATGTTCGTTGTGCCATTGTGTGTGTTTTTTGTTTTGTTTTTTTTTTTTTTTTTTTTTTTTGGGGTGCAAACTCGCAATGTCCAGTTTAGGAAGCATTCTTGAAATGAATTTGCAAACAAATAAGGAAAATAAAGGCAATTTGAGTTGCCACTTTCAAAACCAATTTCTTTAAAAGGGAGCAGCTTGGGAATCTTTTTAATACCCGACATCCCGATCCTGTATTTTCAGGCAAAAACCCTCAAGACAACATTCTTATAAATTCCTCTCAATATCCATCAATATTTGGGATGCTACCATGGTTACAGCACAGTCCACTGTAACAACTACATACAAGAGAGTGTGTGCGGTTAGCAGGTTAGTTTACAGAAATAATAATAGGTTTTAAAGTGGCATTTTCTTTAAAAAAAAAAAAATTTAAGAGTGCTCGTTAGCTTCTAGCCGTTAAATGAAACCCTTCCATTTTAAACTTGTGTTTCTTTTTTTCACCCCCTTTGTTTTTATCAGATCTAGCAGCCATATAGTATCGACAACACAACTCTACACAATCGGGAGGCAATTTTGCTTGCTTGACTTTAACAGTAACCTTCTCTGAACTAGAGCTAGATGAGATTGGAAACTGTCTGCATTTGATGTCTGCATTTGATGACTGCTTTATGCAGCTCTGCCATAACAGGTTAGTGCTACGTGTCAACAAAAAAACATGTCCTATTTTTGATCCCAAATAACTGTGTTGTTTACCAATGGAATTAACCCCTTGGGCACGGTATTTTACGGGAGACGTCGGGGTGTCGCAGCGGTTCTGGTAGCCAAATCCAACCGCTACAATGTGTTTGTGCAATCAAGCGTATCATAAACAATAACAATAGATTTAAAACTGCACAAATGGCAGCCAATGGCGTCATCCGGCCTGGTGGCACTTTTTTGTTTGCGTCCACAGACGTCATCCGTACGCAAAAGGTTAAACCACAATTTCAGATCATTTAAACAAGGCATGACAAATTTTATGGAGCGAATTTCATCAGCTTTGTGCAAGAGGGTTAGATTTAAACGCCATACGAAAAAAATGCTCTTTTAGAATCTGCCACTTTCGACTTGGCGTCCTCCAATGTCGATAAAGCGCTGGAGATGGTGGCGGGAGGCGTGTGCTTAAGGAATGCAGGATCACCCCTGATGTCATTGCACACCTCCTCGATCGTTTGGGGCAACACATCAAGAGTTGCAAAAGAGACGTCTGACATAGACTAATTCCTTGAGATAGCCCCATAAGATGAAGTCACACCATCTCCAGCGCTGTATCGACATTAGAGGGCGCCAAGTCGAAAGTGGCAGATTCTGAAAGAGTATTTTTTTCGTACATGGCATTTAAATCTCACCCTCTTGCACAAAGCTGATGAAATTCGCTCCATAAAATTTGTCATGCCATTTTGGTTTAATTCCATTGGTAAACAACACAGTTATTTAGGATCAAAAGTAGGACATGTTTTTTTTGACACGTAGTACATGGAAACTATAAAGTTATACAGCTTCATAACATATGGACGTACCATGCCCGAGTTCCGTTTGGGCATAGGTGGCTATATAGTTCCAGTGGTGAGCTTTCTTTAACCACACCTCTTTCTGTTCATCGGTCAACTGGGTCTGTAGAGCGTGCACAACCATGCTCAGATGCAGGGATACTTGGGGAACCTCGATCTTGTTGGCAGCTCTGTGCCGAGCCAAAAAGGTTTTAGAATAATAATTCATGTGGTCTAATGTAAACCATGGTCAAGGAATAATGGACAGGTGGTTAGAATGGACAGGTGCTGATAATAGGCAGGTGGCCAAAACCAATGAACAGGTGCTTGTCATGGTCAGGTGGTCAAAATACCATGAACAGCGGGCCACAGTGGGCAGATGAACCTTATAGATACAGGGACAGGTGGCCACAATAGACAGGTGGCCACAATGGACAGGTGGCCACAATGGACAGGTGGATACAATAGACAGGTGGCCACAATAGACAGGTGGCCACAATGGACAGGTGGATACAATAGACAGGTGGCCACAATAGACAGGTGGCCACAATAGACAGGTGGCCACAATGGACAGGTGGCCACAATAAGCTGGTGGTCACAATAGGCAGGTGGCCACTGATGGGGAAACAATTCACCACTGACAAGTCTGCAGAGGTGCATGGGGGGGGGGGGGAATAGAAGAAAGCAAACGAAACTAGACTTTGCGGAGTACATGTAGTAAATGGCACTAAAGTTTGAGCTGGCTGGGCATCATGCAATGTAAACTAAAATGAGTTGTGGAAAATACCAAGTGATGTGGCATGGATGGCAGAATGGGTGGAGCTGTTAAACCCCTTGAGTACAGTAATATACAGTGAGGAGCCGGAGTGCCGTGTCAGCTTTGCAGCCAAGCGAAACGGACACAAAAAGCTTGTGCAGCCAAGCGTAACGAACACAATAATCCAAGAATGGATTGAAAATGCAGAAAATGGCGTCTGTAGACATCTTCCGGCCTGGTGGCACTGTTTTTTTTGCGCCCACAGACATCTTCCATACGCAAAGGGTTAAGATTAGTTTGAAATATGGGAAGTCAGTTTTTGTGTAAGTTACTTCATTTTTTGACAGTTCAAAAAGATCGAGCCAAGTTGTTCTTGTAATTCTAAATCAGACTTGAATTGAGCCTAAGCACTGCACAGTGATCTACAATTGCATTCTTTGTATACGACTGGCAGCCTGGGGACCACACACGGCAAATGAATATTGCTGTCATGAACACCGTTTTGAAAAGTGTTCATGACTATTTCATTTTTCCGAGTTGTGGGACAAAAAAAAGTCCAAAAAAATAGAAATTTCAAAGAAAAAAAGGAAAAAGTAGGAGCAAGGTAAAACAAAACAATTAGCAGGAAAAGTAGGAATACTTTAAGCCTAACCCTCCAGGGCATGTTTGCAAGAACCCTGCCAGACGCATCAAATTGCATAGTTTGTCACATTGACTTGTGTGGAGAGTGCAGCAAAGTGGAGCTGTCAGCACAGATGCACTGTGCTGCGTCTGGCAGGGTTAGGGTTAAGCCTGGGGTTACTAGTCAGAATGTTAGTGTCCCAAACGAAACATGATACTGACTTTTTTCATTTATATTCACAACACTATTAATCCCAATTTCTTTTTTGCGATATTCTTCATCGCTATGGAGCCTGGAATGGCCCTCGACAAGCTTCGTTTGCCGTACCATGCCCCAACTCTGTCTGGGCGTATGTGGCTATGTAGGTCCAGTTCCGATGTTTGACCTGCCAGCGTTCTTTCTGTTTGTCAGTTGACTGTGTCCTAATGCAATGACTGGGCATGTCGTCGTGTAGGAACAATTCTGGGAAGGCGGTCAGACCACTATTGGCCGCACTGTACACAAACAAGAATCCAGGCAAATTGGACAGCTGAATTATTATTTTGCAAAACAATTTTCACAGTGAACAAAGAAAAATTGACAAGAGTGGGATTCGAAACTGCAACCTCCGGATTACCATACCGGCTCTCTACCAACGGATTGTTCTTCCCTGTGTTGGCAGTCTCATACAAAGTATTACAATTAAATTTATTGATTCAAGCCCTAACCAAGTAAGCCTATGTTTTTTTTTCTGACAGGATCTCGGAAAGCCCCGAGCACATGATTTTTTTGTATGCAAGTTTGCCCGAACAAGGCTAAAAAAGCCACTCGAGGTACAGAGCTACAAAAGGAAAAAGAATCAAAGATGCAAGAGGTAGGAATTAAGATTCCTCTTGAAGCAGGAAAGATCTTAAGATGAAGGGAAATACATGTACATGTATGCTCCAGGCAAAGAATTTCGTAGAGAGACAGAATGAGGGAAAACCTATTGGTATAGCTTTTCATTCTACACATGTATATAGGTACAGCTAGAGTATATTGGTGGGAACAGGCAGAAAGCCGAGTTTCACACTCAAGCACCCTAACTGGAGGAACCAAGCTGGACAAGGACAAGCCGGTGGAACATTTACCATGAAAATACCTGTAGTCTTCAGTAAAAGGTACATTGTAAAAACCCTTATCCCATTCTGTCCGGCAGTTAATTAAAACCCTAACCCTCCAGGGTATTTTGGCTAGAAACCCTGCCAGATGCATCAGATTGCATACTTTGTCACATTGACTTGTGTGCAGAGTGCAGCAAGGTCAAGCTGTCACCACAGATGCACTGTGCTGCGTCTGGCAGGGTTAGGGTTATTGGGGTGTTGGTATGTCAATACGGGCTTGTGGAGTCAAGCGTAATGCAAACAATAGGCAAACAATGGATTGAATACACACAGGAATGCACATATGGGTCACTCCATAAATTTGGGGTCCAAAGTGTGACATTTTTGGGTCTCCCTGTTACAGTGACATGTATAAGATTTTGCAATTCTGGACACATTCTTTAATGCCTTCTACATGTATCTCCAAGAGTGATTATGTAAAGCAAAGTACCTGCCAAACAAGTAAAATAGTGTGAAGTCAATTTTAATGAAACTTGATGGGAAATTACACAGGTCTGGGCCCAATTTCATGGCTCTGCTAACCACAGCTTTACGAGCTGACGATCACCATTTTGCGCTAACAGCGCTAGCGGAAAAATTCTGCGCTAAGCCTCTGAGCACAGAATCCATAGTTACGGGATGTACGCATGCTCAGGAGCCAAAATTCCCCGCTAACGCGTGAAATACGCTTGACGTAAGCACATAATTTTCTGCTACAGTATAAAGCGGGGATTTTTCGCTAACGGTAAGCAGAGCCATGAAATTGGGCCCTGGTGTAAACTAACAGGGACAACAAAAAATGTCAATTTTGGACCCCACATTTATGATGGAATGACCCATATGGGCAACAACCGACCAGGTGGTCTTTTTTCGAAACGCAGCTATGGCTGTTGTTAGTGTTCGGTGGGTTAATAAAATTTGATAAAATTGAGAAACTGTAACAAAGAATATTTCTTGCTTCAACACGTGTAAGTGCCATGTATCAGGTCCTCAGAAGTTGATGTTACATGAAAAATCCATGAAAAATCCACGAAAATTCCACGTAAATTCCACGTAAATTCCACGTAAATTCCACGAAAAATCCACAAAAAATCCACGAAAAATCCACGAAAAATCCACGAAAAATCCACGAAAAATCCACGAAAAATCCACGAAAAATCCACGAAAAATCCACGAAAAATCCACGAGGACCCCAGATCAACAAATGGTTTGTATTTGCCTAAATGCACCCCCCTTAAAATATCCGTTTTTATTGGTCTATATCCACTTTTACAGTAAAAAATAACCACCTTTAAGGACAACACCTCAGGAATTCCTGATTGCAAAAGAGATTCTTCAAAAATTCTGAAATCCCGACAAAACAAATCCTGACAAATCTCACACCTGATGTAAGAAGCTGGAATGACCCTGATGCTTAATATTTATATTTTTATTTTTTTCAATTTTAGACATACCATGTCCGAGCTCGGTCTGGGCATACGTAGCTATATACTCCCAGTTATTGTTTCTCTCCAACCACCGCAGTTTGCCAGTCGCCATTGTTTCTATAGAATGTCTGACTATGCTTTCATGCAGAACCAACGGTATTAAACCGAACCTACTGGCAGCCGCTCTATTCACAAAACAAGAATCGAAGAGAATTGAAGAGAGTTGAAGAGATTTGAAGAGATTTGAGCAGGGGGGTTTGGGGGGATTAAGTGGAAGCGTATGAGGGCGTTCAGCAATGTGAAGAGTTGGATCTCAATTGACCTATCGCCGTTCATGACCATTATCCAATCATAGCGTCTGTTGAACATTACATTAAATTCCAAAAACATTCCAACGACGCGCATTATTCGGCCGCATGTGCGCCCTGTTCGTTGAAACGCAGTACGCGAATACACGTCAAATTTAATGCAAATGCTCAACCGGCCCATCACGTTACTAATTTTATTTGCAGCACATTGGCCAAACCCGTTTAGCGTAGTTTGTTCTGTTTATATTTCTTGAGTATTTCCGATTCTCGGACGGTCAGAATTATGTAAGTGGTTATTGGAGAGTCTGCATTATTCAGATGCGTTATAACAAGCGGCTGGAATTTGGGAAAAGCTATTTTCCCACTTTTTGCAATAAGTGGTCGCACAAAAGTCTGCATGCACATGTGGGCAAAGTTGTCTCAGAAATCTGAGACAACTCCTGTACCCGGTCGGAGAGAGCGTGTATGCAATAATTCCCCATAATACGCTACTGCGCGTTTCGCGCATCGCATCTACGTGCTGCACGTGTGTCAAGTTGTCTAAGGGGCGTGGCTTATAACTCACAAACGGCGATAGGTCAATTAGGGGGAATTGTGGACATCAAAATTAACAGGGAGGTTTACATGTACGTAGACACTAGACAGGCCCTTATTCATCTCCAAAGGGTCACGTCCTTCGGATGGGACATAAAGCTGGAGGTCCCATGTGCTCTTTAGGATCAGTGCACATAAAAGAAGCAGATCACCTGTCGCAAAATTCCATCTTATGAGTAATTACCAGCGGTGCGATTGGCCAAAAACGAAAAATCCACGAAAAATCCACGAGGACCCCAGATCAATGTCTATAGTTTGTATTTGCCTAAAGGCACCCCCCACCAACCATAACCCCCTAGGGTGTGTGGACATTTGTATTGATATTGATGGATTCGGCAGTGTTGGGGTTAAAATATCCGTTTTTTCTATATCCGCTTTTACAGGTAATAACACCTTTAGGAAAACACCTCAGGAATTCCAGATTGCAAAAGAGATTCTTTAAAAAAAATTGAAATCCCGACAAAAAAGTCCTGAAATCGGGAAAAATCCTGACAAATCTCACCCCTGAATTACCGTTTCACAATGTTTGAGAATGTTACTTTTGCTGTAAGTATCCCCTAAGGTGTAACAGATATTTCCATGTTGTAATACTAATCCAAAGTTGTGAAAACTAATCCAATGGCCGTTCTTGGTGAGATGAAAACAAATTTTGTGCTGTTTTGATACAATTATTTTGGGGGGGGGGGGGGGGGGTGGGACTCTTAGAGTGGGTGGAGGGAAGACTTCCTCTCTTAAGGCCTTTTCACACTAGACCTTTGGTCTTCTTTTGTAAATTACTTCGGGACCACCTGTTTCTCAACCCGGGTTGAACGAAACCCATGTGCGACGTTTCACACTAGCCATTTCGCCCCGGGGCCAACCCCGAGATCGGTCTCGCCCCGGGTTGAAAAATCTCAGCCCTGGCCTAGAGCAGGGGTGAGGACACCCCAGGGCGAGACCAATCTCAGGGATGGCCCCAGGGTGAAAATGGCTAGTGTGAAACGCCAGTAAGCGTGCTATCATGAATATTCATGAGACTGAAATGAAGCTTGAGATTAAGCAGGGGCGGAGTAGTGGATGGGGTTAACAAGATAAAGCAGGACTCGTTTTGAAGAAGAAAAAAAGTCCTGCCATGATCAAGAGTCAGTGGAATTTTTTTTTCATATTTGCTGGGCTCATCTTTCTGGTCAGGGCTTCAACTATTGAACCGTCTTCCCAAAGACACATGAAAGACAGAGAAGTATAAAGTTTGAATTCCCCACATGTAATTAACCCCTTGAGTACAGTTATTGATAGTGAGGCGCCGGGGTCCCGGAGCAGCCTATGCAGCGAAGCGAAACGGAAACAAGACGCTTGTGCAGCCAAGCGTAACATACACAATAATCCAACAATGGATTGAAAATGCAGAAAATGGCATGTACACATGTATAGACGTCATCCGGCCTGGTGGCAACTTTCCTTTTTTTTGCGCCATTCGGCGTCATTCGTACGCAAGGGGTTAATGTCAGGTGTGAGATTTGTCAGGATTTTTCCTGATTTCAGGATTTTTTGGTTGGGATTTCAGAATTTTTAAAGAATCTCTTTTGAAATCTGGAATTCCTGAGGTGTTGTCCTGTTTTTTTTCCTGCAAAAGTGAAAACGGATATTTTAAAGGAGGGTGCCTTTAGGCAAATACAAACTACATGTACATGTTGATCTGGGGTCCTTGTGAATTTTTTTGTGGAATTTTGGTAGATTTTTCATGGATTTCATGGATTTTCCATTGTTGGCCAATCTCACCCCTGTAATGTACAATGTACATTGTATACCTCACATGCCTACAATACAAACACATCTCTCATTCTTCTTCCATACATGTATAACATGTACATGTACACTGCTCCTTTCAAGATAGCAGCCAACTAAGAAAGATTGCACATGTACATACTGCACATTTGTACAATAGAAGTACATGTACATCAATCTACATGTACATGTACATCAATCTACATGTACATGTACATCAATCTACATGTACATGTACATCAATCTACATGTACATGTACATCAATCTACATGTACATGTACATCAATCTACATGTACATCAATCTACATACACCCTATGGCCCAACCATAATTTATTACAAAGCGTTAAAACTACATGTACATGTACATGTTGTAATATGCAGGTACGTGTACATCATACATGTAGGTAACATAAATTCTTGCTGTCAGAAACTCTCAACTCCTAATACTACCGGGTAATCAACAAAATTAACTGGCCTAACATTTCAAGCATAAGTAAGTTCTTTCTCATAGGAAAAGATTTAACTCCTATAATACTACATTTACTACCATTACATTCAAAGTTAAAAAATTGCTACGAACATAATTTAAGTACAAAAGAGCAAAGTACCATATAGCGAAGTCACACGTATAATGCTAATGATGCTTATTGGTAACGCTGCTCCCCTCAACCCCCCCCCCCCCCCCCCACCCACTCCCACCCACTCCCACCTGTTGTTTTTTGATTTGTTGAACCTACCATGACCCATTTCTGTTTGGGCGTAAGTGCCCAGGACAGTATGATCTTGAGCTTTGGTTAGCCACTCTGCTGCCTGCTCGTCGGTCGTCTGCGAGAACACGCTGTGCATGAACATCGACTCGTGCAAGCCTAATTGGCTAACGTTTCCGTAGCAGGCAGCACTGCTCAACAGAATGATAAAAGCCGGTTAAAGGTAGTATCATTTGCTTTTGCTGTAAATTTCAGAAATACATGGATTTGGGGTTAGTATTTTATAGCGTGCTAGCAAATACTGTATACACTGACCTGTTTAAAGTTGTGTGCATAGATGCTGGGAAAACAGAGAAAAAAATTATGTTCTTGTAGTCTGGTTCCCTGACCATACTTTAGACAAAACATAACAATTTATACCATCCAAGAATTATCAGTTCGGGGAACTAGACTATTGGAAAACGATATAAATTCCCACTTTTCTTGAAAACGACAGCACACCAGGTGCCATGATTTCACAGGATGCTTGAGACTGCTATTTACTTACAGACTAGTACGGTATTTCGTAATAATTCAGTAGTTTTGTTTTTTGATGTTTGCAAACGATGTATACTACCTTTTTAAGTTTCACAGATAGAAAGAGGTAAAAAGTGTCATTTCTTAAAAATAAATGCCATTACATTCACACACATAATTTCATATATCCCTTTTGGTTTTTCTTTTCAAATCTAAAACATTGATCTATGTACATGTGCATGAAGAAGTTGGCACGTTTCAGAATCATCCGGCGGTGCCCAAAATCTACACTCCAAGAAAGCACAATTGGCTACATGTACGTCAAGGAGTCAACTCCTTTTTAAAAAAAATGGAATCTCATTTTTCATGTTGGAGTCGAATATAGTCGACTCCTGCATAGAATCGCCCCCAGCCCAGTACATGTACAGTACCAATTTGTCTTCATTGACCCGAACCTTCCCAAATCCTCCAAAATCCTCTTTGCCAAAAGGTGAAATTTGGAGGATTGATGAGGGGTCTTTGGGAGTTAAAGCATTGTAGGATTTTGCAGGATTGAGGGCATAAGAGGATTTTGCCTCGGGAAGAAAATGCAGGATCCGGGTCATCGGGCCCAATCTGATGCTGGATGATTTCGGAGGATCGAGGTTACTAGGGTGTTTACGAAAACCCCTAGAGGATTTTGGAGGATTCATGCAATGGTCCCCCATAAGAGGATTTTGGAGGATTCAGGTTACTTGGGGGGGAAAATGGTGGAAGGAGTTTATAGGGTTAAACAAACCACAAGGGAAACTGACTAGGTAAATTAAAATAAATATTTCAAAGTGAACAAAGAAAACTGGCAGGAGCGGGATTCAAACCTGCGACCTCCGGAATACCATACCGAATCTTGCGCTAGGCCTATGTTGGCAGTCTCCCAAATTGTCAGTATCTTTTTTCGGGAGGGGGGGGACACTAGTTAGAAGTCCTCTAGTTAGTATCCTAATTGAATGCTCCCCACAATGTTGCTTGCGAGGTTGTTTTCTTCGGCCTAGATCTAAATGGAGGATAACTCTTCAATCAATTCCCGACAAATTATCCCAATTTTAACTTCCACAATCGGTGAGACCAACTCACCTCCCCCAACAAAGTCTACACATTTTTAACTGCTTTACTGGTTCGGAATTACAAATCCAACAATCGGCAACGGGAAACTCTTGGTTGCACATGTCTTAAATAAGAGCCTCCATCATTTATAAATGTGCAATGCTCACTGATACTTGCAAATGTTTGCGTCAATTTGTTTTGTGTTTTTGGTTTCAGTTACAGTGCTTCTATGGCCTCGTGTTGCATTTTAACTTCTGCAATTGTTCTGAAATGTGTATTCGACAAATGGATTTCAATATTGGTCTGCAGTTACATGTACACCATGCAATAATCTCTGAAACACAGGATTCCTACAGAATTCTTAACCCTAACCCTGCCAGACGCAGCACAGTGCATCTGTGCTGACAGCTCCACTTTTGCTGCACTCTCCACACAAGTCAATGTGACAAAGTATGCAATCTGATGCGTCTGGCGGGGTTCTAGCAAACATGCCAACGAGGGTTATGGTTTTAAAGTGAAATTCCATGACTTTTCTATGGCTTTTTTGAGGGAATATCTATTTCCATGAGTTCTTATAGAGTAACAAAATCCCATGATTTTCCCTGCCTTTCCATGATAGCTTTAAATTCCAAGATTTCCCAGGATTTTCCATGACAACATGTATGGGAACTTGGGAAGGCCTGAAAAGAGTATTGTCACTGACTGTAACATTTCCAAACATTCGGGACTACTGTGGAAGTTTTCTTACAAGTCATCAAAGCATTGAGAAGACCTTTGGTTATAAATTGGAAATTTCTGTACCTCCTCGAACATTATTGCAAGGTGTAACCAAAAACTATCAATTGTTCCTCTCCCCCCCCCCCCCCCCCCCCCCCCCCGATGAGAATTTTTTTTCATGCCCAAGGGTAGGGAGTTTGACTCTTCTTTGGGTGGGAATAAACAAAGGTGAGATTGGCCGAAAATGAAAAATCCACGTAATCTACAGCGTTTGGGCGTTACCGATCGAGGAGTCGAGGACTCTCGGAGGAATCCCCGTCCAGTGAAATCCAACACAGTTGCTGTGTACGTTTGATTGATGTGGTGTTGCATTTTGACAAGGATGGGTCCTGTAGCTGCGCAGTAAGAGTGTTGGATTTTGATTGAGTGGGGAAGGTTGGTTCGAGCAATGGGCATAGAGTTCTGGTGTTGGTATGAATACCGGCAATCGTGGACTAGAGACAAAAGGGTTAGGGCATAGACAAAGGGTCCACATTTGACCGAACGTCCACGATTGAAAATCGTGTACAAAACATATGGGAGGCCTCCCGAAAAAGTTAGAGAATAAACAAAAGAGGAACAATGGGAGGACCGCGATTGCCGGTATACAAAACAACAATGTACACACTTGTGTGGGCGTGTTGGGGTATTCAAACCGTGGACGAGAAATGCCGGAGAACAAAAGAGAACAATATCATCCACGATTCCCAGCATACGTCCGCGATTGGGATTGTGTACAAAACCTATAGAGGTCTTCCGAAAAAGTTGAAGTACAAACAAAAGAGGAACAATTGGACGTCCACGTTTGGAGGTCGATACACGCCTGCGTGTACGCGTAATGTAGGGGTTGTGGGGTAGGTTCGAGAGAGGACAACAATGGGTACAAAGGGAAAAAACCTACCCCACATGTTTCCTTTAGAAATCGATGTACCCCACATGGACAACGGCTATGGCTTTTGAGATTTCAATGGGTACAAAGGAAGAATAAAAGAAGGGATTTAAAGAACACAATAGATGTACCCCATATCTACCCATCTGTGCGCCTGTGTGTGTGAGTTTGTATATGCCGGCAATCGTGGACCTAGGACAAAAGAATTCGGGCGTAGACAAAGGGGTCCACGTTTGACCTAACGTCCACGATTGAAAATCGTGAACAACACCAATGGGAGGCCTTCCAAAAAAGTTAGAGTATAAACAAAAGAGGAACAATGGGACGTCCGCGTTTGGAGGTCGGTACACGACTGTGTGTGTGTGTGTGTGTGTGGCTGTATGTTTTGTTTGACATTATACTAAACAATAGGGTAAGGAGGTGGAACAAACAATGGAATAAACAGCTTGAATGGTGTCTTATATAATACTTCTAAGGAACACATACATTGAATAATGTATGTTGCATAATTAGGGCCGGAATATTTTGCACATGAATACAGTAGTTAGATTTTGACGGGATGGGTACTGTATGTCCCCATTGTTCATGCTGTGCATTTGGCCAAGTGTACCCACTCAATCAAAACCCAACAGCTAAGGGGGTGTTGTAGTTTGACGGGTTGAGGAAGGTAAGGAGTTAGGGTTAAGACGACACCTAACAATTCCTGTTTCTATTCAGCTCTTTTCACTTTTACAGGTAAAATTTAAAAACACCTTTAGGGTAACACCTCAGGAATTCCAGATAAAGATTCTTTAAAAATCCTGAAATCAGAAAAAAATCCTGACAAAAAAAACACCTGAAATCAGGAGGAGAAAAAAACAAACAGAAATCCTGAAATCAAGAAAAAACCTGACAAATCTCACCCCCCGAATAACAAAAATCTGGCCCTCTACTTCTGTACAGGAGAATGGTGCCCCGAGATGCGGTGTGATCATTCTCAAAGTGACAATCCCCACTTTGGGGGGTGGGTTGGGGGGAGGGAGAACAATTGTAGGTGCGTAATACTCCACAATGCAAATCTTATAACAAATGGATTGTTAATGTGAAGATGGAATTTTTGCGTCGGGGATGATGATGTAAATTAGAAGAGAGATTTTTTCTCTTTTTGCCCTAGCCCTAAGTAACGTATGAAGCACTGTATACTCAGTGCTTTCCGAGAGCCTGTGTACAAAAAATTCACAGGCTTACTCGGGTGGGATTCGAACCCACGACTTCCTGCTTACTAGTGCAGACGTCTTAACGACCGAGCTTGCCGGGGGCAAGCTTGGTGGTCGAGTGGTTAAGACATTTGCACTAGTAAGCAGGAAGTCGTGGGTTCGAATCCCGCCCGAGTACGCCTGTGCATTTTTTTTACACAGGCTCTCGGAAAGCACCGAGTATACAGTGCTTCATACATTACGTCGGGTGAGGGCAAAAAGAGAAAAATCTCTGTTCGAATTTACAAATGGATTGGTGTCTTGGCAATGACTAACCTTCGGTACCATATTGTTTCGGTGATGTCATGAATGTCTAGTTTTTTCAGCTTCTTCACACAGAGTACGGCGATTCTGATGCTGTTGGTGTAGTTCTCTTCTCTCGTCATGAAGGCCACATCTTTGCATTGGAAGTCGGGATCACTGAATGCCAGCGACTCTGAGGAAGAGTGAAAATGGGGGGGGGGGAATTGGAATAAGTTTTAAAAACACAACTGAGAAGTACATGTAGAGCACGAACAGACAAACTACATGTACATTGTATTGCCAGGCACCCTGTTTCAACTCCAGCAAAATAAGCCAGTGCGGTGTCTCAAAGGTCAAAGGTTATTCGGGATAAAATTGCTGACGGAATGTTACGCCATGTTACGCGAACGCTCATTCTGATTGAATTTAACACATGCGCGGGTTAGGTCACGCGGGTCATTCGGGATAAAATGTCATTGTGCACATATGCACAGTTGAAATACCGAACTGGCTTATTACTAAACATGTACTGGTACAGTGTACGTGTACGTAGTGATCGATGCACGCGATGCGGACGGGACACGACGGAGTGCATGCCGTGCGCGCCGTACTTCAAATTTTTACATGAATAATCATGAGCTTGTCTAGTGACCCCCGCACATGACCCGCCCGGCAACAGTCGCATCGTGTGTGTGTCTGTCGGATCGGAGATTTGTGTCATTTTTTTTCGCAAATTGGAACCGCTTCCGGCTATCTTTTGCTTGGTGCACACAAGGCGAGGATGTAAATGAGGATATTACGGATTTTTGGGAAAAACTGTGCAGCGGTTTTCGTGCGCACAGTAGAAACGTGAGTGCATGGAAATGACTTTCTTATTCTTGCTGTATTAGCCTATGGGGGAAAATAGGCTTCTTTCTATGGGGTTCCGGTAGGAGCCCCATTTAGGGGTAACAACCACATTGCTCCTTTTTCCTTCCCACAATCCCATGTGGCCATTGTGTGGACTCAACCAGGCGGTATTTGCAATAAGATCTAAAACAGTATTAACATTAGGCCAAGTAAAAAAAAAATGATTAGCGTACATGTTTTTTAGAAAGGAAGGAGGGGCTTTTTATTTTATTTTTTCAAGGTGGCCGCCATTCTTTTATAAATGTTTGACTACTTAAAAATGAAAGAGACATGTTGGAACGTCGCGTTGTACACACAACGTCGCATTGTACACACCAATCCGCATTTGTGCATCCCTGTGGAGACATGGCATTGTTCTCCCCTTTGTCCCTGTACTTATAGTAAGCAAACCCCCATAGACTTTGTACACAAAATTCCTTGTGGAGACAACCTAACCCATAGAATTGCCCTGTGGAGACCTATTCCGTCCCTTTGTCTCTATTGTTTTCATGTCTCCACAGGGTACGGTATATCTCTCCACAACGTCGCGTCGTACACACAACCATGACAACGGAGGAGGGTCATTGACTCGTCGATCGCGAAAAGGTCAGTGGGGTGTGCGTAAGTTGGTCGATCGCAAGCCAAGTGAACTGAAAGGTCACCCTGTTTTTGCTGGCCTACATACCGATATATCGCCTCCTTTCGGTGACATCTCTTGCCCCGTCGAGCTCATAAGTCAGATCCAAGGGGTTGAACGTTGCAGTGTCGCGCTCTTTCTGAAGATCGGGATTGATTTTGGTCCCCGGATCCACAGTGACTGCACTCGTTCCAGAAGCCATCTTGAAATTAAAAGAAACCGACTCGACGAGTGCAGTGAACTGTGAACCAGTGATCTCTACTACTGTTACTGACAGTATAGAGATCAGTGCAGTGAACCAGTGATCGCGGTCCTCAAGCTATAAATATACGACCCCGTGACGTGAATATCCGACTCTTTACCCATGATGCATAGTTCTTCTTTTTTTATTTTTTTATTTTTTTATTTATTTATTGATTTATTGTGCACGTGGACAAAAACTTGTTTCCAAATCGCTCATCAGGCCAATTTCCTAAAATGTTCATTCACTTCTGAAAATCGGTCATTCATTTTCGTCGGAATTTGAGAATCGCTCTAAACACGCATTTCATTTTCGCTACCAGAGCCTTCGATTCCATTTAGATTCGTTTACAAGACTTCTTTTTCGCTTTTAGAGGGCAATTTCAAATATTGAACATTCTATTTCACTTTTGAGGGGCTTCTTTTTCATGAACCGTCAATCAAATTAGCTTTACCTGAAATCAATTTAGAATGAAATTATAAGTTGCATCATGCATTATTGGTTGTAAACATAAATCTCTGTAGTTAATTGAGTAACATTAAATTAAGATCAACATATTCAAGTCTTTTTCTTGTTCTTTTCGATTTTGCTTAATTTTCATTTCCATTATTTACCTATATACATAATATCTGAAATAAAGAACATACTTATTCTTACGACTCTGCATTACATTCGGTCAACCACCCCTTCCCCTCAAAGCCACCACTGACTACATCTGAGATCAAGTTCATTTCGTGACAGTTAGAATTTAGCCCTCAATTGGTTCTCCGGCCAGGCATCGAGGGAGATAAGTTTGTGCATGAGCGTACCACCTTGTGCATTTTTCGTGGGTTATTTCTCCGATATTGTTACGGGCTATTTCCTGTAAACAAGTAGATCTCCAGAGTATCGGCAGTCTGCAGATAGTCTGCAACACTCTCAAAAAACTCAACAAATGCATAAGATGGTTGCGATCGACATCGACATGAGAGGTTCGTCTATAATGGCTTCGAATTCGTGCTGCCATCACGTACAGGTTGATTCAAATCGAATATCGAATGAAGAGTAATATCTCATTTCAATTTCTGCTTGAATTTATAAGATTCTGTATCAGGTTTAGAAATTTGTGATGTAATCTGCTATTTTGAATGAAATAAACTTACTTTTGTTTGCACGTTCACAAAAATGTATTCCCGAACTTGGCTGGAAATTGAACGCTTGCGTAAATGAATGCACAGGTAACGTAAATGGCAGCCTGTTTATCAAAACCGAATGCACGGACCATGAAAACGATTGAACTTTTGTTAAATTGAAACGGGAGTAAAGACGCGCATTCAAATTCAGACGAAAATGAATGACCCATTTTGAGAAGTGAATGAACACTTTACGAAATTGGCCGGAAAACATATACTAATTTTATGGAAGTGCAGTCAGTCGCCCTGAACATTAAATAGTCAAGAGAAATTGTTGTGTTGCTCTCGGACCAACCATTCCTACCTCCATGGACTAACCGACCGTAAAAATCGACTTAATCAGGGTCGGCCTCTTTTTTTTATATATATCAATAAAAACATAACTCAACCTCTCTGTCTCAAAAAGTGTTTTTATTTGATGTACCTTTTTAATTACTTTATGCGTCTTTTCATGTAACCAGGGGGTTCACGCCCGATCCGTCAAAGCTCAATTCGGGCTAAAGAGTAGCCTAACATAGCTTTAAAAAAAAAACACCTAAACTTTGGGTCTGGGGAGGTCAAGCAAGAAGAAAAAAAAGGACAGCGCATATCATGTTGTGAAAATGCTATGTAGGCTACATACAACCACAAATTTAATCTCTTTTAGACATGTAAAATTGCAGCGGAAGATCGTCAAATCGAATCGGCAAAAACTTCGTCGTATCTCATTCAATCGGTTGATATATAATGAAGCCAAAAGTTAGAATACTTCCATTCGGTTTGCTTATTCAAGAAGTCGGTTGCGAGGGCAACCGTACAACTAAAACATTTTGGGCCTCATTAAAAAGCCACTCGAGGTACGGAGCAAAAAGAATCAAAGATATACAAGAGGTAGAAATCAATATTCCCCTTGAAGCAGAGGAAAGATCGTACAATGAAGGGAAACATGCACCATGCAAACCAAGAATTCCACAAAGATACAGAACGAGGGAAAGGCTATTGGCATAATGTGTAGCTGAAGTTGTTTATATAGTGAGAAGACTTAATTATATAATCTAGAATTGCGCTTTTATAATTAACACAATCATTCATTGTTGGCAAAGGCAACACATGTAACCTCACGTACCCTAACCCTCACCCCTATCCTAAATCCTAACCCCAGCCTTAACCCTATTTCTCACCCTAATCCCCACCCTCATCCTCACCCTATATTTCTCATTGTTTGGCATTAAGGGGACTACTGAGCATGCGCAGTATCACCAACAAGTCGGATTTTCAGGGAGTCATCAGATGTAGATGCATGCCATGCATCGACTGTACTGTCGACTCGTCACGTTTCGCTTACACTCTGATGTTACGGTAGCCGCTAGTGGCCACAGTCCCTTCTCTGAAACTAGACAGGAAAAAGTCATGCGCCCGTACGAAAAGAGCTGAAAGTGTACACTACTGTACTGTGTTCGTCAAACACAATGGATACCAGACAAATAAAATGAACCAACACTTCCGTGTACTGTTCACTTTACCGTGACTGTTTGCTATAAGGAAGCTTTCAGTCAACGCCCAAAGTGGAGGTAACACTATTTTATGCTTTTTTTAATGCTCGCACAGGTATGGGTTAGCTCACGGATCGTGTTTTTATATCGTAGTGTGTGGCCACACTACGAAGGTGTCGCCAACGTAGCGTATGGGTAGAGGTGATCCCATGGCGGCCCCGGGTGGATTGTACATAGTACTGGTCCCTCTTTGTTTTTATACTTAAAAACATGGTCGACCCCACCCCCCCCCCCCCCCCTCCTGGCTCTGAGCCATTTCCTCACTGTTTAAAGGTAGTGTACACCATTGGTAATCCTTAAAAAAAACTACAGAATTATTACGAAATAGGGCCTACCATAAGTTAATAGCAATCTCAATCATCCCGTGAAATGACGACACCTGGTGTGCTGTCGTTTTTAAGAAAACTTGAAATTTATATCGTTTTCCAACGATTGTTCCGCGTAACAATCGTTGGAAAAAACAACGGATTTTTAAAATACTGCCCTCTATTGACCGAATGTAGTTAGTCCGCGTTGCGTCTAAAATGGGTTAACAATCAGAAAACGGGCGCAATGATGTTGTAATTAGTACAAGTGTGTGTCGCGTAGTGTCACCGCGGTGACGAGTTGTAACCAGTCAGCTCGCGTAGTTATGTGACCAATTAAATATGATCCCTTTTCCAAAAAATGGGCTTACTATAACAAATCCAGTTAACTGCCGCCCGACGGTAGAAAACAAACGCCGTTTTTCTCTCGTGTTTTTCGCCATCCAAGAACGTAAAACTTTGAACAGGTCAATGAAACGATTCCTATAAAATACTAACCCCCAAATCCGCCCATTTCTGAACATCGCAGCAATGACCAATCATCATGTACACTCCCTTTAAACAAGTTATAGAATGCTTCTAGACTCAACCTTGAATGCCGTTTCTTTCAGTAATGTATATTTTGGAACAAATACGGCGATGAAACGTGTTTGAATGCAGTTTGCGTCTTGTTTTTCTTTCTTAAGTTCCAACTAAACTGACGTTCAAATTTGGAAACTTCAAGCACCATTAAAAACTTCAGCAATGATTTGATTCTATTCGATTCGATCCGATTCGATAAAGTCATCATCGCAACCAGAGGCTAGATTACGTGATTTTTACATAAATATAGAAAAAAAAAGACTTGGAATTGAACAATACTCGGCACATAAAATACTAAAAAGAAAAACTATAAACATGTACACATGGCTATGTTATAATGCCTTTAGAAACCAGCAAAGACATAATCAAATAGTATAGAACGAAGGATCGTGGGACAATACACAAGATTTAAAAGTTTACAAAGACCGCAGAAAGTTTACCCGCAGAAAATGAAAGGTGAAGGTTGGTTAATCATTCTGGGGCCGGAAGGGAAATTCCCTCTCTCCGACTTTGTTTTGATAGCGCCGTCTGACTTTTGTGTACATATTCATGAGGAGTCCCAGGTGTGTTTGCTGATCTGCAACATTGAACACAGCGCTAGAAAATTTCCGCAAACTAAATTTCCGCATACCATAGTTAATCTTCCGTGCACAGGCGAAGCCAATAATTGTCGTCAACAGGCTAATGCACAAACTAAAGCAAGGCATGCTGGCACGGCCGGTCTCATTTTGGATGGCAAAAAATAAGTAAAATTTGTTTGGGCTTTCCAGGTACCGTGAAGTTACAAAATGTCCGCACTGTATACTTCCAGTCAGGGTATGCGCGCGCTAAAAAACTTGATTCTTGATATAATTGTTATTGAAAAATGGGGCCTTTTGAAACGCTGGTGGCAGCAGACATACCGGTCATCTTTTCTAGTTCTGAGCATGCGCGCGATTGGTGACAACGATCGAAATTCGCTCGTACTCACCGCCCAAGGGATCTGGGAACGTTTGATGCGTTTTGAGCTTTGATTGGATAGATTTTGTGTGACCTGTGACCTGCTGGAGGTCACAATGCCGGTGTCGCCAATACAGTGCAGTGCTGCATGCAAAGGTCACCAAAAGGCCACGGGATTTTCATGCTAAACAAACAAACAACAACTGAATGCCAGCCACAAGCGATACACTTCACATCAAAATTCGGTTGGTAATCCTGCATTTACAGCCGTGAAATTGGTCCCTGGTCTGAACGGAAGTGGCAGATCATCTTATAAAGCGTACTGGTTTGGAATTACCAAAAAATATATCAAGTTTGGACTACGAGCTGGCATGGCCCCAATGGAAACCAGTTTTAAACTGTTTGGGCCCCCCCCCCCCCCCCCCCCCCCCCCGGGCAAAGAAAATAATTTGTGAAAATACAGTCCCACGAACATGAAAAAAATATTATAAATGGCCGGGCCTGGGTTAGGCTTAGCGGGAACAAATAATGCATGAGGAAAGGCTCCAAAAATAGAACGCAAGAATGATTTTGACACTTTCCGGGTCGATTCATTCTTGCTGGAATGCTTGCCTTTCTAAAAGTCGGGAACAACGAAGTGTTTTGTTCCGTCTGTCCAGGTACCCGTGACGCGAACATAACTCAAGTGCCAAGTGCGCGTTGCGTAGTCTCGGCCTGGACTGGATATTATTTCCTTCTCGGCGCACTGATGAGTCGAACGGTTGCTCTTTTCACAGGGACCAGACATTTTGCTTGCAGATTCCGAATTCAACTAAAATTTTGTGCTAAAACAATGGAATCTTAACAAGACCAGACCTGAAAGTGTACAGCAGTTACCGCGTTCGTCAGACACAATGAATGTCAGACGGAAACTAGACCAACACATCTGTGTAATTTCCACTTTTCTGTGTTTGTTTGCTGCGATTGGGAAGTTTTCAGTCAACGCCCAAAGTGGAGGTAACAATATAATTTCCTGTACTTTTTATGCTCGAACAGGTATGGGTTTATAACCCACGAACGGAATTGAAGTTTGTACGTGTGTTTTTTATTGTTATCGTTTCACCCTTTATTCCCGCATTTGATTTTTTTTCAATAAAGGAGAAATATTTTTGTGTAAATTCTTCTACCAAAATATAATTTTATGATCATGGATGGAAGGACAAAATTTATATAAAACCAGTGAAAACACTTCTCGGCTTTCGATGTAAACCATTTTTTTTCAATAAAATGCTGCTTTCTGTGTATTCTACCTTTATCGAGTACTGTTCCCTCATCTGGGCTGGTGCTTCTGCTTGTCACTTATCTTTATCAGACAGAGTACAGAAGCACATTGTTAATTTGGTTGGAGAAGAGTTGGGTTCATCCTTACAATCACTCTCTCACAGGAGATCTGTTGCTATTCTTGGTCTGTTCTAAACAGATATTTTCAAAGTTTAGGGTGTTTGAGCGTTAAAGGTATTGTACATGAGATCCTCGTTTTCAAACGCGGAAGTGCGCAGATCGGCGCTAAACTCGTCGTTGTGGGACTCCTCTACAGGCGTATCGGCCATCTTGGAGGGTATATTTCGTTGTTACCCTTGGACCGCGCGGCATAGCCAGGGCTCTCTCCATAGAGGAGCGATGGGGGATGGATGTTACAGTGGGGGGGTGCTGACAGTATTTTTCTTAATAATCCTATTATGTTCTGCCTTTACACCTGGGCCCGGATTGGCCACCATTTTAAGGGTGGTTTAGGGGAGGGGAAAATATTTAACAAAAAATAATTCGGTCAACTCTAGTAAAATTTAAAAGAAAAATATCCTCGGGGTCTTAATCTTTAATTTGCAGTAACAAAAACAACCAACAAATTGCCACCTTACTCCTGAGCGTCGCCAGGCGGCGCTTTTTCTCTCTGATTTTGTTTAAGGCCGTGTCCAAATTACTTGGCTACGGCTGGATGTTACACCATGTCTATGATAGCGGCTGCAGCCACTTCCCATAGACTCGTGTGTAATTTCAAGTCGTAGCCCTAGCTCATTCCCATTCGACTTCATAGGTGGATTGTATAGGGAGTAGCCTTGAGTTAAGGCTGTGCGTGCTGCCTAATTAAGCAGCCTGCGGTCGGTCACGTCACCCGACCCACACGGCGAACGCCGACCTGATCCGTTACACGATCTGCCCGCAATGCATGTACACGCATAGAGCATGGTAATATAATACAGAGTACAAACGCTGCACACGCACCACTTGGTACGTACCCACAAACGCATGAGTGAGTCTTCTGTCGGGCACGGATAGTACGGGGCGTTGCGTACACAAGCACTGCGGGGACCGTGCGTGCCACGGATCGGCGTTCGCGCGCCGTTACGCACAGTACGTACGTGTTATGTGGAGCTTGCTTGCTGCAATGGCCAGAGCGGGGGACACGCAGGTCAAGACAGCGCTCACAGCCTTAATTCAAGGCTATATATAGGGGCCTGGCACTGAAACAGTACGATATAAGCCATATCGGAATTACAGATACGACTGCGCATCCACTTTTAGGATAAACCTATGGATTAAATGTAGTGTACATGATTGGTCATTGTTGCAATTTTTAGAAATGGGCGGATTTGGGGGTTAGTATTTTATAGGAAATATTGTTCCACTGACCTGTTCAAAGTTTTGCGTTGTTGGATGGCGAAAAAAAAGAGAGAAAAACGGCGCTCGTTGTCAACCGTCGGGCGGATGATAGCCTTTAGTCAAGGCGCGCGTGGCTAACTGGACGCGTGACGCGCCCCGAATATGGCAGCATATGTCCGGGGCGCGCCACTCGTCTGTTCTGGGTAGCCACGCGTGCCTTGACTAAAGGCTACATTAACGCGGCTCGATTTTCAAGTTTGAGACAGCCGTTTTTACAATATAAATTTGACTGGCACCGGCCCCTATATCACTTTGTACGTAAAAGTTTTTTATTCAGTTTTGTGCAAGCGCATTGAAATTAGGTAAATCTCGCGGATTGGGTAGGCTCTTGGGGTTTTCGAAACGCTGGCTTCGTCTCGGCTTCGGCTTCGTCTCCGACTTCTGAAGAACTGAGAAGCAAACCAAATGGAAATATTCTAAATTGTTGGTGCATGTTCTGCTTCAGGAACATTTCATTCGGTTGATTATGAAAGCAAAAATTAGAATATTTACATTTTGTTTGCTTCTCAGTTATTTAGAAGTCGGAGATGAAGCCGAAGCCATGACGAATCCAGCGTTTCGAAGTTATAACCCATATGCAGGCTCTCATAATACATGTATTCGTTATTTACGACCATTTTTTTATATCTGCTCAAGCAGATCAGAAACTGCCAATAAGGAAACGGGAGATGAGGAAATATCAACAATTAAATTAAAAACCTATGTCAGCAGTCTCATTGTGACAAAAAAGGAATTATATACACTCAACGTATAGGTTATATTTTGTCCGGAAACGTTTATACTTTTCTTCCGTGTACAGTCCTTAGGGAAATGCGCGGTGGGTATTTTGTATTTGTTTTGTAAATTATGTCATTTTTTTGGTCAAATACCTATTTCCGTCCTTGTATTATGTTTACAAGACTGTTTTAATAGATGTTTTAAAGGTGCTTTTTTTAACATTACACTAAAATCTAAACCTTGTAATTCTAAATTTCCATTCGAGCTTTATACTTGTTCTGCTTCGACAAAATTAATGATAATGTCTACTACATACAAGAACTAGTTCTCGAGGGCGCCACCAAGCGGCAAAAATATGTGAATAGAATCACTTAACAGTGCAGTGTCGTCTGCGCTGCAGCGAGCTAACAACGTTGCCAGATTTGATTCAAATCATGGAGAAATACTGTATTTTCCATCATCAAAACCACGCAAATAAAGTCGCCGTCATTGTCCACAAACTTGGCGATATGTTCAGTTTCTAAGGTAGGCCTGTGTGCTGAGCTGTAGACATTTTAAAAGGTGTTTGTAATTGTATTGTACTAGTGGAGATGAAGTTCAGCAAGATTATTTTGGGGAAACATTTTGCTTTATACTATTATTAAGTATTATAGGCCTACTGTCCAAATTGTTAGAATAAATCTTTTCGACATTCTCAATGCATTTAATAAACAAACCATGTAATTAAAACAAACATATGGCACTGTGAACCAGTCTAAATATCAATTGATTTGATGCTAAATATCTGTAATGACTTGAGAGATACTTTCTTCACATATCTTTGCATGGAACAAATAATAAGCAGACAAATCAATTTTAAATGGCAATAAAAATAAGGAAATAATTGGGGAATCCCTTTTAGTTTTAGGTTAACTGTTACAATACTTTTGCAACTCTCTAGAATTAGAACAGCTACTGTCTCATTATTAGCCAATCAGAAGAAGATTGTTGTAACCATGACAACCAACATGTGACCAATGCGACCAATCACGTCCGTTCTAATGTGCTTGCTCTTCTAATGCCAGTAAGGGCTGATGCTGTTCCCATGATGCTTTTTTTTTAATGTCAAAAAGGTTTATAGAAGGTGTCCGTTTGTCCAAGGTGTAAAATGTCACATGATATTCAACAGACACTGTGATTGGCCAATACGTACGAATAGTGATAGGTTAATTCCTGAACTTTTGTTCTAACATACTACCATGCATGTCTTGTAAAGGTAATTTCTAACCAGTACTTTGGTCATTACACAACCAAAGGCGGATTTAAAAATGTAGTGAAATCGTTTTCCCTATATAACTATAACTTAGTATAAGTTAAAAGGATGATGTCACGATAGTTGTATGTCAAATTTTTAAGGTGAACTTTGGGTCACTCAATAACCTTAGATCTTAACTAAATACTCACGTACATAGACTACTTAGGCCGTGTCCGAATCACTTGGTTTTGGCTGGATGTTACACACATGTCTATGGTAGCGGCTGCAGCCACTTCCCATAGACTCGTGTGTAATTTCAAGCCGTAGCCAAGTAATTCGGACACGGCCTATTATGATAAAGACTTTAATACTTGATTAACCCTGCCAGACGTATCACAGTCGGGGGCGGATTCAGGATTGTTTGCAGGGGGGGGGGGGGGGGGGGTTTCTGAATTTTTTTCCCGTACATTTGCCCAAAAAGTTTCTCAATGTCGACCTGTAGTGCCATTTAAACTCTTTGTTTTGTTCTTACCCGTACACGTAAAATAAGACCTTTACGGGGTTTTGCTTTTCTTTTCTGGTTTGCTACGCCTACAGTACGTAGGCCCTTACAAGCAAAAAAAACTATTTTTAAAAATTGGCAACGAGCAGGGTGGGGGTTTTGAACCCCCTCCCCCTCCCCTCCACCTCCCCCTCCCCTCCACATAAAGTTTTATCGGTAAAACCACTCGGAAAAGCCCAGTGTTCACTATCAAAACCGATACAGGTACACTTCTAGATTGGTTTATATTTTTCCAGTCGGTGATGGCTACCCCTACGATCTTGTGTTTGTCGCCAACTTGGACCCTCCAGGGATATTTGTGGCTCATCCCGACACCTTGAATTTCACCCTCATCCCTGGCTTCGCTGACCTCAACCATGTACAGCGACCTGTTGCCATTGACTATGACCCCGTCGATGGCATGGTGTACTGGACGGATGTGCAGCATTCAAGCATTTCTCGGGCCTTTTTGGATGGCACCGGATCAGTAGTTCTCTTGAGAAATCTTGATCGTGAGTGCTTCCATTTTTCACAAGTCGGTATTCTTATTTTCGGCACAACAACTTCTCAAAATGTATTGCTCTTTTGTATCAATTGCATACAGTTATGCCCCAAATTATTCATACCCTATGGTCTGGTAGTCTGCTTTTCTCTCATACATAAAAGCTGGATTGGCGGAACTTAGGCTTTACTTAGTGATTTTTAGTTGGCAATGGCATGTACAAATCTACATATATTTTGGTTTCACATCATTAGCATAAAAGTAGAAATAATAACTAAAATGATCACAGTACCCCGAATTTAGCATGGGTATCGATAATTTGGGGCATAACTGTATAATATTACCCTTGAATACAGATGCCCGCCGGCATGGCCGCGGTTTAAAAACAAAAAGACCACCTGGCCGGTTGTTTAATGTTTATATGCGCATTCTTGTGCATACTCAATCATTGTTTGCCTATTGTTTGCATTACACTAGGCTGCACAAGCCCCGTCTTGGCATACCAGCACGAGCACCCCCATCAATAACAGCCAGACACAAGGGTTAATATGTTAGACAGTAAAAATTTAAGGAATTTTAATATATCAAGATATTTCAGACTAAGCCTAATAAGAAATTGTGCACTTTTCCATTTTATTTCTCAAAAAATTGTGTGTATTTCCGTAATTTTGTTTATATATAATTTCTTTTATACAGTTAGTTTCCTACGTGTAAATATACAGACCCATACAAAATGTAAACATGCCGTCACAAAATGCTTGCCAACGAGAAAGATGTGAAATATATATAAAGGGCAAAATCGAAACGACGCTAAACATCTATTTTTTCTGCCTATATAATGATAAAAGTTAGGGCGGCCTTCAATCCTGGTGTAATATTTTGTTGAGGTATTCCTGTTGAACAATCTTCTCATGAACAAAAAAGCAGACATCGAACTTGAAACGAAAAATAATGATGGAGATAATCTGTTTGTTTTTTCCCTCCCCCCAGGCCCAGATGGGTTGACCCTTGACCTTGAGAATCGAGTGATGTACTGGACCGATACGGGCAGTGACCTGATCGAGCGAGCGACCATGGATGGTCAAGACCGAGCCGTGGTCCTCAATCTAACCAGTCCTACTCAAGATGCTGTTGAGCCCCGAGCTATCATTGTGGATCCCACAAATAGGTATACTTTAGTAGGAAAAGTTTAAACAAAAACATGTTTAGATTTTTTAATAGAAGAAGGAGGAAGCCTTTTTTTTGGTAACAGTTGTCATGCTAATTTTTTCAAGATGGCTGATGTTTTTTGTTTCAACATGGAGCAAGTTCGGTTGGGCGACTAGAGTGACTAGACTTAACCATAGTCGATCTAGATGTCACTCGAACGCTGCGCGGTTTGACTAGCTAGTGCAACTGGATCAACCTAGCTCCGGACCATGGTTTCTCTAGTCACTCGCGAGTTACGTCACGGTTTCAAGATGGAGGATCGGTAAACTGGGCAAGTTTTGCAAACGTTTACAATAATTTGTTGGTTTTGTCCAATGATAATAACTCTTTGCAATAAGATAATGAATTATTTATTGCACCAAAGTTAAGTAGAGAAAATAATAGAAATAAATAATAGAAAATAGAAATGACATGCAAACATTTGCTTCGTTAACAACTAGCAGACGACATTCTTTGCAGTTTGTTGTTGCTGTACACTAACTAGATTTGACGTAGTCGATCGACTAGATGCGTTCGAGTGAAGGACAGACTACGCATGCGTTTTTTAAATAGCAAATTGACAAAAAGGACTAGGTCAGCAGCACCCGAACTTGCTCCTGGCTGCTTTTTTCCCCCATTGTTCGTTAGTCATAGCCTTGTTGCCATTTCGTGATTGGCTAGCGGAGATTCCGTGTACCTTGCTGTGGGAGCTGCAAGACTTCTTCTAAGACGTTTTTCCTGAACAAAATCCTTCAAACCACGAATTGCAAAAAAATGCAATCTTAAGTTTACTTGAAACTGTTTTAACAGAAAATAAAAAAATAAAAACAAAAAATAATAATAATAATAAAGAAAACCAAGAAAAAGTCAGTTTGAGAATCAAACTCAGTGCATGTGATCCGAGATCAGATGCTTTTGCCACCTAAGCTGCTTGAACAAATCGTCTTTTCTTTTGGAATCGCTGCCTGCTTTCTTTTCACGGGCAGCATCTTTTTCTCTTCCCAATAAATCCACACACACAAAAAAAAAATAAAGGAAAGAGAATTCCCAAGTGGACTTCAGATTCAATGTTGTCATCTTAGGAAAGAGTTCCAATCTGGACATCACTTATTTTCACTTAATATGACTTAAAAACTACCAAAAAGTGTAAATCTGATGAAGAAAATTTCAACTTATTCTTTGAAAATACTTTTTCTGTCATGGCCCATAGACTTTGTGCACGAGGTATAAGTGATGTCCGGATATGGAACTCTTTCCTCATTTTATTTGCTTGTGGATATATACCAGGGGTGAGATTTGTCAGGATTTTTCCTGATTTTAGGATTTTTTGTCGGGATTTCAGAATGTTAATAAAGAATCTCTTTTGCAATCTGGAATTCCTGAGGTGTTGTCCTAAAGGTGTTCTACCTGTAAAAGTGGATACAGACCAATAAAAACGGATAATCTAAGGGAGTGCCTTTAGGCAAATACAAACTATATGTTGATCTGGGGTCCTCGTAGATTTTTCGTGGATTTTTGTGGGTTTCGTGGGTTTTTCATTTTTTTGCCAATCTCACCCCTGATCCTCCAGTGCGTAGTGTATGTATTACTTGGCCGCCGATAAATGCTTCTCAACCACAATGATTGAATTCTCTGTCTTTTTGATTTCACATTGTTACCTCCGCAGTCATCTGTACTGGACGGATTGGGGCAGCGAACCGAAGATTGAACGGGCAAATACCGATGGTTCCTCACGAATGGTTCTGGTGAATACTGGTCTACAGTGGCCCAACGGCCTGGCTCTGGATTTGCAAGGTACGTATTGTGTTTAGTGATATAATCAGGATTTCAGGAGGTGTGGGGGGGGGGGGGGGACTCGAGAAATTCCAGTGAAACCTGATGCTGAAAGGGGGGGTGGCATACACCTTTCTTTTATTCACTAATTTTGTAAACAAATGATTGGTTGATAAACTCTAGCCGAGCACTGATTAACCCCTTGAATTGCCACCGGGGCGCCAGGCCGGGTTATGCAGCCAAGCGAAACGGAAACAAGAGGCTTGTGCAGCCAAGCATAACATACACAATAGCCCAATAATGGATTGGAAATGCAGAAATTGGCGTGTATAGACGTCAACCGGCCAGGTGGCAATTTCAATCTGCACGTATTTGTGTCAACCGTACGCAAAACCTATAAAAAAACCTAAGCCCTTATATACTCTCCAACAGCTTGTGTGTTTCAACCTGAAACTCGATAGGTTTTGATAGGTAGGGTAGTTGGCTCCATTTTAGCACCGAGAGAGGGGGGGGGGGGTTAATATTGACTTTTAGTACTGTAGTTTGGCCATTTCATTCATCAGTTTTGTATTTATTGGTCTGGAAAGTGGTGTCTCAAACGTCACCGTCATACGGCACATTAGGGCTGTCCCGAATATACCGAATATTTGATATTCGATCGTCAAGCGAATATTCGAATACCATTTTGCCAGTTCGAATATTCGAAAAGATATATATATATATATGGACGGAGGTTTATTGTTCCTGTCTGTAAAACCCTTGATACAACAGGGGCATGCCAAAAAATGCTGTTTGAACGGTCCATAATATCAATCGCCATACGTAAAACACCGGCGTGCTTTTATGTGCAATGTTTTTTTTTACCGGTGTGGCATGCACTGAAAAACTTGATCGGCGAGTATCAAATATTTGAATATTCAATCAAACCCAGTTTCGAATATTCGAATACTAAATTATTCGAAAATGAACAGCCCTACGGCACATATGGAATCGCCTTTAAACTCTTCAATACGGATAATTTGAAAAAGACCACCTGGCCGGTTGTCATCTATACGCACATTCCTGCGCACACTCAATCCATTCATGTTTCAACTATATTGTTCTTGAATGGGAGTGTAATGAATAGATGGAGCTTTTTCAAACAAAGTTTCATTCACACGAAGGAAGGGGGGCTCCAGGTGTGCTGAATAGGACCACTCTTTTCAGTGTGGTGCCTATTGTTTGCGTTTACGCTTGGCTGCACAGCCCGTTCTTGGCATACCAGCCCCCCCATCACTAACAGCCGGAGACAAGGGGTTAATTTTTCAATGTACACGTATATTTATCTTGTTTTGGTCCATTTGGCGACAGGTGGTAAAATATATTGGTGCGATGCAGGGCTGGACCTAATTGAGTCCACCGACCTCCTGGGCCAAAATCGTAGGGTCTATGCCGACCTAACATCCTATAACATCCATCCATTCGACGTTGGGTTCTACCGGGGCGATTTGTACTGGACAGACTGGCGATTTTATAAACTTGTCAAGCTGACATTTCAGCCGTCAACGGATGTTGCTTTGGTTGGAACTGCAAGCTTCCCACGAGCTGGGGGATTGCACATGCATAACGGTAAGCTAAAAACCTTGGGAGGTTTTTCAGTGTTTATAAGGGGTCCCCCCCACCCCCCCCCCACCCCCCCACCCCCCCACCCCCACCCCCCACCCCCCACCCCCCACCCCCCACCCCCCACCCCCCCACCCCCCCCCCCCCCACCCCCCCACCCCCACCCCCCACCCCCCACCCCCCACCCCCCACCCCCACCCCCCCCACCGATACCGACCAAAACCAATTGAGTTTTTTAAGTAACAAAATACCCTAAAGTCGGTTTTCCATATCAATACCACAACGTCTAGTATTGCATTGATGAAATGAGAGAAATTGAACAAAATGTAGGGTAAAGTCAGTCATTTTACTTTTAAAAAATAGAAGGTATTCAGTCGTAATACGGTACTAAAAGCATCTCTCGAAAACGACCCACGAAAACGTTTACACTTTTGCGTTGGGTCACGCGGGTCATTCGGGATAAAATGTCAGTTTGAACATGCGCAGTTGAAATACCGAACTGGCTTTAATATTCTGAGTCCGCATTGCTTCTTTTGTAGACACTTTCGCGGATCATTCCTGCGTAGACTTGATGCCTTGTGGTGATGGCGAGCGCTGTCGCCAGTTCGATGCTTCCCACCAGTGTGTGTGTCAGGACGGCCCGGTTGGAGCAAATTGCACGCTTTGTGAGTACATGTCTCGACTGATTTTTTTTCGGGGGAGTCAGGTTGGGCTAATGGTACTTTCCCCGCCTTCCACCGCTGTGACCCGGGTTCGAATCCCACCAGGGCCGACATGTGGATTGGGTTTTCAGTCCCTGCCTGATTCTGTGGGTTTTTCCCCGCAGAATATCATTCTATTTTCCTCCCACTTTTAAAATCTTAACATTTCTTTGTCATCTTCCTTAACCCTAACCCCCTATGGTGCATGCAAAATCATATTAAAATTGGAAAATATAGAAATGTCTTCAGGCTTTCGAGCTACGGTACAATACGCACTTTTGAGGAATCCTTGGTTTCATAGTCATACCAGAAAGAATTAAAATAAAAAATAAAATAAATTTCTCTTCGGCAAAGTTAAAAAAAAACACGTGTAGCAACCCTGCCTGTGTCCCGCTGTACTTAAAAAAAAAGGTCTGCCTTTTCTCCCTCTAAAAAAAAATCCATTCAAACTATAACAGAGTAAGAGGGGAAATGCCTCTCAGTCGAGAGTTTTACTTTCTTTTCTGATTTGTATTTTTTCCTCGTAGATAATCCTTGCAATTTGGCAGTTTGTCGTAATGGAGGATCGTGCTTTCGATCCGCAAGTGTTAATGATGGCTATTTCTGCCAGTGTCCTAACAGATACTCCGGGACCAACTGTGAAATATTTGGCAAGTACCATTCGCTTTGATAGTCTGTACTCTGACGTTGAGGAGTACCGTTGAACTCTGTTTAAGCATAGCTCATTGGCCATGCGCGTTGTACGAAAAACTGAAGCCAGCGGTGGCCATATTAGTACCCCCATCATGGGATCGTTTCCGTATCAATGCAGTGATTAATGTGTACTATTGAGAATGACAAGGTTGTCAAACCGTTGTATTGGGAATGATAATATGGCGGACGGTAGCTTCAACTCAAACAGCGTTTACTACTTTTTGCCGTCCAAATACAACATCGTTACAGTCTGTCATTACAATCAGTCAAAAGTATCCGCTATTCACATTCACATTTATCTCTGATATCTAAATTACAAAACCTCTTTAGTTTCTGATATAAGACAGTTCATGTAAGACAATTTACAAAAAGAAATGGAACTTGTGTTAACATAATATTAGCAAAAATTATGACGAATTGTGTAATTGAAAATAAAGAAAATATAGACTGACAAAGCAAACGACAATGACATAATAGAAACGACCCCAACAATATTTGCAGATCAAACCCTCCCCCTCAAAATAGAAAAAGATCACGAAGAAATTGCAGAAAGACAATGAATATGAAATAAAGACTTAAAGGTAGTGTACTTGATTGGTAATTCTCAATTTTGTTTTACTGAATTATTACGAAATACCTTACTAGACTGTAAGTTAATAGTAGTCACAATCATCCTGTGAAATGATGGCACCAGGTGTGCTGTCGTTGTCAAGAAAATTGGAAATGTATATCGTTTTCAAACGATTTCCAGCTGGAAATCGTTGGAAAGCTGCCCTGTAGCCGTTAGTCAAGGCGCGCGTGGCTACCCGGAAGAGTGGCGCGCCCCGGACATGATGGCGCCATGGCATATCCGGGGCGCGTCAAGCGCCCGTAGCTACGCACCTTGACTAAAGGCTCTCATCCGCCCGACGGTTGAAAACAAGCGCCGTTTTTCTCTCGGTTTTTTTTCCCATCCAACAACGCAAAACTGAACCGGTCAGTTGAACAATATTTCCTATAAAATACTATGAACCCCTTAAATCCGCCCATTTCTAAAAATTGCAACAATGACCAATCATGTACACTGCCTTTAATCATTGTCAATTACAACAACAAAGTAAAACAAAAAAATGAAATTTGTTTTGCATGGTGAGTTGTGTTTGTGATTCCGATAGATTTAGGTCAAGTCTATTATGATTTGTCCTCTTTCTATTATCTTTATTAAGCTTTCTTGCAAAAAAAACATATAATATTGGGAATCTTTAATACCTAGGCTATCCAAAAAAACATAACCCACTTTTGTGGGATGTTATTTATTTTGCCTCATCAGCAGGTCATAAATGTTTATGGCTTGTGGTTTTACAGATGATCCTTGCAACAGCGGCCCCTGCACGAATGGAGGAACGTGTCTCGGTTCATCAGAGGGCTTCAGTTGTACTTGTACCTCTGAGTTCATTGGATCAAGTTGTGAAGCCGAAAGTCGTAAGTTGGCCAAGAATTCACGGTCACCATGGTATTGGCTAACGTCCACGTAGGATGAGTAGTTGAATTAATAGGAGGTTGAAGTTTTGTATGTGTGTACAGGTTCTGTATATACTTCCGAGGACAAGAGGAGAAAGGAAATACAAAGAAATCTTTCAGTCTTCGCAAGTCAAGTCTTTTGTTGAAATCGGTCCTCGCAAGTAGAAGTACGTGCTTAGTCTATGGGGTTGGGTTATATTAAAAGGAACAATAGGAAACACAAAGCATTGTCCTCGCAAGTATTGGGAAAATGCGACTGTGTGTGTGTACGTAAACACAGTTGTTTGTGCTTGATGTAGGCAATATCTGGGGCAGCACAGTTCTATGCATACATAATTATATTGACTCTCACATCATTTTGTTGCAGAAAACATGTCGTCTACGAGCAAAGTCCATCTTGAAAAGAGGGTGTACAAAGAAATAGATGCCCATCGTTTAAAGATGACGTTGATTGCTGCGATAAGTTTGCGTCATTTGTTTGTTTTATGTAGATTCTGTATTGTAAAATAGAACAGCCAATTTTGTTCTTCCATGAAATAACAAAGTGACTTTTGAGAGCTATATTTATCAAGTCTCCTCTAGCACAGTGTGATATCTATTTATATGTAAATTAGTGGGACTACTTTATAATGGGTTGAGTTTTGTAACACCACTGGCCGGCGTTCTTGTTTCGTTCATTTACAATTACGTGTACAATTACGATACAACACACAGCATAGCCTGTTGATGCCATTTGTCTAAAAAAAATCACTGCGGGCAGCAACAATTCTGACGTCATAGTACGAACTCCTCTTTTGTTCCTAGTGCTAGACACAAAAGGGAGTTCGTCCTATGACGTCAGAATTGTTTGCTGTCCGCAGCGATGACTTTTAGACAAATGGCACCAGCGGGCTAGAAGGGGCTTGATAAAACTACTCTCAAAAGTCACTTTTTTGTTATTTCATGGGAGAAATAATTGGCCGTTTTATTTTACAATACACAATCTACATAAAACTAAAAAATTACGCAGACTTCTCTGAGCAATCCACATCAATCATCTTTAAAGATTCAAAAAAGCTTTTCGGACTTGTGTTTTAGATAGCAGAGTAAGCCAAGTATGAAAGTACAATAATATTCCTTGTCATAACATAATATTCCACGTCATTTACATACCAAATGTCACCCACCACCCCAAAGCCAGGCCGCGAGAAGAAAAGTGGGTGATTGTGAGCGTATAGCAAAGTTCAAACCAACTATCTCTTTGTTTTTGTTTGTTTGTTTGTTTGTTTGTTTGTTTGTTTGTTTGTTTGTTTGTTTGTTTGTTTGTTTGTTTGAATGAAGAATCACGTCAGATAGATGTTTTTGGCTTCACTCGGGCGATAATCCTGATTAAGACGTGGTTGGGAAGCGTTTGAGCAAATTAAGACCTCAGCTTGGACACTGCGCGTGGCACGTCAAACTTTAGTCAGACCATAGGGCTGTGATTGGTCGATGCGACATGGGGCAGGATTAATGTTGGAAACCATTTGAATGGTCAAATAATGATGGTATCATTTGTTTTGTTTTTATTTCACTTCCGATAGACCCTTATGATCTGGTGTTTGTGGCCAACCTCGAACCCCCTGGGATTTTTGTCGCACCGGCCGACACTTTCAACTTCACCCTCATCCCAGGGTTTGATAACCACACCAGTGTTAGCCGACCCGTTGCCATTGACTACGACCCCCTGCATCGCATGGTTTATTGGACCGATGTTGAACTGTCGACCCTCAGCCGAGCGTTTCTGGACGGGACGGGAGTGGAAGTTCTGTTCACAAATCTTCAGGGTAAAATCCGGAATAATTGTGCATTATTCATGGATCATGTAAGCTTATATTAAAGTATACCACATTGTTTCATTATTGACTGTTTACCCCTTCCAGCTGTTACTGATGGGGGCTGGTATGCCAAGAATGGGGCTGTGCAGCCAAGCGTAAATGCAAACAATAGGCACCACACTGAATAGAGTGGTCCTATTCATCACACTTGGAGCCACCCTTATGTAAATGAAAGCTTTGTTTGAAAAAGCTCCATCTATTCATTGTTCTGCCATTCAAGAACAATATAGTTGAAACATGAATGGATTGAGTATGTGCAAGAATGTGCCTATAGGCATCAACCGGCCAGGTTGACTCGTACGTGTCGTAATGAAAAATGTGGTAGGGATAATTGTGCTGTTATTAAAGGGAATTTTTTCGTTTTGTAGCCCCAGACGGCCTGACCCTTGACCTCCAGAATCGTGTGATGTACTGGACCGATACGGGCACTGACCTGATTGAGCGAGCTACCATGGATGGTCAAGACCGAGCCGTGGTCCTCAATTTGACGGACCCTTCACGTGGTGTTGTGCAGCCCAGATCAATCGTTGTGGACCCAAGCAATAGGTTGGTTAGGCCAAATAAAAAAAAATCCATGTTTAGCGTCCCCGCCCGCTTCCTTTTTTGAAGCCGCCTGCTTTATTTTTTTTTTAAATGAAAAAACACGAAAAAAAATGAAGAATATTTGATCTTTTTCGAAAAAAAAAAAAATCCCAAAACAAAAAGTCGTATTTTTAGACTCTAGCATCACCTTGTGTATGCTGGCGGCCATCTTGAAAAATAGCACAGCCGGACGTCTTGGAAAATGTGTCGAGTGGCCATTTAAAAAAAAAAAAAAAAAAAGTTTTGTTTTTTTACCAGTTACCTGTTACCTGAATTAATTTTGTTTTATCAAGTGCACATTCTTATATGATGGTTCGTTTTTCATACCTGATATAAATCGATGCGTAGTTGGAGAGTCTGCAGAAATTGATTACTTCACCGAAAGGAGCTCTTCCCATTTCCAAAAATGTGACCGGCTCTACAAAAAGGGGTATTATGTCGCAAAATTTGAAAAATGAGTTATGTACTATACATAGTTGAATTTCTCACATCTTAAGCTTTAATTTGGTGTAGGTTTGACCCCTGTGGCATTTTGTGTTCTCGAGATATCTTGACATATGTATACTCCTATTTAAAGTGCGTTTAGAGATAAAGCTCTTTAAACACAAAAAGTATAAAGAAATCAACATTTATTTTTTAATCTCTATTTATCAGTATTAATGTTCCTGAAAATAAAATATGAAAATATAGATATAACAGAAGCCAACAAACCAAAAACAAAACAAAATCACTCATGTGAAGATTTTTTCCTTCGCTTCACATAGAACAGCCCTGTGTGTGTTTGCACATCGTACGACATAATAGCCTTTTTTGTAGAGCGGATCACAAATGTCAAGCTTATTGTTATTATTGTTCGCATGCTGTCGTTAATATTCGTGGTGATATTTAGGAATTCAGGCCGTTGTTTATTTTGTGTTTCAAATAATAGAGTAACAATTTTATCTTCAATATTTAAAGTCAATCTGTGAAAAACGTTTGTCAGCTAGGGTCCACTCACTGAATAATCTACTTCTTTTTTTTTTCCTTTTCTGATCCCGAATTTGATTTCAAGCTTGATAAATAAGGTTTATACCTTTGGAAAGTTTTTGTACCTAAAAATTGGCATTTGTGGAGGCTGTAATCGGGCAGGAATTGTCATAATTTTTGTGATTTTTTTATCATTTTTTTTAGTACTTTGTACTGGACGGATTGGGGCAACAATCCGAGGATTGAGCGATCCCGCACCGATGGCTCCGGTCGTCAAACTCTCATCAGTACCGGGCTTCAATTGCCAAATGGCCTGGCTTTAGACTTGCAAGGTGAATCTAAGGGAGGAGTGGTTAAAATTGTGGTCGGGCCAGGCCTTTGAAAAGCCCAGCCATGCATGCCTGGGCCTTCGGGCTTTTACTCTTGCTATTGTGAGCCACAAATCACCTAATAATAGAGCATCAACTAATCAATAAAGCCCAGCCTCTGCCATGCCAGGCCTGGTTGTAGCCCCTCCCACACTAATCTGTACCCATTCACGGCTGGATTAAAATATGTCTCAGCTGTCATTCAAGTCTGGGTGAACAATGCGAGCCGGCTGGACTCCAGAATTAATGGGAAGCTTATTGTGTACAATCAGGGGATTATAGAAGCCTAAAGGCCTGGGCATTCCAGGGGCTTGGCCAGGCTTTTTAACGGCCTGGCCTGACCACAGATTAACCACTCCACCCTAAGTTGATTTTCGGTATTCCAAAATCCAAGAATCAAATTGTGTACACTCCGAGTCTAGGTCTCTGTACCTAAAAATTGCAATTTGCAGCCTTCGGGAGTTGAATACATAGGAGTCTCGGTCTTTGCCCGAGATCTTATAAGATACACAGCATATGTCAGAAGCATAATGCTATATAGGACTTGCAAATAACATTGTCCTAGAGTGTCATAAAAATCTGTTATATGGTCCCTTTAGTATCTCTAAAAGAAAGTTGACTACGTTGTGCGCCACCAAGAGTTTGCCCCGGGGAGGCAGTTTTTTGCAGTGCATCATGGGAAAAGGTCGACATAAAAAACCATGACAAACTCGGCAGGTTTGCAATTTGTGGACACACAAACGTTGCAGTTGTTGAGCTTTTCTCTGGATCGTTAAACGGTTGTTTAAAGACAATTATTGTGAAAATGGTAGGAATTTATTTTACCTTGATTCTACTTTTTCCTACTTCGCAAACTTATGTCCCCTACAGGCTTGTTTCTTGTCCCACTGTCGTTTGCCTTTTTCACTAGCATAAGTTTGAAACATATTAGGCAGGTAATTTCGTTGAGTTGTTGAAGTGTTGGAGCTACAGTACAATATGCACTTTCGAGGAATCCTTGGTTTCATAGTCATACCAGAAAGAATTAAAATAAAAAATAAAATACATTTCTCTTCGGCAAAGTTTAAAAAAACATGTGTAGCAACCCTGCCTGTGTCCCGCTGTACTTTTTAAAAAAAGATAACAAAAGGTCTGCCTTTTCTCCCCTCTTAACAAAAATCCATTCAAACTGAAAAAAAAGAGGAAAAATGCAAAAAGGGCAATTATGTTGCAAAATTTGAAAATAGAGTTTTATATATATAGATGCAAAAAGGCCATTTTATTAGCGTTCATATAGTATATGTCTGAGGCCTGTAGCATTTTGCATTCACGAGATATTTGGAAATTTGCATGTTTGTTTTCAGGAATTTCTTCAAGCCATTTAAAAAAACCAAAAAGCAAAGCAATAGATTGAAGCACTCGACACTAACACATTCTTTTTCCAATTTTATTCACTGAAATCAAAGATTTTCGGTATGAACCAGGATAATATAAAAAAATCACTTGTTTGAAGAATTGTTCACCCTCTTCACATAGAACGGCCCATTGCGCGTAAAAGCATACAGCCACTTATGTGCCCTTTTTGCAGAGCGGGTCACATTTTTAAGGACAGTGTGTGCCAACACACACTGTATTAAAATCACACAATGACGGGCTTGGTTGCAGGGGAACTAGTGTTGTGAGTACAGAACATGCCAAATGAGGCTTGTGATGCTGTGGACATGGGTGAGTATCAACAAAAACTACTCCTGAAAGCCTGCAAAAGTCCTACTTTTATCCAGATTTTGTCCTCCAAAGTCCCTTTGTCATTTCTTTTTAAAATTTGAATCCTACAATTGTACTTTTTTACCTGGGTCTGCTTGAAATCCCGAAATGGTCTCTCCGTCCTTACAACTTCTTCGTGGCACGCTCCTTGTGTCTTGCAGATGGTAAACTCTACTGGTGCGATGCTGGGATGGACCGCATAGAATCCTCCGACCTCTTTGGCCGGGGGCGTACTATCATCATCGATCTGGTCAGCTTCGGCATTCATCCCTTTGACGTGGTCGTTTACTACGACTACATCTACTGGACGGATTGGGCTGCAACATCCATTCTCCGTGTCGATTCCTTAGGGAACCTTGCAACTAACCACGGGTCGTCCAGTTTTGCAAAAGGCGTAGGCATCCATATTTATAAAGGTAAAAAAAAAAGTAAATCGGTCTTAAAGAGAGTTGCGGACAGAAAAACAGATTCCCCTACCCCCCCCCCCCCCCAAAAAAAAATTGTTGTTTCTTCTAATTGTTGGGAAGTAATTTTAGTATCCCAAAAGGTGATATTTGTACAGGTTATTCGTCACGACTGAGGACTTGCGACAATGGGGGATTAGTGATAACAATACAACTGAGGACCTGTGCCCAAGTCCTCGGTAGAAGTAAACTGTATAGTTCTTGTTTCTTTTGACAGGTGACGTTTGCCAACAACGGCCCTGTCAGAATGGTGGCACTTGCGTCATTTCCGCACAGAATCCGTCAAGCTATGTTTGTGCGTGTGTGAATGGTTTTTCAGGCAGCGACTGCCAGAATGGTAAGTTTCCTCCAACACTGGAAATAAAATTTGTCTCTTTACTGATTTCTGTAATTGTTATGGCTGTCCCGAATATTCGATCGTCAATCAAATATTCGCATACCTTTTTGTCAGTTCGAAAATTTGAAGAAAAAAACATATTTACACTTCAGTGTCAAATGCCGCATTTTTGTCGACTGGGAAATTAATGGATTGATGTATTAATGAATATTCGATTGAATGGAAATTCATATATTTTAATATTGATTTATTCAAATTGACTCGGCCCAACTTTAGGGGTGTGCATTTACGGGAATCAGGTACCCGATTGAAAAAAGCAAATTGCATTTTCGCCAGTGTCATAAATGTTAATCTGTTTTTTTTTTTTTAATACTGATTCCTGCAATTTTTTTTATTTGAAAGTCGCCTAATTCAAGGCTAATTGTCACTCCGGGTATTAAAGGGTATGAACAAGGGTAGTGGGGTTGGCCACATTTTAGGTTGCCGAACCCTACAACCTTTTTGGTTTTCCTGGGTCCAGATCTAAATAGAGAATAGGTCTTCGACAGCGGTCTGTGAACTTAACCCAAATTTTCAGAGCTATTATAGACCCAGGCAGGGTAACTTTCACCGTTGGTGAGACGAGCGTATGCGTCACTGTGAGTAGTCTTCACTCATAGTGTCTTGCATCTGGGATATCCCAGAACCATGAACCATTAAATCCACAGAATTTCAATTTTTTTTTCTTTTCCTTGTTTTTTTTCTTTGTTTTTGGTTTGTTTTTGTTTTTGTTTGTTTTTTTGCTTTTGTTTTTTTCTTGTCTTTTTTTAAATTATTTTAAAATAATTTTTTTTTTACAATTTTGTTTTGACACTTTTTTGCCAGACATAGCCCCGCCAACTTTCATCACTGGTTGCCCGAGTGATATCAATCGTCTTGTCGACATCAACGTGGAATCGGTCCCTGTGTCGTGGCCAGAGGTGACTGCCTCGGACCCAAGCTTACCGTTGCTGTGGAACATCAGCCATCCGTCTGGTGACTTTTTCACAACCGGTGATGAGGCAATGGTGACGTACATGGTTACCGACCAGCAGGGAAATTCTGCCTACTGTTACTTCGTTGTGCGAGTGACAGGTTTGTTTCGTTGTCTGTTATTTTTTGTCTGATCATTAAGCTCAGGTTTTAAATTCCACCTCAATGAGACACTATAAGGCCCTGTCCGAATTACTTGGCTACGGCTTGACATTACACATGAGTCTATGGGAAGTGGCTGCAGCCGCTACCATAGACATGTGTGTAACATCCAGCCGTAGCCAAGTAAATTCGGAAAGGGCCTAAGATAGGATTTCTCTCAAATTTAAGAACAATATCGTCTAACAAACCACAAGGGAAACTGACCAGGTCATTTTGAAAGAATTGTTTTCAAAGTAAACCAAGAAAACTGGCGGGAGCGGGATTCGAACCTGCGACCTCGGACAATTTTGGAAACTGCCAACATGGAGCAAGATTAAAATCAAAACTCACTCCTGCCAGTTTTCTTTGTTCGCTTTGAAACTATTTTTTTTTTAAATGACATTTAAAATGGGAAAGAAAAGCAAATCTTGATCTGGGTTAAAAAAGGACGAATAAAGAGAAGGTGACTATGTAAATACTGGCAATCGTGGACTAGGGACAAAAGGGTTAGGGCGTAGACAAAGGTCTGCGATTGACCGAACGTCCACGATTGAAAATCGTGTACAAAACATATGGGAGGCCTTCCGAAAAAGTTAAAAGTACAAACAAAAGAGGGACAATAGGAGGTCAGCGATTGCCGGTATTTACACGGTGGTTTGATTAATGGTTTCCTTCCTGGATGTTGTGGCCATGGGGTTGAATGGTCTGCACATATTTTGTCCAGACGTCTCCCTGATAAGGTGAACTGAGTCCCTTACATTGACCAAGCGATTCGGTGCCCCGTAGAATAGTCTGATTGGCGGTGGCCAACTTCGTCTCTATTTTATTTGTGTGTTCAGTAGATCAGTGACTGTAGAACCATGTTTCCGGCTTTAATTGATAGGGTGCTGGTATGCCATGAACTGGGCTGTGCAGCCAAGCGAAAACGCAAACAGTAGGCACCACACTGAATAGAGTGGTCCTATTCATCGCACTTGGAGCCCCCCTTTCATGTGAATGAAAGCTTTGTTTGGAGAAGCTCCATCTATTCATGATATACTCCCATTCAAGAACAATATAGTTCGCAAATGAATGGATTGAGTAAGTGCAGGAATGCGCCTATTGACTTCAACCAGCCAGGTGGTCTTTTTCAAACCGTGGCTATGGCCGTCGTTTCGTAGTCAAGAGGTTACGCGTAATTAATTTTGCATTATTATTTATAGGTGTTGGCCTTGACTGTCCATCAGACGTCACAGCTGTCACTGGTCCAGGCATTGCCACTGCCAATGTGCCATGGACGCTACCCAACGTGACCTTCAGTGGCGCTCAGCGAGAGGTGACGTTCTACGTTGGCAGTCCACCGACTGCGGGTACCGGTGATGCTGATACTCAAGTGCATGTGTACTCGGATTACCAGTCAGGAAATACCTTTAATATCGGAGCTACTCCCATCACCTATTATGTTCAAGGACTGATCACAGAGTGTCTTTTTCATGTCATCGTCGAAGGTATTATACCATTTGTTCTAAGGCTTTTCTGGGAAATATATATGTGACCGGATCCTACAAAAGGAGTTCTACGAACATTTTTTGACTTTACCAGTTTTTGCTTGCATTAGAAATAACATATTGGGCTCTTCATTTTGATATATCACTCGGTCTACATCCTGGTAAATACGGCTTTACATCGGTGAAAACCTTGACATTTCCTTTTGATTTCCAGAGTTTAAGTCGTGATTATTGTTCTAAACTACAAAGTACAGTGGAACGTCGCTAAAACGAACATCGCGGGATACACAGATTTTATTCCGTTTTGCAATTTGGCTCTCCCGAATATAGCGAATATTTGAATATTTGATCATCAATCGAATATTCAAATAGCTTTTTGCCGGTTTGAATATTAATAAAATATATATTTGCACGTACAGATACGACTCTGATGCTATTTTAATAGAAAAGTTACGGCGCTTAGCAGTGTCAAATGCCGTATTTTTTTGTGGACAGAGGTTAATTGTTCCCGACCGTAAAACCCTTGACGCTTCTAAAATAATCAATGCAAAAACTCAGGCTGGAGTTTGGTTTCTTGTTTTCAGAATGTTATTCGTACTCGTAATGATCTTGGTACAATGCAAGAAATGTCCATCGGGTGATCTATAATATCAATCATTGCATGTAAAACATCGGCGTGCTTTGCGTGCAACTTTTTAACAGCGCGGCATGCAGTTGCAGCAGACGCCTGAAAGAATTGATCGGCAAGTATCGAATATTCAAATATTCGGTCAAGCTCAGTCTCGAATAATCGAATACTAAATTATTCGAAAATGAACAGCCCTAATAGCGATTGTCAACATCCGGTTACTTGATATGAATTATAAAATTACATGTTCATACTTTCTAAGCTTACCGAATTCTAAAGCAACAGTTGGCTTTTCCCTTCTATTCCTTGGGGAAATATTAGCCACCTGTCACTCTTCAACATAAAGCTCAGTGCGGCCGTTTGGGAATCACAAACAGCCCAAATGCCCAGTACATTATTTTTAATCCGTTGCATTTTTTTTTTTTTTACAAAAATGTTTGGTAAGTTTGATACACAAAATTTGGGAGCCAAGGATGGTGTTCGGTGTAGCCGAATGTTCGGTATAGTAGTGTTCCACTGTAATATCTTTCCACAATCTGGATTAAAATTGGCTTTTAAAATTGTTGATTAATAATTCAATCTAGATCCCGAGCCTCCAAAGATCACTGGCTGTCCTGACAACGTCATCATTCCTGTCACCTCATCGTCCAATCTGGCGCCTCACAGCTGGTCCCCTCCAGTGATCACTGACAATTCTGGCTCCGTTAATGTCAACTTTGGTTGCCAGGCAACTGCCTTGGCGTGTAACCAAGCTGGCAGTGGCATCTTTGCAGTCAGAGTTACCATGGTGACATACAGTGCCACGGACAATTCAGGGAACCCGAATATGTGTGCCTTCACCGTGACTGTTACAGGTTGGTATACAATTATCTAATAGTTTTACAAACATTTATTTACAGACAATTCTGGGAACAGGAACAGGTGTAGTTTCACTGTTAACGCTACAGGTTGGTTTAAAGATATCTTGATCTGTTCAAAAGTTATTTTGCAATTTTGCCTTTGTAAACATTGCAACACTTCAACATTTTTGCCATAATTTTTAAACATGTTTCATGTATTCTTTTGTCAAACTAATTTCATAGTTAAGGTTGAATATGATTTATTGTTTCTCACTCCATTTATTTTCTAAAAAATGTTTGTAGGAAGCAGTATCAACTTATCAAAGTATATTTTCACTTATACAACTGAAACAAAATGGTATTTTGGGGGTCGTGGTGTTTGTGTCCTTGAGCAAGACACTTTGTCACAAGTTGCTTCTCTCCACCCAGGAGTAAATGGGTACCTGTGAGGGTAGTGATGGTTATGTGTTTGATTAGGCCCATGTGCGCTTAACTTGCAGCCGGGGCTGTGTACTCCCCGGGGAGCTGAGGTTTCAGGAATAATTGTTGGGCCCGGTGAACAGGGGTAATAATAACAGTTGTAAACGCTGCAATTTAGTTGAACTAATAGGAGCATTCTAAATGCTGGTTATTATCGTTTATTATTCTTTATTTTCTTTTTTTAATACCTTTAGTTGTAGATCTTGTATGCCCGGCAAATGTATCGGCCTTAACTACACCGGGTTCTAATGGAGCCCGTGTGAACTGGACTAAACCGGTTCTAACTGGATGGGACGGGCCGACAAACTTCACCTCCAGTGCCCAGCCTGGTGATCTGTTCCCGATAGGCCGTCATCAAGTTAGCTACCGGCAGTGGTTTGCAGTTTACGGCGTGGTCTTGCATTGCTCATTCTCGGTTGACGTTGTGGGTGAGTCCGACGGCAGCCCGACACATGTGATTATACTTAGGAAGATTAGATATCACGTCCAAGAGCTTGGAATTCCATTGGCATTTTTGCCCTATTCCTCGGGCCATACTCGGACCTCGGCTTCATGTATAGAAGCACAGTGTTTGTGCGAGCATGTATATAGACTTTTCATGAGAATTTATTCACCCACCAATGCTCTTTGTCGTCTGTTGACCGTAGCTTGTAAGATTGGGTAGTGTTAATAAAAAGGCTACATGCTAGTGTGAAAATTGACAAAACTAGGAGACTGCAAACAAAAAAGAAAGGTAGCTTCGTTGGTAGAGCACCGGTACGGTATTCCGGAGGTTACTAGAGTTGGTTCCAAGTCTGTGATCGTGGTTTTTGTCGGCCTGATAGCCACTACAGTAGTGCCGGAAATAGCGCCCTCTTGCGTCCTCTTGTGAGTTAACCTTCGCTCACGATCACAGACTTGGGAATCTCGTTTGTACACACCCTATGGCGAATTAGTCCAAAAGTGGACGGAACAAGCTGATTGGTTGGAATCGCCAAAAGCCTTCTATAACATGAATAATCAAACCAGGAGAATTACTGGACGATTCCACTAATCCGACGAACCGTTAGAAGCCACCCAATCCGGCGGTACAGTGGCCTACACGGTTTTTGTGTCCTGATTGGCCATCTCTATGTCCTCCGTTTTATTATGTAAATTTAGTTATGAATACATGAATATCCCATATGCACGTAAGGGTAAAGTCCGAGATCGCGAGCCCGATCGCGAGTTGGTGTGTGATAGCCAATATAGGTAATGACGTTTAGCGTGGCTGATGCAGACAAAAAAAATAACCGCGATCTCGGACTTGAAATCAAGTCTAGGAGGTTACAGGTTCAAGTCCTACTCTTGTAAATTTTCCCCGGTTCCCTTGAAAATTGATTACATTTTATAGTGAGTCTCCCTTGCGATTTATTTGATGACACATTTGTTTTTATCACTGGGCGGGGTAATTGACAAACTAAGATTTTTGTTAATGATTGTTACGTACTGTAGATTGTTTTTTCTGAAAATTGCAAACCTTTGGAAGTGATGGCCGTGAAGTAATTTTTGTGTCCATCGTGTGACCTGATTGGTTAGGCAAATGATAGCTTAATGGTCGAAATGCGAGTCGTTGTTTATTGCAGCCAATGAGTGGATGAGTTTACTCCGGACTGACAAAAGGTCGCCACTCAACGAGCTCCTAAACATGCTGTTGATTTTTGCCTTTTCTGGCAAGCTGGTTGCAATTTGGTAGCTGGAAATATCCTTTTTTGTTCTGATTTTTTCCTTCTTTATAGTCCCGTCCAATATGCATAGATTTTGTCTGTTTCATTTTAGTCATCAGACAACGTCAGATTTTTGATTAAATGTATTGTACACGATTGGTAATCCTCCAAAATTTGTTTTACTGAATTATTACGAAATACCTTAATAGACTGTAATCGCAATCTCAATCATCCTGTGAAATGATGGCACCTGGTGTGCGGTCGGTTTCAAGAAAAGTTGAAATTTATAACGTTTTCTAACGATTGTCCTGCGTAACAATCGTTGGAAAAAATAACAGATTTTTAAAATACTGCCCTCTATTGACCGAATGTAGTTAGTCCGCATTGCGTCTTAAATGGGTTAACAATCAGAAAACGGGCGCAAGGTTGCAATTATAGTAAAAGTGTGTGTCACATAGTGTACCGAAGTGACTGGTTGTAGCCAGTCGGCTCATGTAGTTATGTGACCAATTGAAAACTTATTTTACAAGAGGGCGCTATAACAAATCCAGTTAACTGCCGCCCGACAGTTGAAAAAGAACGCCGTTTTTCTCTCGTTTTTCTCTCATCCAACAACGCAAAAACTTTGAACAGGTCAGTGAAACGATATTTCCTATAAAATACTAACTCCCAAATCCGCCCGAAAATTGCAGCAATGACCAATCATGTACACTACCTTTAAACCTAGGATAGGGATAGACCCTATAGTGGAGATGTAAGAGTGACATCTTCAGATTGGAAAGTCGTTAACGTAAGTTTTTTGCTTTGTTTTCAGTCGTAGATACGGAGCCTCCACAGATCAGCGGCTGTCCTGACGACATCATCATTCCTGTCACCTCCTCGTCCGAGCAGGTGACTCAGAACTGGTCCCCTCCCGTGATCACCGACAATTCCGGCTCCGCTAATGTCAACTTTGGTTGCCCGGCAACTGTCTTGGAGTGTAACCAAGCTGGCAGTGGCATCTTTGCAGTCGGAGTTACCATGGTGACATACAGTGCTACGGACAATTCAGGGAACACGAATATGTGTGCCTTCACCGTGACTGTTACAGGTTGGTATACAATTATCTAATAGTTTTACAAACATTTATTAGGTACACTGTAGCTATATTTGTGTAGTAACTTTGTAATGTGTCAGGCCAAGTAAAAAAACAAGTACCAAGTGGTACAGCCCACGGCGGGTATACGCGTTAAAACTTCACTGGTCCACGAACCGCACAACCGCGAATTTTGCAATGCAATGGGGGCGTGATCTAATATGCAGATTAGACGTTCATTAGACACATGCGCATCAGTGTTAACAAAAACACCATTCCCAACTGACTTGCATAGCCGTGATACAGCTGTGATACACGCGGGGCATGGAAACATATACACCCGAGTAAACTGTCCACCCACCCACCCACCCACCATCCAACCAAGAAACCAAGAAACCAACCCACCATCCAACCAAGCAACCCACCCACCCACCCAATCACCAGCATAAGCAGCAGTAGACCATGGCGCGTTGTACACCGCCGTGGCAAAAACATGTTTAACGTTTTTTTTTTTAAGGAAGGAGGAGGGGGCTTTTTATTTTGTATTTTGTATTTTCTAGATGGCTGCCATTCTTTGAAAAATTTCGGATAACCGTTTAGCTTGTATTTTTTTTTTCGATGGATCGGTTGACATTTTTTGGTTTTTTTTTGTCACTTCAATTCCACTGGTAAAAATATTTTTTTTAAATGCAGGCAGTCCCCAAAAAGGAAGCGGGCGGGAACGCTAAACAGTTTTTTTTACTTCATCTTTTATGTGTGTGTATGTTTTTTTTTAAATCATTAAAAAATAATTGTTTTCATATTTTTTTTGTCTCAGATGAGTCTGACTTTTTCTTTTGATCCAATGATCTTTTCAGTTGTGGATCTCGTCTGCCCAGCAGACATTAGACACTTAGCTACACCTGGTTCAACTAGATCCAGTGTGAACTGGCCCGAACCGGTTATAACTGGATGGGACGGGCCGACAAATATCACCTCCAGTGCCCAGCCTGGTGCGGTGTTCGAAATAGGACGGTATCAAGTCAACTACCTGCAATGGTTTGCAGCAAATGGCGTGGTTTTGCGTTGCTCGTTCTTGTTGGAGGTTGTAGGTGAGCTTGGATCAATATGGGGATTAAACTTGTGAAAGTAAAATTTATTCTGAATTTGCCTCTTTCTATGACCAAAATCATGAAAACTTGGACCTAAACTTCATATCAATCTGTCATTCACATTGCCATGAGGGTAAAGACAGACTAAAGAGTCTGTGGCTAGACTAGTCAGTGTTTGGTACCTTGACTATTCACGAATGTTGCAAGGATTAATAGACAGGTTTATCGTCCATATGGCTTGGACATTTACACGTGCACGTACAGTTCGTGTATGATGCTGAATTCTGTGTGGCACCGCATTTATTTCAATTTTGTTCATCTTCAGGACTTTGTGCATCCAACTACACTCAAGATCCCCTTCTTGGCATTCTTAACTGGCCAGATACAGTGAGAGGATCGACTGCAAAGTCTGTTGAGAGATGCAGGCTCACTACATTAAATGGTACGATTTGCAGTCTCTGAAGCATTTTGGCATTCTCCTTCTAGGGGAATGCCTACAAAGGTCATATCATTGATTCTTGCATTGCCACTTCCCAGATTGTATCATAAAGTTGGACGTGATCCCCGGCTATACGGCATTCTAGGTTTATGACTTCTGACTAGCGCCCACCCGAACAAAGATACTGACAATTTAGGAGACCGCCAACATAGGGCAAGATAGCTCAGTTGGTAGAGCGCCGGTACGGTGGCCCGGAGGTCGCAGGTTCGAATCCCGCTCCTGCCAGTTTCTTTGTTCACTTTGAAAATGTATTCAAATTTACCTAGTCAATTTCCCTTGTGGATTGTTTGACGAATTATAAGTATCCTCATTGAGTGATCCCCACAATGTCGTTTCCCAGGCTATAGCATAAAGTTGAGGCGTGATCCCTGGCTATACGGCATTCTGGGTTTATGACTTCTGACTAGCGCCCACCTGAACTATTATAATGACAATTTTGCAGACCACCAACATAGGGCAAGATAGCTTGGTTAGTACACCACCAGTATGGTAATCCAGAGGTTACAGGTTCATATCCCTCTCCCGTCAATTTCTTTGTTCACTCTTAAAAACAATTCTGCATCCGATTACCTCTTTCCACAGCTGGGGAACCACTTGCCGTGCGGAACTGTTCCATCGTTGCTTCTCCTGTGTACTTCCGATGGGAGTCGCACAAGCCTCGTAGCTGTGGTGATGATGATAATGATATCGACCTTGAAAGGGTCGTAAATGTAAGAAGGCTTTGAAACCTTGTCCTTTTCGTCAACAAGCAAAGAAACGGCACAATGGAGACCCAAACTGTTGATTTAGCATTTTGTTTGGAAGTACTATGAGAGGTACGAGATGTTTGAGACGTTGGTGGCAGCAGACTTACCTTTTCCATTTGTTCTCACCAGTCATGCGCATGTTCAGAACTACGCGCTGCTCAGAACTAGGCGTGAATGCACAGAACTACGTGCACATGCTCACAGAACTATGAAAGCATGCTTAGATTATGCAAGCATACTCAGAACTATGCAAGCATGCTCAGAACTACGCCCGCATGCTCAGAACTATGCCCGCATGCTCAGAACTACGCCCGCATGCTTAGAACTACGCCCGCATGCTCAGAACTAAGCCCGCATGCTCAGAACTAAGCCCGCATGCTCAGAACTACGCCCGCATGCTCAGAACTACGCCCGCATGCTCAGAACTACGCCCGCATGCTCAGAACTACGCCCGCATGCTCAGAACTACGCCCGCATGCTCAGAACTACGCCCGCATGCTCAGAACTACGCCCGCATGCTCAGAACTACGCCCGCATGCTCAGAACTACGCCCGCATGCTCAGAACTACGCGCGCATGCTCAGGACCGGTATGTCAGCTGCCACTCACCAGGGTCAGGGAACCAGACTATAACAACGGCATTTTTTCTCTCTCTGTTTTTCCCGCATACATTGCATACAAAACTTTAAACATAAAATACTAAACCCCCAAATCCATTCACTTCTGAAAATTACAGCAAAAGCAAATGTTGCATACTACTTTTAAATTGTGTTTGACAGGTCACGGTTAGCGTTGGAAATGCAGCCGAAGTGGCCGAGTTTCTGGCTAATGAGACGTCAAAGACATCGGATCAACCAGAAGATATTGAAGCGATCTCCACCATTCTGGGCAACATCGTCAATGCGGGATCGGGGGATACACAGGTAGGTACCGAGACATTAGGGACGACATCTTTATTAAAAAAATACTACACGGGTACTAAAGTTACACGGGTATCAAGTGGGATTTGAACCCACGACACTCGGGAAGGCAAAGAGATAGTATCGGTACTCCAAGCCGTTCCACTTCTCAAAAATGTAATGTTTTTTTCTTGAAGGTGACTGAATTAGTGTTGGAGACTGTCAACAATGTCATCAACTCTGTGGCTGGCGAAACAACTCCTGACTCACCGGCCCCCGATATCGATGCCGGAAGCTCCTCTGCTATCATCCAGTCTGTAGAGACTCAAGTCTCCTTGACTCTTCAGCAGGAGGGTCATGTCAGCATACGGGAGGACTCCATCCACGTCGAGGCGGTCAGTCTTGACCCCGAGGAGGCTAGTGGTGGACTGAGCTTTGTGTCCGTATCCGTCTCGTCACAAGAAGGCACCGAGGCAGGCACTCTAGCTGGCACGGAGATCAAGACGATTACGAATACCAGTGAGATACCTAAGGATGTGGTGGCATCAATCCGGTTACCAGCCAACATTGTTCAACTGTTACAATCCGGTAATGGTAAGTTGGCAATAACCTTCATTTTTTTCTTCTTTTTTTTGCTTGCCACATACTGCAAAAGTACCGTGAACTCAGGCGCGGCACATACACTCAAAATCTTTCATTTCTTATTTCCACCACATAGGTAACAGCTCTAAGCCCCTCCGAGCCAGTTTCATCGTCTACGCCGATGACACGTTGTTCCAGTCCGCTCAGATCAGAAACTTTTCCGGCGAGGACGGCTCGCGTATTGAAGTTGCTGGGTCTGTGGTCTCGTTGACTGTGGAGGACATTGAGTTGGTCAACCTGACCGAGCCAGTGGTCATTGAATTCAAGGTGAGATACCGACTTTCACTGTGGACATACTGCTGGTCAGTTAACCATTTCATAATCTTGTTCTTTATTCTTCGTGGTATCATGCCTGGTTGCAGGCGTTGATGATGACCATCGATCTCTGTTGTGATACTGCTTGCATTAATTGGTTGATTGTGAGATGTGTGTGTTATTAACCGTTCAAACATGTTACGCTGTACGATCTCTCTAAATTTCTTTGTAACCCATACACCATACTTTGTAAAAACTGTGTGTGAACACGTTGTTTTATGGGTTTTTTTTTTTGTATTTTTAATGCATTTATCAGCATCTACCAATTTCAAAATTTTCTATTTTTGCCTCTGGGACAACTTTTTAATTTTTGTTTATGCAAATCACCCATCACAAGGCCAAAGGCCACTCAAGGTGTGGGCTACAGAGGAAAGTGTGGAAGAACCAGCCCCTCACACTGAAACAAGACAAGATAATCTGATCTCTTCACAGTGTGAATAGGGTCGGGATAGGTAACTAGTCCACTGCAAGGCATTAATAATGCCTCTAACCATATTAAGCGTAGAAGTGCTATAATGTGGGAGGCTAATCATCCTTAATCGCAGTTGGAATGCTGAATTGCGAAGGACGCGGCTACAACGTGGTCGAGTCGCTGGCACGTAAAGGCACCTCTGGCAGCCGGCCTACATCGACCCACATATGACCACGGAGCACAGCCAGAGATCGAAAGTGTTCGATTTTTCCATAGGGAGGAAAGCCGTAGGACCCGGAGAAAAACCCTCGTGGCACAGGAGAGAACCAACGCACAACTCTACTCACATATGGTCCGAGCCGGGAATCGAACCCGGGCCACTTTATGCACTTTATGCACAAGCCGCCCAGGAATGGGCTCAAACCCACAACCTGCAGAATTACCCGCAGACCTCGAATTCAATGCTCTAAACCACTAGGCCACGGCACTTCCACAAGTTTTTGCGTCAGGGAATGATAACCGAGTCATGTTAAAAGTATTTAGGAATGAAGAGAAGGCAGGAGAGCTCAGTGTGGTATTCGGGAGGTCACAGGTTCAAATCCTACTTCTGCTAGTTTTCTTTGATTAATATTACCCTAGTCAGTTTCCCTTATTGCTTGTTTGCTATTCGCTGTCGTATCAAAACGTTGGGTTGTGAATTCTGGCTATTTTGTTCTATTGAAATCACCCAATACAGGGCTAGGAGAGTGGCTCTCTGGGTAAAGGGTTACGATCAGAGGTGGTAGGGTTGGCGACATTTTGAATTGCCAACCCTACCACCCTTAGGCCCAGATCTAAAAAGAGGATAATTCTTTAACAGATTCCAGAGAAATTATCCCGTTTTCAGACACATAGACCCATTGTGGCCTTATGGTTTATGAGTTCTGACTAGATAGCTCAGTTGGTAGAGCACCGGTAAGGTAAGTTGGCAGTCGCAGGTTCAAATCCCAATCCCGCCATTTTGTTCACGTAATCAATGCGTATCACATAGTCCAAGATGAATTCTTGTTTATTTATTTCTTTGTCAACATCTAACTCCTGCAGGCTCCTGACATCAATGCTACTGAGAGGAATAGGACCGCTATACAGTGCGTCTTCTGGGATTTTGATCTAAATGACGAGGTCGGTGATTGGTCGACGGTGGGGTGTAAGCTCGCAGCGTCAACCAACGCAACCGTGTCTTGTAACTGCAGCCACGCGACCAACTTTGCCATCCTTGTGGTACGTTTTAGATCGGTTAAGCTGCTTTTAGGGAGCATTTCATATTGTCTAGATGCGGTATCGACTGCGGTACCGCTGTTTTTCTTTGCAGTGCCACATTCCTTACCTCAAACCTCGCTGATGAATGGGAAGCCAGGCGGCTTGAATAACTGAATAATCATGAGGTCATAACTGGAGCTTGGAGCTCATTAAAGCCCAGTTGGCTTGTCAAAGATTTCCAGTTTGAAGCGGTCAGACCGTAGACAAAGAACCCTATTAGTGGAGGTCTTGCTGCAATTAATGTTTATTACGAGTTCTCTCTTGGAACAATTTCATTTGCCATTGTCCACCGCGATTGGCCAGAGAGCCCGGAAATGATGCCTGAATTGGATTCTTTGTAAAACACTCGCGGCTAGAGGACCACACACTCATCACGAATATCGCAGTGATGAAACTACCTGTGTGTGCAATGACCTGTGTAGAATGAGCTCTTACAGCAGCCAGCCGGGCGATAATGCTGGTACCTGCAAATTGCGTTACCGCAAACGATACCACTTTCAGATAATACGAAATGAGTCTGTGCTATTATGGTAAATGGCCCTGAAAAATTAATGTCCATATTGAATTTCTAAATTGTTATATTAAACAAAAAGTTACAGATAATAAGTTCAGATTGATACATTTTGACTGCAAATAAATTGAAGATATTATACGTTATAAACCCTGCGATGTGCCACCTCATTCTGTGACCATTAACGTGCCAAAACGTTAGTGCGTGTGAATAGCGTGTAATAGCTGCACTGCTGTCTGTTTGTATAGCTCCATGGGTGAACACAATACTCTCACACACTGTCTAAATAGATTTCAAGCTCCAAAAAAGCTTTATACATGTACATGCCGACATTGATGTGGCAGTTGCAGGGTTTACAACCTACTGTAATAAACAGCGCCGTGGCTCACCGCAAGGTTAAAAAATCATGGAGTGATTTCCACATTGCCACTTCCCAAGTTAAGCGTAAAGTTGGGGCGTGATCCCTGGCTATATGGCATTATGGGTTTATGACTTCTGACGAGCGTTTTGTTTTCAAAGACACTGACAATTTGGGAGATCGTCCGCCAACATATAGGGCAAGATAGCTCAGTTGGTAGAGCGCCGGTACGGTATTCCGGAGGTCGCAGGTTCGAATCCCGCTCCTGCCAGTTTTCTTTGTTCACTTAACATTTAACAAATAAAATGTTTTTAATTCTGCTAATATATATATATATTTTTTTATTTAGAGTGTCCAAGGTCACCGTGGCATTCCCCCTGAATTGAGGAAAGCTCTGGATATCATCAGTCTGGTGGGCTGTGTCTTGTCCATCCTACTCTTGACAATCACGCTGATTATTTATCTCGCTTTCAAGTAAGACCAGCTACTGACATCCAGAATCTTGGTGTTTATTTTATTTTATTTGGGGGGGGAGGGGTTGGGCCCAAAAAAAAAAGGCTCTACAAATCTTAGAAAAATAACAGCCACTCAATTGTTTTATTGGGGGGAGTGGGGGGAAGGGGATATTAAAAATTGAATTTGTCATAAATTTTATATTTCTTATTTGTTTTTTATTTTGTATTTGTGATGCGATCAAGCAAAATCAGTCTGAAGTAGGCCCTAGTCAATTTTGGGATTTTTACATATTTATTTGTAGCGTACTTCAAGCTCCATATTAGTGAAAAAACCCATGTGAATACGACCTCTGGTTAATAAGTTACAAATATTTGAACACCGACACATTCAAGAGAAAGAAACTGAGAAAGTGAAGTTTAGAGTTACATTCCTTTAATACACACTTTCATTTTCAGCACACTTATAATACATGTCATATTTTTCCACTACGAAGATATTTTGGCCCATATCTCAAAACAAGGTTTGGCGAGTTCCGAGTGATTTTGCTTGATCGCATCACATTTTTTTAATTAATTTTTTTATATTTATTCCATTTTTATTTTCATTGTTTTATTTTTTTAATGTTTGTGATTTATTTATTTTGATTTATATTGATTTATTTTCTTGCACTTTCCTAAGCAGCTCTTATACCTTGAATAATGCAAGCTATTTTCACAAAACGCAGGAAATTGCGAAATGGGAAATCTCGTCAGATCTTCATCCATTTCTGCTTCTCGTTGCTGTTGTTATACGTCGTGTTCGTTACAGGCGTCGACAACGCGAAGGTGGGTCGTTTTACTTGAATGGAAGCCGAAATATCTTGACAATATCTCGTCGGATTTCCATCCAATTTCGTCTTCTACTTTTTGACATTTAGTTCATGCCGGAATTGGCAATTCCTAGGGTAGGTTTGAATTGATGGGAGCAGTACTAGGTATTGCAAAGAGTGCCTCCACGTGAGTTAGTTGTCTTTATCGAGCTGGGAAGTAAACCAGTATTTATCATTAACCCTCCCTCTCTCAGTGCCAAAATGGAGTCAACTACCCTACCTATCAAAACCTATCGAGTTTCAGGTTGAAACGCACAAGCTGTTGGAGAGGAAGGGCTTAGGTTTTTTGATAGGTTATGATAGTTATAACAGTAGGAAGGTTAAGCTATTGTAACGGTGTAAGTCCAGATGCCCTCTTTGATGTTCTTAGATGTTCTTACTTTTTGTTATGGTGATGTTAAATATGTACCTCTCCGGTTCTTATTTAGTTTTTATTTTATTGGGTTTTCAGGGGCGGATCCAGGAATTTTTGTAAGGGGGGGTTTCTGAAATTTGCCTAGAAAATCGACTCCCAAAATGTTCCGCCTCAAAAAAAAACACTTTCTCACCGTTGGTGGCGCCATTTAACCTCTGTTTTGTTCTCGCCCATAGGCAAAATATGACCTGTATTTGCAAGGCGTAGGCCCCTACAAGCAAAAGCAAAAAAACAAATGGCAACGAGCAAGGGGGCGTTTCGACCCCCAAAACACCCCCCCCTCCCAGATCCGCGCCTGGTTTTAACTCTAATTTAATTTTAATATTTGAAATGTTTGTATGTAACCAGGGAGAATAGTTCACTGATAACTGATGGGGCTACCCCGGTAAAATAATACGAAATAAATAAAATAAAATAAATAGGTGTTTTTCTTTATTTTCGTACTATACAGGGCTCTAATGGCGGTTGTGTGTTTGTGGCTGCTCTACTCCACTACTTGACTCTGTCCACCATGCTGTGGATGGCCGTTGAAGCCAGGAACATGTACGTCAGCACGGTGAAGGTGTTCCCTGAAGATCAGTCGTGGTATATGGTCAAGGCTTGCCTCTTTGCTTGGGGTGAGTTTGCGAATATTTTAAGAAAGTTGAGGACATTTTGAGTGTTGTCAATAAACTTGTGTATAGTGGTTGGTCAGGACCTGGCATCTTCCCTGGTACCCCTTCATGTCCGACGCTCTGTTGCGTCATTGATCCTCTTTTTATCGATACTATCGTGGAAGTTGTTCCAGTGGCCTTTCATCATTAGTTCCCCCGTCCAAACTTTCAGGCGCTCTACTCGCCTGGCTGTCTCATCACATCTTTTCACTGTTGTTCCAAAGGCTAGTACTGTGAGATACTCTTCAATTTTTTTTCCCTCGTACTGCCTCTCTTTGGAACTCCTTACCTGTAACCTGCTTCCCTTCCACCTATCATCTTTCACAAATCAAACGAAATGTGAATAGATACATTCTGTCTCTGTGATTTCTGTCTGGAACATATAAAAATACCAATGGCTGATAAAATACCCAGGTATTCATGAATCATAAATTGTACCCATGGTCGGGCCAAGCTGTTGAAAAGCCTGGCTATGCCCAGGCCTTCAGGCTTTCAGTCTTGCTATTGTGAGCCACAAATCACCTAACAATAGAGCATCTACTAATCGATAAAGCCCGGCCTCTGCCAGGCTAGGCCGGGCTGTGGCCCCTCCCACACTAATCTGTAGTGATTTCTTTTGTTGTCATTCCATTCATGGGCCAGAGATCAAGTCTGGGTGAATAATAGGAGCTGGCTGGACTCCAGCATTAGTGGGCAGTATATTGTAAACAACCAGGCGATTATAGAACGAATGTCCGGGCGTTTCCGGGGCTTGGCCAGGCTTTTCAACGGCCTGGCCCGACCATGGGTTAGGCAGTACTCCCTAAACTTGCACAGATCACCATTGATTTTCCATTAATCGTTAGCCTGTTACGTATTAATGTTTTCCCATCACGTTGATTTTGCAGGTTCCCCAGTGTTGGTTCTGATTATAACTTTGGCAGCTGCAACAGATCACTACAATGTAATCGTAGTGGATCACAACACCGGAATAGATCTCAGCTAGTGAGTTCCATTCCGCTTTATAGAGCCATTTCCGATAGGATTTGTTGGGCGTAATCATTGGATTTGCAGGACCAGAAGATATCACAGTGCCCATTACAATCGCAACCATTGGTCGATTGTTCAAACGTCGGCCAATCATGCACGGCAGATTTTGTGCCGTCTACCAATCACGTAGAGCAAAACTTGCATGATTGGTAGATCATGCAGAAATGGGTCCACGATCTGCGAATTGCACAAGGTCTCTTGCATTTTCAGTAGATAGCACAAACTCTATCTGCCCTATGCAATCAAGTGATATATGCATGATTGACTAACGTTTGCGTAATCCCTGACATTTGTGCAATCGACCATTAATGCTTGTGTGAACAATCAATCGGGTGTTTCCGCCGCACTATCACACGATCGTGCACATCTACTGACTATGTCCAACATATATGTGATGCGATCAAGCACAATCCGTCGGAACTCGGCAATCCTTGTTTTGAGATATGGGCCAAAATATGTTCGTAGTGGAAAAATCAAAATCTTCTTTCACATGAAAATATGACATGTATTATAAATGTGCTAAAAATGACTCAATCAAAGTACTGCAACTTTAAACTTGATTTTCTCAGTTTCTTTCTTTTTAACCCCTTGCGTACGGAGGACGGAATTTGGCGCAAAAAAAACAGTGCCACCAGGCCGGATGATGCAATTTGCCGCTGTTTGTGCAGTTTCAATCCATTGTTGGATTATTGTGTATATGTTACGCTTGACTGCACAAACACATTGTAGCGGTTCGCTTGGCTGCCAGAGCTGCCGCGGCACCCCGACGTCTCCCGTAAAATACCGTACTCATGGGGTTAATGTGCCGGTGTTAAATTATTTGTAACTTTTTAACCAAAGGTCGTATTCACATTGGGTTTTCACTGATATGGAGCTTGAAGTACGCTACAAATGAATATGTAAAAATTCCAAAATTTACCAGGGCCTACTTCAGACTGATTTTGCTTGATCACATCACATATACTTCATTCTATTTATTTACAATGATCAAACAAACCCGGTGTAGTATAAATATCCGTCTCCCTGAAAAGCCATCTCCGAAGGAAAACCATAAGGGTGGTAGGGCTGGCAAAAAATATAGCCAACCCCACTACCTCTGTTGTAGCCCTTTATCTAGAGTGGCATTTAGCCTTCTATTGGGCGACTGTCGTAAAACAAAATATCTTTGTTTAGGGGTGCTATAGCCAGGCATCATGCTACAGTTTTCCTTGTTCAAAATAGCACAGTTTAGTTTCCCAATAGTTGTTTGACAATTTGATTGGTTGTTTTATTTTCCTAGCTGTTTCCTGCGGCCTGATCTGGTGCTGTACCTCGGACTCCTGCTCCCCATTGGTCTCATCCTCATCCATAACATCATCACCTTCATCTTAGTCATGCGCAGTCTCCTCAAGGTTAAGGAGGCATCCCGCTCCCAGCAGATCTCCAAACGCCTCCAGAATGCCGTGGGAATCTCCGCCCTCATTGGGTTGACCTGGTGTTTTGGCTTCCTGGCGATTGAAGGAGCGGCTTTCGCCTTCCAGCTCATCTTCTGTCTGGCCAACTCCTTTCAGGTGAGTGTCAAGTGGGGAATGTCTCGACAATCGGATCGCTTGGAGCGTAACGTTGCCTGTTCCAATCAGTAAAAGCCCTCTGCTCCACTAGACACTGCTTTCACAGGAACAGCCCGTCTCACTGGTACACATCAGAACGCAGAAGGGCAATTCCACCGTCACTAACGTTACATTTTTGGACTGCCATGATCGACACTCTCATCCCTCACAGCTTCAAAGCCTACTGACCAATCTAAGGCAAAACTGCCATGACACAAAATGGTGGTGAGGCCTACCAAGAGACACAAGGACAACTCGGAACTTTGCATCCCCGTTGAAAAAAAAAATCCGTCTTCACACTTATTTTGCTTTTGCTTCTCTTCCTCCTCGACCTCCTCCCTCCCCTCCCCCCACTCCCTCCCCCTCTCCGGACCCAAAATCTGGATACCCAACCAGAAGTGGTGATTGGATGGACCAGTCGATCCACTTCTTCCTGGGGGGGGGGGAGTCATGGTTAGACTGTACCAGTCATCAGAGTTGTAGTCGAGTCCCTGCAAGTCCTTTCACAAGTCCTTTCACAAGTCCTTTCACAGGATGGACTTGCAGGGACTTGTGATGGACTCGACTACATCCCTGCCAGTTATACCATGACTTTTTTCACTGCACAATCAATGCTCACAATAACAAGCGCAATCCTTCCGCTGTTCTGTCTCAGGGCTTCTTCGTCTTCGCCATGTTTTGTTATCGCCGTGAAGAGGTCCGGACCATCCTTGCGCCATACCTGAGGCGCCTCTGCTGCGGACGTGACTGGCGCTCGCTGTTCCCGTCCATGCCTAAACAGAACACCTATGACCTACCCTTGGTGTCTGAATCTGTGCCCAGTTCGCCGACAAGTGTCCGCACAACCAACTTTGACTTATCGTTGTCGGAAAGCAACAAATTCCAGTAGAATATTTTTTCTTAGTCTGAAACAATGTTGGGCTCGTAGTTTAACCATCTCTGTTAGTAGCCCCTTGTATTGGACTTCCCAAAAAAATGATCACTGCACATGAACAATCTCTTGATGAAATCTAAATTGTTGTTTGTCACCAAGAGAATTTCGGGCTGAAGAACGAGGGGCAGTCGTTAAAAAAATTGAAGGCATCAAACATTGATACACAACCTTCTTGTCCACAATGCTAGCCGCCATTTTAGACGCTATATTGTTTTTGCTTCCCTTGTATAGGCATGGGTAAAAATTTGGTGGTTATATTGTTATAAATTATGGTCTTTGTCCGTTTTATATTCTTAAACTTTTTTGTAATTAAACAGAATTTCCTGTTCTTTTTTTTTTTTTCCCATTTTTACAAAAATGCTTTTATCAGTCAGAATAGTTTTACTTTTTGTTTTCCTTCTTTTTTTGGGGTCCCAGTAAGCTTTGTTGTTCAAGTCATATTTGTTTGTTGTGTTTTTGTGTTTTCGTTCATTCGTTTGTTTGTTTGTTTGTCTGTTCGTTCGTCTGTCGGGCCGGTTGTCCATTGGGATCTGTTCGTTGGTCCATTTGTTTGTTGGTCCATTGGGGTGCTCGTCCATTTGTTTGTTCGTCCATTTGTTCGTTGGTCCATTTGTTCGTTTGTTCATTTGTAGCAGAAGCCCTGGCAGCTGCCAAGTACAAACATTTGCTTAGCACCAAAAAGTCTTGCTTAGTTAAAACAGGTTACCAGCCAAAAGGCCACGGGATTTTCATGCTAAGCAAATTTTTGTGCTGAGCATCGCCGTGAAATTGGCCCCTGGTATTTGAAGTTAACCTTGTAAGGTGTATAATTTTCTTTCACTTGTGATTTTTCCTAAAATTATCTTTCATCAGGAAATTGTTTTTAAAAACTATCTTAAATTTCATTATTATTTTCGTATCGGAGAACAAAACAGTAAATTTGAAATGTTTCAAAATTGATTCATTACTTCAGATGTAAATACAGATTGTGAAGATACCCAAGAATATTTTAATTTGTGTTTATTCAGATCAAGATAAAAGGATGTATAAGCAAGAATATTTTCAGTGGAAAAGCAGGGAATTTTCAAAAGGAATACACTGTGAGTAGACAGTGAGGTAGTATATAGTATAATGTTTCAAAAACGGGCACAAATCCTTTTTTTAAATAAAAAAGGATACTTTTTTTTCTGTAATAATAAGAAAGTTAAAAGCAGCTGTAACATTTAGGGTCAAGTGGAAAGGGTGGATTGTCTTTCAATTAATTTTTTTCTGTCAAGAAATTAGAGGATCAGTTGAAATATACTGTAGCTATTGTGCTGCACTGAATTCGTTAAAGCATGTGTTAAGCTCTTGTAAATATTGTAAATATTTTGGTTAAAAAAGGTAATGATCTTTGTACGGGGTGGTTCCAAACAAATTTAACCCAAGGTTAAGGTGATTGTTTACCCACCTCCTACAATTCTAGAGAATTTGTGTTTACCTAGTGTTGATGAGTAGGGTGTTTAGAAATAATCCTGAAAAAATGCTAGGTCTAGCTTAATTGGATCTCAAGATATGGCCCATTACAGATGGCATGTACAAAACTTCAACATGCTTCATTTTACAATGAAGCTCCCGTGGACAAGCCAGTTTTGTACATGCCATCTGTAATGGGCCATATCTTGAGATCCAATTAAGCTAGACTTAGCATTTTTTCAGTATTATTTGGGTTTATCCACACTATTGACTCTATTTGGTGTGACACGGGAGGGGAATTTCAGATTGTAGTTATTATATAAAATAGTTTTTTATTTTCTATTAATTTTCTTTTGTCACCAAGTTTGTTTTAGAAAAAAAAATCAACATCTAACAGTATTTGAGAACATTTTCGAAGTGAACAAAGAAACTGGCAGGAGCGGGATTCGAACCTGCGACCTCCGGGTTACCGTACCGGAGCTCTACCTTTGTTCGGGTGGGCGCTTTGAGAAGTTTGATCTGGAATCATCTTCAACATATTTTGTTTGTAACATATCAAACGTGTAACATTTCTGGACGGACATTTGTCACATAATGTCCGTCCATGTTTGAACATAATTTATATCACATCTTAATTTGTTAAAATACCCCAAAATTTGTTAACATTTCTACTGATAACAATCCTGACATTGTTAGAGATGTAAACTGAACAACATTTTGGAATGTTACTAAATTCCTCTTTCTTTTTTCCAGTCAGTACTAAAATAATGTTCCGTCCAAACATAATGTCTTGAAGATGACCCTCTAGATTCTTATATATCCTGAGTGTTATCCTATTTGTTGTGTCAGTGTGATCACTAACAGCTCTGGAAAGCATCAGAAAAACATTTGGGAAAAATACTTGATTTGATGTCCCTCTTCCATGTCTTACTCCTATTGCTATCTTTTGATGCTAAATGGTCCCTTTAGTGTGGACAGACCCATTTCTAAACACCCCTACTCATCAACACTAGGTAAACACAAATTCTCTGGAATTGTAGGAGGTGGGTGAACAATCGCCTTAAACTTGGGTTAACTTTTTGTCAGCACCCTCTGTTATTTTCTGCATTTTACACAGGATAATGTTCTCAAGTATTGATTTTATTTTTCGGGGGGTGGGGGAATAAACCGACTTCTCCAGGATCATTTTAAGAAGGTGGGGTCTAGAGATTTGACAACAGTCTGCTCCAGATTAATTGAAAATTGGAAATATGAAACCTTATGAATTATTTACGTTTTACACACCCAAAATAAGACCTGTTATACTCAGAAATATTCATTTATACCAGCCTGAATGAATGCTTTTTATTAAATTTGGATAACGTTTTAAGCAATGCTTAATTTTCCATACTCGGACAACTTTATGTAAGCTTGTAATAAAGTAACTCAAATAACAATTCGTATTGGTTGTCTGTGATCGTCATTTTTACTTCTCATTTGAAAGAACAGCCATTCCCCCCCCCCCCCCCCCCCCCCCCACTGTCCCGCGACCCAACACTGAGACACGCCTTTGATTTTCGCCCGAAGATGCCATTTTCGAAATTTTCAGAGAAATGTAGGAGTGCATATACTGAATTGGACTCTTATCAAAGCATATCTGGAAATAAAATGGTGCAATATTTCCACCAATCTTTTTTTGACGGGTAGAATATTAAACTCGTTGTTAAAAAGAAAATTATCATTTTATGGTTGATCCCAAACATCTGAAAGTGCAGGGCTGGTGTCTCCCTTCCATTCTACTGCAATTTTCAGAGCAATTTCTATTTGACCCGAAATAGACATTTGTGGAAATACAGACATTTATAAATTTTTTAGGCGCGCCAGGAACCCATTTTGAATGTTTTCAAAGCATATCTGGCGGAAATATTGCAAATTTCTATAGGTGTTTTTTTTATTATGCAATTTTTAAAAATATCGTTGATGCCAGACATCTGAAATTGCAGAGCTAAAGTTTCCCTTCCATTTTGCACATCTGCTGCAATTTTCAGGGCAATTTTGTTTTACTGGGAAAAGAATTGTAAGGTGTTAGTTAGTCTTGCCATTTTTGTCGATTTTACCAAAAAATTGAATTTTCTAAATTTGCCTGAAATTGTTTCTACAGATATTTAGGCGTGCTAGGAACCCATTTTGAATGTTATTAAGGAATATCTGGCGGAAATATTGCAATATTTCTATAGTTTTTAAAACAAAAACACTTTGATCGAAAAAAATGGTAAGGGGTTAGTCTTGCCATTTTTCTCGATTTTGGCCCCAAAATGGCATTTTCTAAATTTGCCTGAAATTGTTTCTACTGACATCTAGGCGTGCTAGGAACTCATTTTTAATGTTATTAAAGCATATCTGGCGGAAATATTGCAATATTTCTATAGTTTTTGAAACAAAAAATTTTGATCGAAAAAAATGGTAGGAGGTTAGTCTTGCCATTTTTCTCGATTTTGGCCCAAAAATGGCATTTTTCTAAGTTTGCCTGAAATTGTTTCAACTGATATTTAGGCGTGCTAGGAACTCATTTTTAATGTTATTAAAGCATATCTGGCGGAAATATTGCAATATTTCTATAGTTTTTGAAACAAAAAATTTTGATCGAAAAAATTTTTTTCTCGATTTTGGCCCAAAAATTGCATTTTTCTAAGTTTGCCTGAAATTGTTTCTACAGATATTTAGGCGTGCTAGGAACCCATTTTGAATGTTATTAAGGCATATCTAGCGGAAATATTGCAATATTTCTATAGTTTTTGAAACAAAAAATTTTGATCGAAAAAAAATGGTAAGGGGTTAGTCTTGCCATTTTTCTCGATTTTGGCCCAAAAATGGCATTTTTCTAAATTTGCCTGAAATTGTTTCTACAGATATTTAGGCGTGCTAGGAACCCATTTTGAATGTTATTAAGGCATATCTAGCGGAAATATTGCAATATTTCTATAGTTTTTGAAACAAAAAATTTTGATCGAAAAAAATGGTAAGGGGTTAGTCTTGCCATTTTTCTCGATTTTGGCCCAAAAATGTCATTTTCTAAATTTGCCTGAAATTGTTTCTACTGACATCTAGGCGTGCTAGGAACTAATTTTGAATGTTATTAAAGCATATCTGGCGGAAATATTGCAATATTTCTATAGTTTTTGAAACAAAAAATTTTGATCGAAAAAAAATGGTAAGGGGTCAGTCTTGCCATTTTTCTCGATTTTGGCCCAAAAATGTCATTTTCTAAATTTGCCTGAAATTGTTTCTACTGACATCTAGGCGTGCTAGGAACTCATTTTTAATGTTATTAAAGCATATCTGGCGGAAATATTGCAATATTTCTATAGTTTTTGAAACAAAAAATTTTGATCGAAAAAAAATGGAAAGGGGTTAGTCTTGCCATTTTTCTCGATTTTGGCCCAAAAATGGCATTTTTCTAAATTTGCCTGAAATTGTTTCTACAGATATTTAGGCGTGCTAGGAACCCATTTTGAATGTTATTAAGGCATATCTAGCGGAAATATTGCAATATTTCTATAGTTTTTGAAACAAAATTTTGATCGAAAAAAATGGTAAGGGGTTAGTCTTGCCATTTTTCTCGATTTTGGCCCAAAAATGTCATTTTCTAAATTTGCCTGAAATTGTTTCTACTGACATCTAGGCGTGCTAGGAACTCATTTTTAATGTTATTAAAGCATATCTGGCGGAAATATTGCAATATTTCTATAGTTTTTGAAACAAAAAATTTTGATCGAAAAAAAATGGTAAGGGGTTAGTCTTGCCATTTTTCTCGATTTTGGCCCAAAAATGGCATTTTTCTAAGTTTGCCTGAAATTGTTTCAACTGATATTTAGGCGTGCTAGGAACTCATTTTTAATGTTATTAAAGCATATCTGGCGGAAATATTGCAATATTTCTATAGTTTTTGAAACAAAAAATTTTGATCGAAAAAAATGGTAAGGGTTAGTCTTGCCATTTTTCTCGATTTTGGCCCAAAAATGTCATTTTCTAAATTTGCCTGAAATTGTTTCTACTGACATCTAGGCGTGCTAGGAACTCATTTTTAATGTTATTAAGGCATATCTAGCGGAAATATTGCAATATTTCTATAGTTTTTGAAACAAAATTTTGATCGAAAAAAATGGTAAGGGCCATTTTTCTCGATTTTTGCCCAAAAATGGCATTTTTCTAAGTTTGCCTGAAATTGTTTCAACTGATATTTAGGCGTGCTAGGAACCCATTTTGAATGTTATTAAAGCATATCTAGCGGAAATATTGCAATATTTCTATAGTTTTTGAAATATAAAATTTTGATCGAAAAAAATGGTAAGAGGTTAGTCTTGCCATTTTTCTCGATTTTGGCCCAAAAATTGCATTTGTCTAAGTTCGCCTGAAATTGTTTCTACAGATATTTAGGCGTGCTAGGAACCCATTTTAAATGTTATTAAGGCATATCTGGCGGAAATTTTGCAATATTTCTATAGTTTTTGAAACAAAAAATTTTGATCGAAAAAAATGGTAAGGGGTTAGTCTTGCCATTTTTCTCGATTTTGGCCCAAAAATGGCATTTTCTAAATTTGCCTGAAATTGTTTCTACTGACATCTAGGCGTGCTAGGAACTCATTTTTAATGTTATTAAAGCATATCTGGCGGAAATATTGCAATATTTCTATAGTTTTTGAAACAAAAAATTTTGATCGAAAAAAATTTTGGCCCCAAAATGGCATTTTTCTAAGTTTGCCTGAAATTGTTTCTACTGACATCTAGGCGTGCTAGGAACCCATTTTGAATGTTATTAAGGCATATCTAGCGGAAATATTGCAATATTTCTATAGTTTTTGAAACAAAATTTTGATCGAAAAAAATGGTAAGGGCTTTAGTCTTGCCATTTTTCTCGATTTTGGCCCAAAAATGGCATTTTTCTAAGTTTGCCTGAAATTGTTTCAACTGATATTTAGGCGTGCTAGGAACCCATTTTGAATGTTATTAAAGCATATCTAGCGGAAATATTGCAATATTTCTATAGTTTTTGAAATATAAAATTTTGATCGAAAAAAATGGTAAGAGGTTCGTCTTGCCATTTTTCTCGATTTTGGCCCAAAAATGGCATTTTTCTAAGTTTGCCTGAAATTGTTTCTACTGACATCTAGGCGTACTAGGAACTCATTTTTAATGTTATTAAAGCATATCTGGCGGAAATATTGCAATATTTCTATAGTTTTGGAAACAAAAAATTTTGATCGAAAAAAATGGTAAGGGGTTTAGTCTTGCCATTTTTCTCGATTTTGGCCCAAAAATGTCATTTTCTAAATTTGCCTGAAATTGTTTCTACTGACATCTAGGCGTGCTAGGAACTCATTTTTAATGTTATTAAAGCATATCTGGCGGAAATATTGCAATATTTCTATAGTTTTTGAAACAAAAAATTTTGATCGAAAAAAATTTCTCGATTTTGGCCCAAAAATGTCATTTTCTAAATTTGCCTGAAATTGTTTCTACTGACATCTAGGCGTGCTAGGAACTCATTTTTAATGTTATTAAAGCATATCTGGCGGAAATATTGCAATATTTCTATAGTTTTTGAAACAAAAAATTTTGATCGAAAAAAAATGGTAAGGTGTTACCCAAAAATGGCATTTTTCTAAGTTTGCCTGAAATTGTTTCAACTGATATTTAGGCGTGCTAGGAACCCATTTTGAATGTTATTAAGGCATATCTAGCGGAAATATTGCAATATTTCTATAGTTTTTGAAACAAAAAATTTTGATCGAAAAAAATGGTAAGGGGTTAGTCTTGCCATTTTTCTCGATTTTGGCCCAAAAATGGCATTTTTCTAAGTTTGCCTGAAATTGTTTCAACTGATATTTAGGCGTGCTAGGAACTCATTTTTAATGTTATTAAAGCATATCTGGCGGAAATATTGCAATATTTCTATAGTTTTTGAAACAAAAAATTTTGATCGAAAAAAATGGTAAGGGGTTAGTCTTGCCATTTTTCTCGATTTTGGCCCAAAAATGGCATTTTTCTAAATTTGCCTGAAATTGTTTCTACAGATATTTAGGCGTGCTAGGAACCCATTTTGAATGTTATTAAGGCATATCTAGCGGAAATATTGCAATATTTCTATAGTTTTTGAAACAAAAAATTTTGATCGAAAAAAATGGTAAGGGGTTAGTCTTGCCATTTTTCTCGATTTTGGCCCAAAAATGTCATTTTCTAAATTTGCCTGAAATTGTTTCTACTGACATCTAGGCGTGCTAGGAACTCATTTTTAATGTTATTAAAGCATATCTGGCGGAAATATTGCAATATTTCTATAGTTTTTGAAACAAAAAATTTTGATCGAAAAAAAATGGTAAGGATTAGTCTTGCCATTTTTCTCGATTTTGGCCCAAAAATGGCATTTTTCTAAATTTGCCTGAAATTGTTTCTACAGATATTTAGGCGTGCTAGGAACCCATTTTGAATGTTATTAAGGCATATCTAGCGGAAATATTGCAATATTTCTATAGTTTTTGAAACAAAATTTTGATCGAAAAAAATGGTAAGGGCTTTAGTCTTGCCATTTTTCTCGATTTTGGCCCAAAAATGGCATTTTTCTAAGTTTGCCTGAAATTGTTTCAACTGATATTTAGGCGTGCTAGGAACCCATTTTGAATGTTATTAAAGCATATCTAGCGGAAATATTGCAATATTTCTATAGTTTTTGAAACAAAAAATTTTGATCGAAAAAAATGGTAAGGGGTTAGTCTTGCCATTTTTCTCGATTTTGGCCCAAAAATGTCATTTTCTAAATTTGCCTGAAATTGTTTCTACTGACATCTAGGCGTGCTAGGAACTCATTTTTAATGTTATTAAAGCATATCTGGCGGAAATATTGCAATATTTCTATAGTTTTTGAAACAAAAAATTTTGATCGAAAAAAAATGGTAAGGGGTTAGTCTTGCCATTTTTCTCGATTTTGGCCCAAAAATTGCATTTTTCTAAGTTTGCCTGAAATTGTTTCTACAGATATTTAGGCGTGCTAGGAACCCATTTTAAATGTTATTAAGGCATATCTGGCGGAAATTTTGCAATATTTCTATAGTTTTTGAAACAAAAAATTTTGATCGAAAAAAATGGTAAGGGGTTAGTCTTGCCATTTTTCTCGATTTTGGCCCAAAAATGTCATTTTCTAAATTTGCCTGAAATTGTTTCTACTGACATCTAGGCGTGCTAGGAACTCATTTTTAATGTTATTAAAGCATATCTGGCGGAAATATTGCAATATTTCTATAGTTTTTGAAACAAAAAATTTTGATCGAAAAAAAATGGTAAGGGGTTAGTCTTGCCATTTTTCTCGATTTTGGCCCAAAAATTGCATTTTTCTAAGTTTGCCTGAAATTGTTTCTACAGATATTTAGGCGTGCTAGGAACCCATTTTAAATGTTATTAAGGCATATCTGGCGGAAATTTTGCAATATTTCTATAGTTTTTGAAACAAAAAATTTTGATCGAAAAAAATGGTAAGGGGTTAGTCTTGCCATTTTTCTCGATTTTGGCCCAAAAATGGCATTTTCTAAATTTGCCTGAAATTGTTTCTACTGACATCTAGGCGTGCTAGGAACTCATTTTTAATGTTATTAAAGCATATCTGGCGGAAATATTGCAATATTTCTATAGTTTTTGAAACAAAAAATTTTGATCGAAAAAAATTTTGGCCCCAAAATGGCATTTTTCTAAGTTTGCCTGAAATTGTTTCTACTGACATCTAGGCGTGCTAGGAACTCATTTTTAATGTTATTAAAGCATATTTGGCGGAAATATTGCAATATTTCTATAGTTTTTGAAACAAAAAATTTTGATCGAAAAAAAATGGTAAGGGGTTAGTCTTGCCATTTTTCTCGATTTTGGCCCAAAAATGGCATTTTTCTAAATTTGCCTGAAATTGTTTCTACAGATATTTAGGCGTGCTAGGAACCCATTTTGAATGTTATTAAGGCATATCTAGCGGAAATATTGCAATATTTCTATAGTTTTTGAAACAAAATTTTGATCGAAAAAAATGGTAAGGGGTTAGTCTTGCCATTTTTCTCGATTTTGGCCCAAAAATGGCATTTTCTAAATTTGCCTGAAATTGTTTCTACTGACATCTAGGCGTGCTAGGAACTCATTTTTAATGTTATTAAAGCATATCTGGCGGAAATATTGCAATATTTCTATAGTTTTTGAAACAAAAAATTTTGATCGAAAAAAAATGGTAAGGGGTTAGTCTTGCCATTTTTCTCGATTTTGGCCCAAAAATGGCATTTTTCTAAATTTGCCTGAAATTGTTTCTACAGATATTTAGGCGTGCTAGGAACCCATTTTGAATGTTATTAAGGCATATCTAGCGGAAATATTGCAATATTTCTATAGTTTTTGAAACAAAATTTTGATCGAAAAAAATGGTAAGGGGTTAGTCTTGCCATTTTTCTCGATTTTGGCCCAAAAATGGCATTTTCTAAATTTGCCTGAAATTGTTTCTACAGATATTTAGGCGTGCTAGGAACCCATTTTGAATGTTATTAAGGCATATCTAGCGGAAATATTGCAATATTTCTATAGTTTTTGAAACAAAATTTTGATCGAAAAAAATGGTAAGGGCTTAGTTTTGCCATTTTTCTCGATTTTGGCCCAAAAATGGCATTTTTCTAAGTTTGCCTGAAATTGTTTCTACAGATATTTAGGCGTGCTAGGAACCCATTTTGAATGTTATTAAGGCATATCTAGCGGAAATATTGCAATATTTCTATAGTTTTTGAAACAAAATTTTGATCGAAAAAAATGGTAAGGGGTTAGTCTTGCCATTTTTCTCGATTTTGGCCCAAAAATGGCATTTTCTAAATTTGCCTGAAATTGTTTCTACAGATATTTAGGCGTGCTAGGAACCCATTTTGAATGTTATTAAGGCATATCTAGTGGAAATATTGCAATATTTCTATAGTTTTTGAAACAAAATTTTGATCGAAAAAAATGGTAAGGGCTTAGTCTTGCCATTTTTCTCGATTTTGGCCCAAAAATGGCATTTTTCTAAGTTTGCCTGAAATTGTTTCAACTGATATTTAGGCGTGCTAGGAACCCATTTTGAATGTTATTAAAGCATATCTGGCGGAAATATTGCAATATTTCTATAGTTTTTGAAATATAAAATTTTGATCGAAAAAAATGGTAAGAGGTTAGTCTTGCCATTTTTCTCGATTTTGGCCCCAAAATGGCATTTTTCTAAGTTTGCCTGAAATTGTTTCTACTGACATCTAGGCGTGCTAGGAACTCATTTTTAATGTTATTAAAGCATATCTGGCGGAAATATTGCAATATTTCTATAGTTTTTGAAACAAAAAATTTTGATCGAAAAAAAATGGTAAGGGGTTAGTCTTGCCATTTTTCTCGATTTTGGCCCAAAAATTGCATTTTTCTAAGTTTGCCTGAAATTGTTTCTACAGATATATAGGCGTGCTAGGAACCCATTTTAAATGTTATTAAGGCATATCTGGCGGAAATTTTGCAATATTTCTATAGTTTTTGAAACAAAACATTTTGATCGAAAAAAATGGTAAGAGGTTAGTCTTGCCATTTTTCTCGATTTTGGCCCCAAAATGGCATTTTTCTAAGTTTGCCTGAAATTGTTTCTACTGACATCTAGGCGTGCTAGGAACTCATTTTTAATGTTATTAAAGCATATCTGGCGGAAATATTGCAATATTTCTATAGTTTTTGAAACAAAAAATTTTGATCGAAAAAAATGGTAAGAGGTTAGTCTTGCCATTTTTCTCGATTTTGGCCCCAAAATGGCATTTTTCTAAGTTTGCCTGAAATTGTTTCTACTGACATCTAGGCGTGCTAGGAACTCATTTTTAATGTTATTAAAGCATATCTGGCGGAAATATTGCAATATTTCTATAGTTTTTGAAACAAAAAATTTTGATCGAAAAAAATTTCTCGATTTTGGCCCAAAAATGTCATTTTCTAAATTTGCCTGAAATTGTTTCTACTGACATCTAGGCGTGCTAGGAACTCATTTTTAATGTTATTAAAGCATATCTGGCAGAAAATATTGCAATATTTCTATAGTTTTTTTAAATACAAAATTTTGATCGAAAAAAAATGGTAAGGGGTTAGTTAGTCTTGCCATTTTTCTCGATTTTGGCCCAAAAATGCAATTTTTCTAAGTTTGCCTGAATTTGTTTCTACAGATGTTTAGGCGTGCTAGGAACCCATTTTGAATGTTATTAAGGCATATCTGGCGGAAATATTGCAATATTTCTATAGTTTTTAAAACAAATAATTTTGATCGAAAAATACAGTAAGGGGTTTGTCTTGCCATTTTTCTCGATTTTGGCCCAAAAATGGCATTTTCTAAATTTGCCTGAAATTGTTTCTACAGATATTTAGGCGTGCTAGGAACCCATTTTGAATGTTATTAAGGCATATCTAGCGGAAATATTGCAATATTTCTATAGTTTTTGAAACAAAATTTTGATCGAAAAAAATGGTAAGGGCTTAGTTTTGCCATTTTTCTCGATTTTGGCCCAAAAATGGCATTTTTCTAAGTTTGCCTGAAATTGTTTCTACAGATATTTAGGCGTGCTAGGAACCCATTTTGAATGTTATTAAGGCATATCTAGCGGAAATATTGCAATATTTCTATAGTTTTTGAAACAAAATTTTGATCGAAAAAAATGGTAAGGGGTTAGTCTTGCCATTTTTCTCGATTTTGGCCCAAAAATGGCATTTTCTAAATTTGCCTGAAATTGTTTCTACAGATATTTAGGCGTGCTAGGAACCCATTTTGAATGTTATTAAGGCATATCTAGCGGAAATATTGCAATATTTCTATAGTTTTTAAAACAAAATTTTGATCGAAAAAAATGGTAAGGGCTTAGTTTTGCCATTTTTCTCGATTTTGGCCCAAAAATGGCATTTTTCTAAGTTTGCCTGAAATTGTTTCTACAGATATTTAGGCGTGCTAGGAACCCATTTTGAATGTTATTAAGGCATATCTAGCGGAAATATTGCAATATTTCTATAGTTTTTGAAACAAAATTTTGATCGAAAAAAATGGTAAGGGGTTAGTCTTGCCATTTTTCTCGATTTTGGCCCAAAAATGGCATTTTCTAAATTTGCCTGAAATTGTTTCTACAGATATTTAGGCGTGCTAGGAACCCATTTTGAATGTTATTAAGGCATATCTAGCGGAAATATTGCAATATTTCTATAGTTTTTGAAACAAAATTTTGATCGAAAAAAATGGTAAGGGCTTAGTCTTGCCATTTTTCTCGATTTTGGCCCAAAAATGGCATTTTTCTAAGTTTGCCTGAAATTGTTTCAACTGATATTTAGGCGTGCTAGGAACCCATTTTGAATGTTATTAAAGCATATCTGGCGGAAATATTGCAATATTTCTATAGTTTTTGAAATATAACATTTTGATCGAAAAAAATGGTAAGAGGTTAGTCTTGCCATTTTTCTCGATTTTGGCCCCAAAATGGCATTTTTCTAAGTTTGCCTGAAATTGTTTCTACTGACATCTAGGCGTGCTAGGAACTCATTTTTAATGTTATTAAAGCATATCTGGCGGAAATATTGCAATATTTCTATAGTTTTTGAAACAAAAAATTTTGATCGAAAAAAATTTCTCGATTTTGGCCCAAAAATGTCATTTTCTAAATTTGCCTGAAATTGTTTCTACTGACATCTAGGCGTGCTAGGAACTCATTTTTAATGTTATTAAAGCATATCTGGCAGAAAATATTGCAATATTTCTATAGTTTTTTTAAATACAAAATTTTGATCGAAAAAAAATGGTAAGGGGTTAGTTAGTCTTGCCATTTTTCTCGATTTTGGCCCAAAAATGCAATTTTTCTAAGTTTGCCTGAATTTGTTTCTACAGATGTTTAGGCGTGCTAGGAACCCATTTTGAATGTTATTAAGGCATATCTGGCGGAAATATTGCAATATTTCTATAGTTTTTAAAACAAATAATTTTGATCGAAAAATACAGTAAGGGGTTTGTCTTGCCATTTTTCTCGATTTTGGCCCAAAAATGGCATTTTCTAAATTTGCCTGAAATTGTTTCTACAGATATTTAGGCGTGCTAGGAACCCATTTTGAATGTTATTAAGGCATATCTAGCGGAAATATTGCAATATTTCTATAGTTTTTGAAACAAAATTTTGATCGAAAAAAATGGTAAGGGCTTAGTTTTGCCATTTTTCTCGATTTTGGCCCAAAAATGGCATTTTTCTAAGTTTGCCTGAAATTGTTTCTACAGATATTTAGGCGTGCTAGGAACCCATTTTGAATGTTATTAAGGCATATCTAGCGGAAATATTGCAATATTTCTATAGTTTTTGAAACAAAATTTTGATCGAAAAAAATGGTAAGGGGTTAGTCTTGCCATTTTTCTCGATTTTGGCCCAAAAATGGCATTTTCTAAATTTGCCTGAAATTGTTTCTACAGATATTTAGGCGTGCTAGGAACCCATTTTGAATGTTATTAAGGCATATCTAGCGGAAATATTGCAATATTTCTATAGTTTTTAAAACAAAATTTTGATCGAAAAAAATGGTAAGGGCTTAGTTTTGCCATTTTTCTCGATTTTGGCCCAAAAATGGCATTTTTCTAAGTTTGCCTGAAATTGTTTCTACAGATATTTAGGCGTGCTAGGAACCCATTTTGAATGTTATTAAGGCATATCTAGCGGAAATATTGCAATATTTCTATAGTTTTTGAAACAAAATTTTGATCGAAAAAAATGGTAAGGGGTTAGTCTTGCCATTTTTCTCGATTTTGGCCCAAAAATGGCATTTTCTAAATTTGCCTGAAATTGTTTCTACAGATATTTAGGCGTGCTAGGAACCCATTTTGAATGTTATTAAGGCATATCTAGCGGAAATATTGCAATATTTCTATAGTTTTTGAAACAAAATTTTGATCGAAAAAAATGGTAAGGGCTTAGTCTTGCCATTTTTCTCGATTTTGGCCCAAAAATGGCATTTTTCTAAGTTTGCCTGAAATTGTTTCAACTGATATTTAGGCGTGCTAGGAACCCATTTTGAATGTTATTAAAGCATATCTGGCGGAAATATTGCAATATTTCTATAGTTTTTGAAATATAAAATTTTGATCGAAAAAAATGGTAAGAGGTTAGTCTTGCCATTTTTCTCGATTTTGGCCCCAAAATGGCATTTTTCTAAGTTTGCCTGAAATTGTTTCTATTGACATCTAGGCGTGCTAGGAACTCATTTTTAATGTTATTAAAGCATATCTGGCGGAAATATTGCAATATTTCTATAGTTTTTGAAACAAAAAATTTTGATCGAAAAAAAATGGTAAGGGGTTAGTCTTGCCATTTTTCTCGATTTTGGCCCAAAAATTGCATTTTTCTAAGTTTGCCTGAAATTGTTTCTACAGATATATAGGCGTGCTAGGAACCCATTTTAAATGTTATTAAGGCATATCTGGCGGAAATTTTGCAATATTTCTATAGTTTTTGAAACAAAACATTTTGATCGAAAAAAATGGTAAGAGGTTAGTCTTGCCATTTTTCTCGATTTTGGCCCCAAAATGGCATTTTTCTAAGTTTGCCTGAAATTGTTTCTACTGACATCTAGGCGTGCTAGGAACTCATTTTTAATGTTATTAAAGCATATCTGGCGGAAATATTGCAATATTTCTATAGTTTTTGAAACAAAAAATTTTGATCGAAAAAAATTTCTCGATTTTGGCCCAAAAATGTCATTTTCTAAATTTGCCTGAAATTGTTTCTACTGACATCTAGGCGTGCTAGGAACTCATTTTTAATGTTATTAAAGCATATCTGGCAGAAAATATTGCAATATTTCTATAGTTTTTTTAAATACAAAATTTTGATCGAAAAAAAATGGTAAGGGGTTAGTTAGTCTTGCCATTTTTCTCGATTTTGGCCCAAAAATGCAATTTTTCTAAGTTTGCCTGAATTTGTTTCTACAGATGTTTAGGCGTGCTAGGAACCCATTTTGAATGTTATTAAGGCATATCTGGCGGAAATATTGCAATATTTCTATAGTTTTTAAAACAAATAATTTTGATCGAAAAATACAGTAAGGGGTTTGTCTTGCCATTTTTCTCGATTTTGGCCCAAAAATGGCATTTTCTAAATTTGCCTGAAATTGTTTCTACAGATATTTAGGCGTGCTAGGAACCCATTTTGAATGTTATTAAGGCATATCTAGCGGAAATATTGCAATATTTCTATAGTTTTTGAAACAAAATTTTGATCGAAAAAAATGGTAAGGGCTTAGTTTTGCCATTTTTCTCGATTTTGGCCCAAAAATGGCATTTTTCTAAGTTTGCCTGAAATTGTTTCTACAGATATTTAGGCGTGCTAGGAACCCATTTTGAATGTTATTAAGGCATATCTAGCGGAAATATTGCAATATTTCTATAGTTTTTGAAACAAAATTTTGATCGAAAAAAATGGTAAGGGGTTAGTCTTGCCATTTTTCTCGATTTTGGCCCAAAAATGGCATTTTCTAAATTTGCCTGAAATTGTTTCTACAGATATTTAGGCGTGCTAGGAACCCATTTTGAATGTTATTAAGGCATATCTAGCGGAAATATTGCAATATTTCTATAGTTTTTGAAACAAAATTTTGATCGAAAAAAATGGTAAGGGCTTAGTCTTGCCATTTTTCTCGATTTTGGCCCAAAAATGGCATTTTTCTAAGTTTGCCTGAAATTGTTTCAACTGATATTTAGGCGTGCTAGGAACCCATTTTGAATGTTATTAAAGCATATCTGGCGGAAATATTGCAATATTTCTATAGTTTTTGAAATATAAAATTTTGATCGAAAAAAATGGTAAGAGGTTAGTCTTGCCATTTTTCTCGATTTTGGCCCCAAAATGGCATTTTTCTAAGTTTGCCTGAAATTGTTTCTACTGACATCTAGGCGTGCTAGGAACTCATTTTTAATGTTATTAAAGCATATCTGGCGGAAATATTGCAATATTTCTATAGTTTTTGAAACAAAAAATTTTGATCGAAAAAAAATGGTAAGGGGTTAGTCTTGCCATTTTTCTCGATTTTGGCCCCAAAATTGCATTTTTCTAAGTTTGCCTGAAATTGTTTCTACAGATATATAGGCGTGCTAGGAACCCATTTTAAATGTTATTAAGGCATATCTGGCGGAAATTTTGCAATATTTCTATAGTTTTTGAAACAAAACATTTTGATCGAAAAAAATGGTAAGAGGTTAGTCTTGCCATTTTTCTCGATTTTGGCCCCAAAATGGCATTTTTCTAAGTTTGCCTGAAATTGTTTCTACTGACATCTAGGCGTGCTAGGAACTCATTTTTAATGTTATTAAAGCATATCTGGCGGAAATATTGCAATATTTCTATAGTTTTTGAAACAAAAAATTTTGATCGAAAAAAATTTCTCGATTTTGGCCCAAAAATGTCATTTTCTAAATTTGCCTGAAATTGTTTCTACTGACATCTAGGCGTGCTAGGAACTCATTTTTAATGTTATTAAAGCATATCTGGCAGAAAATATTGCAATATTTCTATAGTTTTTTTAAATACAAAATTTTGATCGAAAAAAAATGGTAAGGGGTTAGTTAGTCTTGCCATTTTTCTCGATTTTGGCCCAAAAATGCAATTTTTCTAAGTTTGCCTGAATTTGTTTCTACAGATGTTTAGGCGTGCTAGGAACCCATTTTGAATGTTATTAAGGCATATCTAGCGGAAATATTGCAATATTTCTATAGTTTTTGAAACAAAAAATTTTGATCGAAAAAAATGGTAAGGGGTTAGTCTTGCCATTTTTCTCGATTTTGGCCCAAAAATGGCATTTTTCTAAGTTTGCCTGAAATTGTTTCAACTGATATTTAGGCGTGCTAGGAACTCATTTTTAATGTTATTAAGGCATATCTGGCGGAAATATTGCAATATTTCTATAGTTTTTAAAACAAATAATTTTGATCGAAAAATACAGTAAGGGGTTTGTCTTGCCATTTTTCTAGATTTTGGCCCAAAAATGGCATTTACAAAAAAATTGCCTGAAATTGTTTCTACAGACATTAAGGCGTGCTAGGAACTCATATTGAATGTTATTATAGCATATCTGGAGGAAAAATTGCAATATTTCTATATTGTACTCCACGGGTTCCCGTTTTATAGTTCTTGCTTTTTTCCCACTACTCAACCGGTGCCCGCTTGTACATCACGGGTGCCCGTTTTATACTTCTTTTTTTTACTACCCAACCGGTGCCCATATTTTATTTCCAGATATGCTTTGATGAGACTCCAATTCAGTACATGCACTCCTACATGTCTCTGAAAATTTCGAAAATGGCATATTGGGGGCTAAAAAATAGGCGTGTCTCGGTGTTGGGTCATGGGGGGAGGACGGCTGTTCCTTCAAATGAGAAGTAAAAATGACGATCACAGACGACGAATACGAATTGTTATTTTAGTCACTTTATTACAAGCTTTACATACAGTTGTCCGAGTATCGAAAATTAAGCATTGCTTAAAACGCTGTCAAAATTTAATAAAAGCTTTCGTCTAAAGTCAGGCTGGTATAAATGAATATTTCTGAGTATAACAGGTCTTTAATTTGTTTTTGTAAAAACGTGAATAATTCATAAGGTTTCATATTTCCAATTTTCAATTAATCTGGAGCAGACTGTTGTCAAATCTCTAGACCCCACCTTCTTAAAATGATCCTGGATAAGTCGGTTTATTCCCCCCACCACCCCCCCCCCCCCCCCCGAAAAAAAATCCATACTTGAGAACATTATCCAGTGTAAAATGCAGAAAATAACAGAGGGCGTTTAAAAAAAGTTAACCCAGAGAATTCGTGTTTACCTAGTGTTAATGAGTAGGGGTGTTCAGAAATAATCCTGAAAAAATGCTAGGTCCAGCTTAATTGGATCTCAAAATATAAATAATAATTGTTATGCTTATAAAGCGCTTTCCATCGTATCAACCATCTCAAAGCGCTTTACAATTATTACCCCGTTCATCAGGCCCTGGACCACGCGGCAGCCGATATCAGCGCTCAATTGGCCTCGACCCTCTCGACCCCATTTATACTCCTGGGTGGGGAGAGGAAATTGTAGTTAAGTGTCTTTCCCAAGAGCACAAACACCAAGTTCTTGGCAGGGTTCGAACCCACGTCCCATCGTACATGAGTCGAACACCGTAACCACTATAGGCCGTGGCATTCTACAGGCCATGGCATATTACAGATGGCATGTACAAAACTGGCCTGTCCACGGGAGCTTCATTGTAAATGAAGCATGTTGAAGACAGAAATAAAGGTAAGATTGAAGCTCCCGCGTGCAAGCCAGTTTTGTACATGCCATCTGTAATGGGCCATATCCTGAGATCCAATTAAGCTAGACCTAGCATTTTTTTTCAGGATTATTTCTAAACACCCTACTCATCAACACTAGGTAAACACAAATTCTCTGGAATTGCAGGTGGTTATGGGTGAACAATCACCTTAAACTTGGGTTGTTTTTTTAACCACCCTGTACAACTCATCACCTTTTTTAACCAAAATATTTACAAGCCAATAACGAAGAGCTTTAAACACATGCTTTAACGAATTCAGTGCAACACTTATTTAGCTACAGTATATTTCAACTGATCGTCTAATTTCTTAAAAGAAAAAAATAATTGAAAGACAATCCACCCTTTTCACTTGACCTTAAATGTTACAGCTGCTTTCAATTTTCTTATTTACAGAAATTTTTTTTCCTTTTTTGCATTAAACAAGTATTTGGGCCCTTTTTGAAACATTATACTACATTATACTACACTACTTCACTGTCTACTCAAAATGTATTCTGTCAAATACCCTGCTTCTCCACTGAAAATATTCTTGCTTATACATCCTTTTATCTCGATCTGAATAAACACAAATTGAAATATTCTTAGGCAAGTATTTACATCTGAAGAAATGAACCGTTAAAGATTTCAAATTACTGTTTTGTTCTCCGATACGAAAATAATAATCAAATTTAAGATGGTTTTTAGAAACAATTTCTAATGAAAGATACTTTGTTTTTGAAATCACAAGGGAAATAAAATTATACACCTTACAAGGTTAACTTGTAGATGCCAGGCAGGGCTTCTGCTACAGAAAATATATAATGGATAAGGCAAGGCACTTCCCTAAAAAACAAACAACTGAACAAACGAATAAATGGACGAACAAACAAATATGGACGAACAAACAAATACGGACGAACGGCCAAACGGACAAATAGACAAACGGACCAACGGACCAACGGACAATGAACAAACGGCCCAACAGAGAAACGGACCAACGGCCCAACAGACAACCGGCCCGACAGACGAACGGCCATACGAACGAACGAACAAACGAACGAACTAACGAACGAACGAACGAACGAAAACACACAAACACAACAAACAAATATGACAGGCAAACTTGAACAACAAGCTTTGTGTACGCAACAGAAACCGGGACCAAAAAAAGAAAACAAAGTAAAACTATTCCGACTGATAAAGGCATTTTTGTAAAAATGGGCAAAGCAAAAAAGAACAGGAAATTCTGTTTGATTACAAGAATAAAAGAATAAAACGGACAAAAACCATCCACATTTAACAATATAACCACAATTTTTTTACTTATACCTATCCAATGGCAGCAAAGACATTATAGCATCTAAGATGGCGGCTTAGCATTGTACAAGAAGGTTGTGCATCGATCTTTGATGCCTTCAATGTGTTTAACGACTGCCCCTCGTTCTTCAGCCAGAAATTCCCTTGGTGACAAACAACAATTTAGATTTCATCAAGCGATTTTTCATGATCATTTTGTTTGGGAAGTCTAATACGAGGCTTAAAACCACTCGAGGTAAAAAGGGCTACTAACAGAGATGGTTAAACTACGAGCCCAACATTGTTTCAGACTAAGAAAAAATGAAATCCTACTGGAATCTGTTGCTTTCCGACATGGATAAGTCAAAGTTGGTTGTGCGGACACTTGTCGGGGAAATGGGCACAGATTCGGACACCACGGGTAGGTCATAGGACTTCTGTTTAGGCATGGACGGGAACAGCGAGCGCCAGTCACGTCCGCAGCAGAGGCGCCTCAGGTACGGCGCAAGGATGGTCCGGACCTCTTCACGGCGATAACAGAACATGGCGAAGACGAAGAACCCCTGAGACAGAACAGCGGAAGGAATGCGCTTGTTATTGTGAGCATTGATTGTGCAGTGAAAAAAGTCGTGGTATGACTGGCAGGGATGTAGTCGAGCCCTCCAGTCCTAATCCCAATCACAAGCTATTCAAATGAGCTTTGACAAAGGCATTCCTTTGTCATTGTTCATCCAGTTACTTGTGACCGGCTTTACGAAAGGATTTCTGACTGGGCTTGCGAAAGGACTTGTGAAAGCTTGCGAAAGGACTTGTGAAAGGACTTGCAGGTACTCACTTCCGGTTGGGTATCCAGATTTTGGGTCCGGAGAGGGGAGGGAGTGGGGGGGGGGAGGGAGGAGGTCGAGGAGGAAGAGAAGCAAAAGCAAAATAAGTGTGAAGACGGATTTTTTGTTTTGCAACAGGGATGCAAAGTTCCGAGTTGTTCTTTGTGTCTCTTGGTAGGCCTCACCACCATTTTGTGTCGTGGCTGTTTTGCCTTAGATTGGTCAGTAGACTTTGAAGCTGCGAGGGATGAGAGTGTCATGGCAGTCAAAAAATGTAACGTTAGTAACAGTGGAATTGCCCTTCTGCGTTCTGATGTGTACCAGTGAGACGGGCTGTTCCTGTGAAAGCAGAGTCTAGTGGAGCAGAGGACTTTTACCAATTGGAATAGGCAACGTTACGCTCCAAGCGATCCGATTGTCGAGACATTCCCCACTCACCTGAAAGGAGTTGGCCAGACAGAAGATGAGCTGGAAGGCGAAAGTCGCCCCTTCAATCGCCAGGAAGCCAAAACACCAGGTCAACCCAATGAGGGCGGAGATTCCCACGGCATTCTGGAGGCGTTTGGAGATCTGCTGGGAGCGGGACGCCTCCTTGACCTTGAGGAGACTGCGCATGACTAAGATGAAGGTGATGATGTTATGGATGAGGATGAGACCAATGGGGAGCAGGAGTCCGAGGTACAGCACCAGATCAGGCCGCAGGAAACAGCTAGGAGAATAGAACAACAAATCAAATTGTCAAACAACTATTGGGAAACTAAACTGTGCTATTTTGAACAAGGAAAACTGTATCATAATGCCTGGCTATAGCACCCCTAAACAAAGATATTTTGTTTTACGACAGTCGCCCAATAGAAGGCTAAATGCCACTCTACGTAAAGGGCTACAACAGAGGTAGTGGGGTTGGCCATAATTTTTGCCAGCCCTAAATACCACCATGATGGTTTTCCTGCGGAGACGGCTTTTCAGGGAGACGGATATTTATACTATACCGGGTTTGTTTGATCATTGTAAATAAAATAAAATGAAGTATATGTGATGCGATCAAGCAAAATCAGTCTGAAGTAGGCCCTGGTCAATTTTGGGATTTTTACATATTCATTTGTAGCGTACTTCAAGCTCCATATCAGTGAAAACCCCATGTGAATACGACCTTTGGTTAAAAAGTTAAATATTTGAACACCGGCACATTAAAAAGGAAGAAACTGAGAAAATCAAGTTTAAAGTTACAGTACTTTAATTGAGTAATTTTTAGCACATTTATAATACATGTCAATATTTCAATTTTGATTTTTCCACTACGAACATATTTTGGCCCATATCTCAAATCAAGGATTGCTGAGTTCCGACTGATTGTGCTTGATCGCATCACATATATGTTGGACATAGTCAGCAGATGTGCACGATCCTGTGACAGTGCGGCGGAAACACCCGATTGATTGTTCACACAAGCATTAATGGTCGATTGCGCAAATATCAGGGATTACGCAAACGTTGGTCAATCATGCATATATCACTTGATTGCATAGGGCAGATAGAGTTTGTGCTATCTACTGAAAATGCAAGAGACCTAGTGCAATTCGCGGATCGTGAACCCATTTCTGCATGATCTACCAATCATGCAAGTTTTGCTCTACATGATTGGTAGACGGCACAAAATCTGCCGTGCATGATTGGCCGACGTTTGAACGACCGACCAGTGCTTGCGATTCTAATAGCCAGGGTAATATCTTCTGGTCCTGCAAATCCAATGATTATGCCCAACAAATCGGAAATATGGCTCTAAAGCGGAATAGAACTCACTAGCTGAGATCTATTCCGGTGTTGTGATCCACTACGATTACTTTGTAGTGATCTGTTGCAGCTGCCAAAGTTATAATCAGAACCAACACTGGGGAACCTGCAAAATCAAAGTGATAGGAAAACATTAATACGTAACCGCGGGCTAACGATTAATAGAAAATCAATGGTGATCTGTGCAAGTTTAGGGAGCACTGCCTAACCCATGGTCGGGCCAGGCCGTTGAAAAGCCTGGCCAAGCCCCGGAAACGCCCGGACATTCGTTCTATAATCGCCTGGTTGTTTACAATAAACTGCCCACTAATGCTGGAGTCCAGCCAGCTCCTATTATTCACCCAGACTTGATCTCTGGCCCATGAATGGAATGACAACAAAAGCAATCACTACAGATTAGTGTGGGAGGGGTCACAGCCTGGCCTAGCTTGGCAGAGGCCGGGCTTCATCGATTAGTAGATGCTCTATTGTTTAAATAGGTGATTAGTGGCTCACAATAGCAAGACAAAAAGCCAGAAGGCCCGGGCGTAGCCAGGCTTTTCAACGGCTTGGCCCGACCATGGGTACAATTCATGATTCATGAATACCTGGGTATTTTATCTGTCATTAGTATTTTTATATGTTCCAGACAGAAATCACGGGGACAAAAGGTATCTATTCACATTTCGTTTGATTTGTGAAAGATTATAGGTGGAAGGGAAGCAGGTTACAGGTAAGGAGTTCCAAAGAGTGGCAGCACGAGGGAAACAAAATTTAAGAGTATCTCACAGTAATAGCCTTTGGAACAACAGTGAAAGGATGTGATGAGACAGCCAGGCGAGTAGAGTGCCTGAAAGTTTGGACGGGGGAACTAATGATGAAAGGCCACTGGAACACCTTCCATGATAGTATCGATAAAAAGAGGCTGAATGGCGCAACAGAGCGTCGGACATGAAGGGGTTCCAGGTAAAATGCCAGGTCCTGACCAACCACTATACACAAGCTTTATAGACAACACTCAAAATGTCCTCAACTTTCTTAAAATATTCGCAAACTCACCCCAAGCAAAGAGGCAAGCCTTGACCATATACCAAGACTGATCTTCAGGGAACACCTTCACCGTGCTGACGTACATGTTCCTGGCTTCAACGGCCATCCACATCATGGTGGACAGAGTCAAGTAGTGGAGTAAAGCAGCCACGAACACACAGCCGCCATTAGAGCCCTGTAATACGGAAATAAAGAAAAACACCAACACATATTTTTTTATTTTGTTTTTATTTATTTCGTATTGTTTTACTGGGGTAGCCCCATCAGTTATCAGTGAACTATTCTCCCTGGGTACATACAAACATTTCAAATATTAAAATTCAATTAAAGTTAAAACCCAATAAAATAGAAACTAAATAAGAACCGGAGACATGCATATTTAACATCACCATAAAACAATTAGAAGTATTAAAGAACATCTAAGAACATCAAAGAGGGCATCTAGACTTACACCGTTACAATAGCTTTAACCTTCCTACTGTTATAACTATCATAACCTATCAAAAAAACCTAAGCCCTTCCTCTCCAACAGCTTGTGTGTTTCAACCTGAAACTCGATAGGTTTTGATAGGTAGGGTAGTTGGCTCCATTTTGGCACCGAGAGAGGGAGGGTTAATTTATAAATGTTTAAAAAGATATAGTTGATCGGTAATTTAAAATAAGTCTAGGGTCAGTAATAGTCATATTAATCACAAATATGGCCATAGATTTCAAGTAAAAAAAAATCCTTAATAAAAACCCACACTGTCCCAAACATCTCAAACCCCATATCTATTTATTTGCAAAGTATGAATATTTAAACGTATTCAGATCTTTTGCCAATTTGATGTTAAAAATCCATTTCAAACTCCGTTCAAACTAAAAGCGGCCTCAGGTCGACCTTGCGACGAAATAGAATAGTCCGCAACTGACTTTTTAGGATCAAGCTATGCCTGCGCCACGACCGTCGGGAAGACATCAGTTGCCAATTTATTTTTACCTCAGTTTAACTGCGACGATATCAAGATGATTGGCATCAGTTAGCGATCAAAAGAATCACCAGTCACAGGAGTAGAAAAAATTCAACTTTTACGACGTGTTCCCGACAATCGGAATCAATCGCAGTCGACCTGTGTTTGAATTTATGACGTCGTGCGCGCATCAAACTTCCTTTTTCATCGTGTAGCCAATCAGCACACGACACCAGCGCTCCACGTTCTGCGCCAAATCACGCAGTACGCGCCACGCGCTCGCCAATCTCCATATAAGGAGATAATGTTTACTACTCCTCGCGAGCGGCACACTACATCATAGCTAGAGGGGTGTTTGAAAAACATGAAGTAAAAATGTTGAACAAAATCGATGATAACTTATAATTTTTGACTTGTTTCGACACTTAAACCCAAAGGTATTTAGAATGGGAATATGCAAGTACGTTTAAGATCATATCAGGGGAATGGCCCGAGCCTAACCGGCTAAGCACATATTTATTCCCTCATTGTTAAATAAGTCACATGACTGTCTTTGCCGTGGAATTGTCGTAGATCGTCGCGTCGTGGGTGACATGAGCATGGTTGCGATTATTAGGCGTCAAAATACCGCTTGTTCCACGAGAATCATACGATTTCTCAGTTTTGTGACCTGAGCATTATTTTTCTGCTTGATGCCGACGGTTCCATCATGGCGCAAACAAATCGTAGGTCGACCTGAGGCCACCATAAGAGTAGCAACAGATCTCCTATGAGAGAGTGATTGTAAGGATGAGCCCAACTCTTCTCCAACCAAATTAACAATGCGCTTCTGTACTCTGTCTGATAAAGATAAGTGACAAGCAGAAGCACCAGCCTAGATGTGGGAACAGTACTCCATAAAGAAGATATGAAGTTGACTTTAAGTATAGGATAGCATCGGGGGGTAAATACTTCCAAGCTCGATAAAGACAACTAATTCACGTGGAGGCACTCTTTGCAATACCTAGTACTGCTCCCATCAATTCAAACCTACCCTAGGAATTGCCAATTCCGGCATGAACTAAATGTCAAAAAGTAGAAGACGAAATTGGATGGAAATCCGACGAGATATTGTCAAGATATTTCGGCTTCTATTCAAGTAAAACGACCCACCTTCGCGTTGTCGACGCCTGCAACGAACACGACGTATAACAACAGCAACGAGAAGCAGAAATGGATGAAGATCTGACGAGATTTCCCGTTTCGCAATTTCCTGCGTTTTGTGAAAATAGCTTTCGTTATTCAAGGTATAAGATCTGCTTAGGAAAGAAGTGCAAGAAAATACATAAATCAATATAAATCTAAATAAATATATCACAAACATTAAAAAATAAAACAATAAAAATATTTTAAAAAAATATTCTTAAATGTGCTGCGATCAAGCAATATCAGTCGGAAATCGGAAATCCTTGTTTTGAGATATGGGCCAAAATATCTTCGTAGTTGAAAAATATGAAAATATGACACGTATTATAAGTGTGCTGAAAATTACTCAATTAAAGGACTGTAACTTTAATCTTGATTTTCTCAGTTTCTTTCATTTTAATGTGCCGGTGTTCAAATATTTGTAACTTTTTAACCAGAAGTCGTATTCACATGGGTTTTTTCCATCAATATGGAGTTTGAAGTACGCTACAAATGAATATGTAAAAATCCCAAAATTTACCAGGGCCTACTTCAGACTGATTTTGCTTGATCGCATCACAAATACCAAAAGAAAAAAAAAAAAAAAAAAAATAATAATAATAATAATAATAACTATTACCGGCGATGGGTCATTAGGGAGACTTTCCCATAGACTTGTGCACAACTTTTTTTCCGACTTTAATGTAACCTAACCCAACTTTCCTCTTATCCTACTCCCACGAATTTCGGTATATTTATGTTTTGGATCATCCTCTATCGATACAACCCAGTTCCGACAGTAAAATTCTCAATATTTAAAGGGGCTGTGACATTAGGGAGACATTTCAATGTCTCCCTAATGTCACTAGTCTCCTTAAGGTAATAAGAATGATGACAAAATGTCTCCTTAAGGGACCATTAACAGGTATAATAATAATTATTTAGGACAAATTGAATTTTTAATATCCCCCGCCCCCCCCCCCAAAAAAAAAAAAAAAAAAAAAAAAAAAAAAAAGGAAAGGATTTTTGATCTGTCAGTAGCTGGTCTTACTTGAAAGCGAGATAAATAATAAGCGTGATTGTCAAGAGTAGGATGGACAAGACACAGCCCACCAGACTGATGATATCCAGAGCTTTCCTCAATTCAGGGGGAATGCCACGGTGACCTTGGACACTCTAAAAAAAAATATATATATATTACCAGAATTAAAAACATTCTATTTGTAAAATTTTTCAAAAAGTGAACAAAGAAAACTGGCAGGAGCGGGATTTGAACCTGCGACCTCCGGAATACCGTACCGGCGCTCTACCAACTGAGCTATCTTGCCCTATGTTGGCGGTCTCCCAAATTTTCAGTATCTTTGTTAACAAAGCGCTCGTCAGAAGTCATAAACCCATAATGCCATATAGCCAGGGATCACGCCCCAACTTTACGCTTAACTTGGGAAGTGGCAATGTGGAAATCACTCCACGATTTTTTAACTATGCAATGAGCCACGGCGCTGTTTATTACAGTACAAGTTGTTATGAGTGTTTTTACAAAGAATCCAATTCAGGCATCATTTCCGGGCTCTCTGGCCAATCTCGGTGGACAATGGCAAATTAAAATGTTCCAAGAGAGAGCTCGTAATAAACATTCATTGCAGCAAGACCTCCACTAATAGGGTTCTTTGTCTACGGTCCGACTGCTTCGTACTGGAAATCTTTGACAAGCCGACTGGGCTTTAATGAGCCCCAAGCTCCAGTTATGACCTCATGATTATTCAGTTATTCAAGCCGCCTGGCTTCCCATTCATCAGCGAGGTTTGAGGTAAGGAATGTGGCACTGCAAAAAAAACCGGCAGAACCGTAATCGATACTGCATCTAGACAATATGAAATGCTCTCTAAAAGCAGCTTAACTAATCTTAAACGTACCACAAGGATGGCAAAGTTGGTCGCGTGGCTGCAGTTACAAGACACGGTTGCGTTGGTTGACGCTGCGAGCTTACACCCCACCATCGACCAATCACCGACCTCGTCATTTAGATCAAAATCCCAGAAGACGCACTGTATAGCGGTCCTATTCCTCTCAGTAGCATTGATGTCAGGAGCCTGCAGGAGTTAGACGTTGACAAAGAAAGAAAAAACCCATTCACAATAAACAAGAATTCATCTTGGACTATGTGATACGCATTGATTACGTGAAAAAATGGCGGGAGCGGGATTCGAACCTGCAACTGCCAACTTACCTTACCGGTGCTCTACCAACTGAGCTATCTAGTCAGAACTCATAAACCATAAGGCCACAATGGGTCTATGTGTCTGAAAACGGGATAATTTCTCTGGAATCTGTTGAAGAATTACCCTCTATTTAGATCTGGGACCAAGGGTGGTAGGGTTGGCAATTCAAAATGTCGCCAACCCTACCACCTCTGATCGTAACCCTTTACCCAGAGAGCCACTCTCCTAGCCCTGTATTGGGTGATTTCAATAAAACAAAATAGCCAGGGATCACAACCCAACTTTTTGATACGACAGCGAATAGCAAACAAGCAAACTGACGAGGGTATTTTTAATCAATTTCCAAAGCGAACAAAGAAAACTGGCAGGAATAGGATTTGAACCTGTGACCTCCCGAATACCACACTGAGCTCTCCTGCCTTCTCTTCATTCTCTAAATACTAACATGACTCGGTTATCATTCCCTGACGCAATAACTTGTGGAAGTGCCGTGGCCTAGTGGTTTAGAGCATTGAATTCGTGGTCTGCGGGTAATTCTGCAGGTTGTGGGTTCGAGCCCAGTCCTGGGCGGCTTGTGCGTAAAGCGCTCGCCTCTCACCAATGTGGCCCGGGTTCGATTCCCGGATCGGACCATATGTGAGTAGAGTTGTGCGTTGGTTCTCTCCTGTGCCACGAGGGTTTTTCTCCGGGTCCTACGGCTTTCCTCCCTACGGAAAAAACAAACACTTTCGATCTCTGGCTGTGCTCCGTGGTAATATATGGGTCGATGTGGCCGGCTGCCAGAGGTGCCTTTACGTGCCAGCGACTCGACCACGTTGTAGCCGCGTCCTTCGCAATTCAGCATCCCAGCTGCGAGTAAGGATGATTAGCCTCCCACATTATAGCACTTCTACGCTTAATATGGGTAGAGGCATTATTAATGCCTTGCAGTGGACTAGTAATACCCATCCCGACCCTATTCATACTGTGAAGAGATCAGATTATCTTGTCTTGTTTCAGTGTGAGGGGCTGGTTCTTCCACACTTTCCTCTGTAGCCCACACCTTGAGTGGCCTTTGGCCTTGTGATAGGCGATTTGCATTTAAAAAAAAAAAAAAAAAAAAAACGTGTTCACACACAGTTTTTACAAAGTATATGGTGTATGGGTTACAAAGAAATTTAGAGAGATCGTACAGCATAACATGTTTCAACGGTCAATAACACACATCTCACAAACAACCAATTAATGCAAGCAGTATCACAACAGAGATCGATGGTCATCATCAACGCCTGCAACCAGGCATGATACCATGAAGAATAAGAACAAGATTATGAAATGGTTAACTGACCAGCAGTATGTCCACAGTGAAAGTCGGTATCTCACCTTGAATTCAATGACCACTGGCTCGGTCAGGTTGACCAACTCAATGTCCTCCACAGTCAACGAGACCACAGACCCAGCAACTTCAATACGTGAGCCGTCCTCGCCGGAAAAGTTTCTGATCCGAGCAGACTGGAACAACGTGTCATCGGCGTAGACGATGAAACTGGCTCGGAGGGGCTTAGAGCTGTTACCTATGTGGTGGGAATAAGAAATGAAAGCGTCTGAGTTCACAGTACTTTTGCAGTAGTGGCAAGCAAAAAAAGAAAAGAGAAGTTTATTGCCAACTTACCATTACCGGATCGTAACAGTTGAACAATGTTGGCTGGTAACCGGATTGATGCCACCACATTCTTAGGTATCTCACTGGTATTCGTAATCGTCTTGACCTCCGTGCCAGCTAGAGTGCCCTCCTCGGTGCCTTCTTGTGACGAGACGGATACGGACACAAAGCTCAGTCCACCACTAGCCTCCTCGGGGTCAAGACTGACCGCCTCGACGTGGATGGAGTCCTCCCGTATGCTGACATGACCCTCCTGCTGAAGAGTCAAGGAGACTTGAGTCTCTACAGACTGGATGATAGCCGACGAGCTTTCGGCATCGATATCGGGGGCCGGTGAGTCAGGAGTTGTTTCGCCAGCCACAGAGTTGATGACATTGTTGACAGTCTCCAACACTAATTCAGTCACCTTCAAGAAAAAAACATTAAACTATTGAGAAGTGGAACGGCTTGGAGTACCGATACTATCTCTTTGCCTTCCCGAGTGTCGTGGGTTCAAATCCCACTTGATACCCGTGTAGCTTTAGTACCCGTGTTGTATTTTTTTAATAAAGATGTCGTCCCTAATGTCTCGGTACCTACCTGTGTATCCCCCGATCCCGCATCGACGATGTTGCCCAGAATGGTGGAGATCGCTTCGACATCTTCTGGTTGATCCGATGTCTTTGACGTCTCATTAGCCAGAAACTCGGCCACTTCGGCTGCATTTCCAACGCTAACCTCGACCTGTCAAACACAATTTAAAAGTAGTATGCAACATTTGCTTTTGCTGTAATTTTCAGAAATGAATGGATTTGGGGGTTTAGTATTTTATGTTTAAAGTTTTGTATGCATGTATGCGGGGAAAACAGAGAGAAAAAAATGCCATTCTTATATAGTCTGGTTCCCTGACCCTGGTGAGTGGCAGCTGACATACCGGTCCTTTTTTCTATAGTTCTGAACATGCGTGCATAGTTCTGAGCTTGCGGGCGTAGTTCTGAGCATGCGGGTGTAGTTCGGAGCATGCAGGCGTAGTTCTGAGCATGCTTGCATAGTTCTAAGCATGCTTGCATAGTTCTGTGAGCATGTGCGCGTAGTTCTGTGAGCATGTGCGCGTAGTTCTGTGAGCATGTGCGCGTAAGTTCTGTGAGCATGTGCGCGTATAGTTCTGTGAGCATGTGCACGTAGTTCTGTGCATTTTCACGCCTAGTTCTGAGCAGCGCGTAGTTCTGAACATGCGCATGACTGGTGAGAACAAATGGAAAAGTCTCCTGCCACCAGCGTCTCAAATATCTCGTACCTTGTTCCAAAATCTGGAAAACGTAGTACTTCCAAACAAAATGCTAAATCAACAGTTTGGGTCTCCACAGTGCCGTTTCTTTGCTTGTTGACGAAAAGGACAAGGTTTCAAAACCTTCTTACATTTACGACCCTTTCAAGGTCGATATCATCATCATCATCATCACCACAGCTACGAGGCTTGTGCGACTCCCATTGGAAATACACAGGAGAAGCAACAATGGAACAGTTCCGCACGGCAAGTGGTTCCCCAGCTGTGGAAAGAGGTAATTCGGATGCAGAATTTATTTTAAGAGTGAACAAAGAAATTGACGGGAGAGGGATATGAACCTGTAACCTCTGGATTGCCATACTGGTGGTGTACAACCAAGCTATCTTGCCCCATGTTGGCGGTCTCCCACATTGTCAGTATCTTTGTTCGGGTGGGCGCTAGTCAGAAGTCATAAACCCAGAATGCCGTATAGCCAGGGATCACGCCCCAACTTTACGATACAACCTGAAGCGACATTGTGGGGATCACTCAATGAGGATACGACCTTCGAACCTATAATATGGGCAAACAAATCACAAGGGAAACTAACTAGGTAATATGAATGAATTTTCAAAGAAAACTGGTGCAGGAGTGGGATTTGAACCTGCAACCTGTGGAATACCGTACCGGCACTCTACCAACTGAGCTATCTTCGCCTATGTTGGCGGTCTCCCAAATTGTCAGTATCTTTGTTCGGGTGGGCGCTAGTCAAAAGTCATAAACCCAAAATGCCGTATAGCCGGGGATCACGTCCAACTTTATGATACAATCTGGGAAGTGGCAATGCAAGAATCAATGATATGACCTTTGTAGGCATTCCCCTAGAAGGAGAATGCCAAAAAGCTTCAGAGACTGCAAATCGTACCATTTAATGTAGTGAGCCTGCATCTCTCAACAGACTTTGCAGTCGATCCTCTCACTGTATCTGGCCAGTTAAGAATGCCAAGAAGGGGATCTTGAGTGTAGTTGGATGCACAAAGTCCTGAAGATGAACAAAATTGAAATAAATGCGGTGCCACACAGAATTCAGCATCATACACGAACTGTACGTGCACGTGTAAATGTCCAAACCATATGGACGATAAACCTGTCTATTAATCCTTGCAACATCCGTGAATAGTCAAGGTACCAAACACTGACTAGTCTAGCCACAGACTCTTTAGTCTGTCTTTACCCCCATGGCAATATGAATGACAGATTGATATGAAGTTTAGGTCCAAGTTTTCATGATTTTGGTCATAGAAAGAGCAAACAAGAGAGCTTTTAAACAGGCAAATTCAGAACAAATGTTACTTTCACAAGTTTGATCCCCGTATTGATCCAAGCTCACCTACAACCTCCAACAAAAACGAGCAACGCAAAACCACGCCATATGCTGCAAACCGCTGCAGGTAGTTGACTTGATGCCGTCCTATTTCGAACACATCACTAGGCTGGGCACTGGAGGTGATATTTGTCGGCCCGTCCCATCCAGTTAGAACCGGTTTGGGCCAGTTCACACTGGATCTAGTTGAACCAGGCGTAGCTAAGTGTCTAATGTTCGCTGGGCAGACGAGATCCACAACTGAAAAGATATTGGATCAAAAGAAAAAGCTGCTTATGCTGGTGGTTGGTTGGGTGGGTGGATTGCTTGGTTGGATGGTGGTTGCATGGGTTGCTTGGTTGGATGGTGGGTGGGTTGCTTGGTTGGATGGTGGGTGGGTTGCTTGGTTGGATGGTGGGTGGGTTGCTTGGTTGGATGGTGGGTGGGTTGCTTGGTTGGATAGTGGGTGGGTTGCTTGGTTGGATGGTGGGTGGGTTGCTTGGTTGGATGGTGGGTGGGTTGCTTCGTTGGATGGTGGGTGGGTTGCTTGGTTGGATGGTGCATGGGTTGCTTGGTTGGATGGTGGGTGGGTGGGTTGCTTGGTTGGTTAGGTGGGTGGGTTGCTTGGTTGGTTAGGTGGGTGGGTTGCTTGGTTGGATGGTGGGTGGGTTGCTTGGTTGGTTGGATGGTGGGTGGGTTGCTTGGTTGGATGGTGGGTGGGTTGCTTGGTTGGATGGTGGGTGGGTTGCTTGGTTGGTTAGGTGGGTGGGTTGCTTGGTTGGATGGTTGGATGGTGGGTGGGTTGCTTGGTTGGATGGTGGGTGGGTTGCTTGGTTGGATGGTGGGTGGGTTGCTTGGTTGGATGGTGGGTTGGTTGCTTGGTTGGATGGTGGGTGGGTTGCTTGGTCGGATGGTGGGTGGGTTGCTTGGTTGGATGGTGGGTGGGTTGCTTGGTTGGATGGTGGGTGGGTTGCTTGGTTGGTTGAGTGGGTGGGTTGCTTGGTTGGTTGGATGGTGGGTGGATAGTGGGTGGGTGGGTGGACAGTTTACTCGGGTGTATAATATGTTTCCATGCCCCGCGTGTATCACGGCTATGCAAGTCTAATGCGCATGTGTCTAATGAACGTCTAATCTGCATATTAGATCTCTCATCACGCCCCATTGCATTGGAAAATTCGCGATTGTACGGTTCGTGGACCAGTGAAGCTTTAACGCGTATACCCGCTGTGGGCTGTAGCACTTGGTACTTGTCTTTTTACTTGGCCTGACGCATTACAAAATTACGATACAAACATAGCTACAGTGTTTAAAATTTGACACAAAATCACCTAATAAATGTTTGTAAAACTATTAGATAATTGTATACCTGTAACAGTCACGGTGAAGGCACACATATTCGTGTTCCCTGAATTGTCCGTAGCACTGTATGTCACCATGGTAACTCCGACTGCAAAGATGCCACTGCCAGCTTGGTTACACTCCAAGGCAGTTGCCTGGCAACCAAAGTTGACATTTATAGCGGAGCCGGAATTGTCGGTGATCACGGGTGGGGACCAGTTGTGAGTCACCTGCTCGGACGAGGAGGCGACAGGAATGATGGTGTTGTCAGGACAGCCGCTAATCTGTGGAGGCTCCACATCTACGACTGAAAACAAAGCAAAAAACTTAGACGTTAACAACGTTTCACTCTGAAGATGTCACTCTTACATCTCCACTATAGGGTCTATCCCTATCCTAGGTTTAAAGGTAGTGTACATGATTGGTCATTGCTGCAATTCCAAAGGTTTTTGATTTTCAGAAGAAAAAAAACATCTACGTAACAATCATTATTAAACAAAAATCTTATTTGTCAATTACCCCGCCCAGTGATAAAAAAAAAAATGGGTCATCAAATAAATCGCAAGGGAGACTGACTAAATGTAATCAATTTTCAAGGGAACCAGGAAAATTGACAAGAGTGGGACTCGAACCTGTAACCTCGGAATACCAGACTGGTGCTCTACCAACGAAGCTACCATTCCTTTTTGTTTACGGTCTCGTAGTTTTGTCAATTTTCACACTAGCATGTAGCCTTTTTTTAACACTACCCAATCTCACCAGCTACGGTCAACAGACGACAAAAAGCGTTGGTGGGTGAATGAATTCTCATGAAAAAACAACAGGCTACAAGAGCTTGTACAAAAATAGAACTTTTAAGGAAAAGTCTATATACATGCTTGCACAAACACTGTGCTTCTATACGTGAAGCCGAGGTCCGAGTATGGCCTAAGGAATAGGGCGAAAATGCCAATGGAATTTTAAGCTCTTGGACGTGATATCTAATCTTCCCAAGTATAATCACATGTGTCGGGCAGCCGTCGGACTCACCCACAACGTCAACCGAGAATGAGCAATGCAAGACCACGTCGTAAACTGCAAGCCACTGCCGGTAGCTAACTTGATGACGTCCTATCGGGAACAGATCACCAGGCTGGGCACTGGAGGTGAAGTTCGTCGGCCCGTCCCATCCAGTTAGAACCGGTTTAGTCCAGTTCACACGGGCTCCATTAGAACCCGGTGTCGTTAAGGCCGATACAATTGGCGGGCATACAAGATCCACAACTAAAGGTTTAAAAAAAAAAAAAATAAATAACAATAAACGATAGTAACCAACATTTAGAATGCTCCTGTTAGTTCAACTAAATCGCAGCATACATCGGGCACAACAATCATACCTGAAACCTTCTTAGCTCCCTGGGGAGTACACAGCCCCGGCTGCAAGTTAAGCGCACATGGGCTAATCAGACACATAACCATCACTGCCCTCACAGGTACCCATTTACTCCTGGGTGGAGAGAAGCAACTTGTGACAAAGTGTCTTGCTCAAGTGTTGCAACGTTTACAAAGGCAAAATTGCAAAATAAATTTTGAACAGATCAAGATATCTTTAAACCAACCTGTAGCGTTAACAGTGAAACTACACCTGTTCCTGTTCCCAGAATTGTCTGTAAATAAATGTTTGTAAAACTATTAGATAATTGTATACCAACCTGTAACAGTCACAGTGAAGGCACACATATTCGTGTTCCCTGAATTGTCCGTAGCACTGTATGTCACCATGGTAACACCAACGGCAAAGATGCCACTGCCAGCTTGGTTACACTCCAAGGCAGTTGCCTGGCAACCAAAGTTGACATTAGTGGAGCCGGAATTGTCGGTGATCACGGGTGGGGACCAGTTGTGAGTCACCTGCTCCGACGAGGAGGTGACAGGAATGATGATGTCGTCAGGACAGCCGCTGATCTGTGGAGGCTCCGTATCTAGGATTGAAAACAAAGCAAAAAAACATAAACGTTAACAACTTTTCACTCTGAAGATGTCATTCTTACATCTCCACTATAGGGTCTATTAATGTAGTGTACATGATTGGTCATTGCTGCAATTTTTGGGCGGATTTGGGGGTTTAAGTAACATTGAAACTACACGCATTCGTGTTCCCAGAACCGCCCGTAGCAATGTATATCACCATGGTAACTCCAACTGCAAAGATACCATTGCCAGCTGGGTTACAATTAAAGCCAGTTGCCTGGCAAACAAAGAAGACACTTTGCAGTTGAGAGTTGTCACTGATCACTGGAGGGGGCCAGCTGTGAGGCACCGGATTGGACGATGAGCTTAGGTCGAGGCAGTCACCTCTGGCCACGACACAGGGACCGGTCCCACGTTGATGTCGACAAGACGATTGATATCACTCGGACAACCAGTGATGAAAGTTGGCAGAGCTATGTCTGACAAAGAAGTGTCAAAAAAAAATTGTACCTAAAAAAAGGCCACCAAAAAAAAAAAAAAAAAAAATTAAAAAGCAAAAACAAAAACAAAAACAAACAAACAAACAAACCAACCAACCAAAAAAACAAAGAAAAAAAACAAGGAAAAGAAAAACAATTGAAATTCTGTGGTATAATAAAACAAAAATGGATTGAATGGTTTTGGGATATCCCAGATGCAAGACATCCCAGATGCAAGACATCCCAGATGCAAGACATCCCAGATGCAAGACATCCCAGATGCAAGACATCCCAGATGCAAGACATCCCAGATGCAAGACATCCCAGATGCAAGACATCCCAGATGCAAGACATCCCAGATGCAAGACATCCCAGATGCAAGACATCCCAGATGCAAGACATCCCAGATGCAAGACATCCCAGATGAAAGACATCCCAGATGCAAGACATCCCAGATGCAAGACATCCCATATTAAGAATACAGATCTCTTCTTAATGTTTAAACTATGCACCAATTAAGCTGAGTGCATGGATCATGCACCTGACACCACTTCACTGAGGCATTGTTGCAGTAGTATTGGTCAGGTTTCAAAGTTATTTGAGTGTTTATTTATTTATTTTTTGTTTTTATTATCACAGGTTGATCAGTGCATTAATTGATACTGTTCCTTCTTAGGTTCCAGCTAAAATGAGAGAAAATTACGAAGCAAAGTTTAGTTTTTACACCGGGATCAGACAACCTAACAGAACAAGTATTCATGAAGTAATTTCGAGAAGTTACTAAGCACAAAAAAATTGCTTGTATAAAAAGTCCTGCTCGGCAAAGACAAGATTACCAACCAAATGTGACGTATGTTGCTTGTGATTGCTGTTCAGCTGTTTTTTTGTTTGTTTGTGAAGCATGAAAATCAGATTCTTGGCTGGTATAACCTGTTTTCACTAAGCAAGACTTTTTGGTGCTAAGCAAATTTTTATGCTGAGCAGCTCTGAAATTGGCCCCAGGTAGGGACTCAAAACCCAATCGATATGGTGCACCTGGACGGAAATCAAACTAAGCGTCACCAGAGATCGAAGACGAGGAACGAACCACGACACCAACACGGAAATCAAAGTTGTTAAAAAATTAGGAGAAAGATGTCACAGGGTTGCTTATATGGGGATTGAGGCGCGTGTGATGCGTGCGCGACGCGTGTGTGACATGTGGCGTGATTTGGCGCAGAACGCAGCAGTGCCGGTGTAGTGTGAAATTATGGACTCTAAATATGGACGCAACAGTAGTATTGCACTTGCGTAATTGGGAGAGTGACTGGTCGCGCGAGTGTTCAACCAATAAATGGGACCAGATTTCATGAGTCTAAATTTCATGTGACACCGGAAAAAGTGTTTAAAACCAGTTGGTGTTTTATCGGCCGTTTAAAACCACCACGTGAGGTGCTCTTGATGACCAATAGGAACAGGCAAACTGTTTCAGGTATTTATGAATAACATAAATTCTTGCAGATTGCTCAACAAAATCTTAATTGTTTTAAGAGGCTTACTGAGTGTTATATGCGGCATATTATGCGAATTCTTGTAGATTTTGTTTTACTTTTGCATATCAGTTTTTTAAGCACACGTACACTTTGCTTCAAAATTAAACAAGCTCTTTCCTGTGCTTAAAGCTTACAGTCTTTATGAAATAGATGGAAGTTCCATTGGCAGAAAATTGTGAAAATGATTGAAATTAGGCCATAATGTATACCTAACTGCATAACAAACAGTGACAATACGTAAACTGATGAAATGCATCCTGAATGATATAGAGCTGATGACTATACCTTCCACTGTTATTCTAAAAGTGCAAAAGCCAGTATTTCCACTTTCATCTGTAGCATTAAACTCCACGGTAGTGACACCGATCGGTAATGGAGAGCCGGATTCTACATTGGCTTCAGGTGTAATGGGCATCATGGAGTTGTCCGTGACTGTGGCTAGGACCCAGGTTGCATTAGCCGTAGTCAAGCCAGGATCCGTACCAATCGTTTCATCTGGAGGACACGTTAAGACCGGATCCTCGTTGTCTAGAAAGGAAAGTGCACAGAAGTACAACTTGAGTAAATCATGCAATGAACCAAACCTATACACACACTGAAAGCAATGACAAATATGAATCAATGAATTTCAACACCTCATTAATCTTATCTGTCTTTTGATTTGCTCAAGTATGTCACATGGTATTTTCAATTTTTACTATGTCATCACACACTTCCAAAACTATCCAATAGCCAAAAACCTACTATCCCACGGTAGTCACTAAATCACAATACTAACCTTTTTACAGGCATTTCCAAAGGTTTATGTGAATAGTGAAGAATACATACACTGGAAAGGAAATATTGTTGGCATGTACTCACTAGAAGCACTTTCCAGCAATTTTTGTTTTCTGCAAAAATGGGGGGGAAGACAGGCGATCAGTTCTGCACTGAGAAAAACTGGCAAAACACACCAATCGGAAGTGTCTAAAACGGTATGCAATTCATGGGCAGAAAACTCCTTTTACCATTGTCATCCCTGGCCAAAATGCAGTCTACTGATAATTCAAGTTACAAATTCAAGAATCAATATAAAATCAATCAAAATTGTATGTAATTTCAGTTACATATTTAAAGAATCCAGTCAATTTATGAGCATCCTTCTTACAAGAAAGCTAATCAAAAACTGAAATGTTTCTTTTTTCCTTTTACAATGCTCCGTTTAGAAACACTGTGTTTTGCTTGAGTCGGAAGACAAATACACCTGGCCAAGGCTGTTCCCAGTGGGAACAATGGGGGACTTTTCTGATTTTAAGCGGTATTGCTAAAAATACTGACTGATTCGATATACCTGTACTCAGTTCTAACCCTCCTAAAATGCCCACATCCACTACATGATTTTAATAGATTCCAGACTGAAGCTTTCCAAGAGCCTGCGGGAAAAAGCTTTTATACTCAGGTGGGACTTGAACCAACGACCTCCTGCTTACTAGTGGAGACATCTTAACCACTCGACCACCGAGCCTGCCAAGGTCGGTTGGCCGATTTGAATCCCATGTTGCAGCAGGTACCAAGTATTCAGTGTGTGATGTAAATCAGTAAAATGATGTAAATTAGAAGTGAGATTTTTGCCCTTTCCCGACCTCGGGAATGAGAAGTTAGCACCTGATTTTGCTCTTCATTGTTTCTGTTAAAGTCAAGGTTTTTAATGGAACACTGCACTTAGTGGTCCACTAGGGGGCACTGATTTGTGCATAGACTGGTGACGTCACATGAAAAGAGTCTATATATGGTGGGTGGGGGGACGAAACAAAACTGCTGTGATGTAAGATTATATGTGCATTTCACTTACCGATAACAGTGACATACATATTGCATGTGTTAATATTCATGGCATTGTCGGTTGCGATGTACTGCAGTAGATGTGGATCGTTTGCAAGGCTAAGGGCAACGCTTTCACCAACGTTGAATATAATACCATCAATGTCGATAGTAATTGTGTACATCCCGGAGTTGTCCATAGCGTCAGTCTCGGGAGGCAATGCAATTGTGACTTTGTCTACTGTGGCATTGGTAGGAAGGGTCAGGTTGGATGGACAAGTTATAGCTGGAGGTTCGTTATCTGTAAATAAGAGGAAAAAAACACCTTTTGCATAATCAATGTGTAGACGGGGATGGTATAAAATAGAGGAGATTTTGGCTACTTCCTGGCATGGTGTTTATAGCACTGTGCTTTCTGAGAACCTGTAAAATAAATGACAGGCTTACTCCAAACAGGACATCTGCTTACTATAGTGCAGATGTTGAAACTACTCGACTCCCAAGCACATTGATTGCGCGGTACTGCTACTATATTGAAATCGAATTGGCCAGCAAAACCCCGCAAGCTCGGTGATTAAGTGGTTAGGACAATTGCACTAGTAAGCATGAGGTTGTGGGTTCAAGTCCCGCCCATGTAAGCCTCTAAATTCTTTTGAAAGGCTCTCAGAAAGCACTAGGAACACAGTGTTTAATGCCATGTCGGAACGGGTAAAAATCTCTGAAGATTCTGAAGATTTTTTTTATTTTCATGATTTATTGATCTATTTAACATTGTCAATGGAACTGTATATTCATTTTCATTAATTTACAACTGATACTCTTTTGAATGTGCAAGACCATTGCTTTCTCATTGTGAGAATATTCTCAAAACGTCTGGGATGGGCAACTTACCTACAACTTCAACAGTAAAGGAGCACGAGTCCATATTTGAACTCATGTCTGTGGCATTAACAACCACCACGGTGATGCCAAATGGAAATTGAGAACCTGCGGTATGGCTCAGCGTCAGGATGACAGTTTCCATAGAGTTATCGGTCACGTTGGGTGGAGACCATGACACTATGGCATAGTTCTGCCCCATGTCTGCATCTACTATAATATCCATCGGGCATTCAATCACAGGGTCCTCATCATCTGATTGGACCAAATACAAAGCATGTAAATATTTTTGATAGACGGATGATTTATTTGAAAGCATTTTCGAAATCTCACAAATGAACAGTTTGTCCACATGGCTGGCTGTACATATAGGGTGGTCCAAAATTATGGAAACACATTTCCCAATAATATTTAAACTTTTTCTGTATAAATTGAAGTATTGACCTTTAATACCCCGTTCTCACTTGAACGATTTTTTTGTACAACTGCGGTGCGACTAAAAAATCGTACAGCCGTGCGATTTCCGTAGACTTTCCCTGTTTCTTTCCCGCGCAGTCTCACTTGTACAACTGCTGTGCGACTGCCGTTCAACTCTCGTGCGACTTTTCCTCCCGAAACATCCGATAACGGTTCAGGTTCCGTGCGACTGCCGTACAACCTGTACGAGTCCCACGCAAGCGCCGTGCGATTGTTGTTCAACTCGCGTGCGACCTGTGCGCATGCGGTACAACCACCGTACAACCAATCAGAGCGCCGTGCGACCGCCGTACAAGCGCAGTTCGATCCGCGCGAATCGCATAAAAGCAGGGCCTTTTGGCGTCGATCTTCAAAACCGCACTTGATGTTCGACAGTCAACAAGTATTCAACACAACAAAACGATGCCACCGAAGAAGAGTGATGGCAAGCAGGCAGGCAGCAAGAATGGCACTGCCAGGTTGGACGGGCAGTTAAGCACCGCGCTCGCATGGGGTTGCACCGCACTTGCATGAGATTCCTACAGCTTGTACAGCAGTCCGATGGCAGTCGCAACAGGCTCTCATGAGATTCGCACATGTTGCACGGCAGTTGCACAGCAGTCTGATGGATGTCGCACGGGGTCTGATGGATGTCGCACGGGGCCTGCTGGGAGTCGCGCGGCCGAGCCGTGCGACTCTTTTCAGACTCCCGTGCGACCTATCAGACTGCCGTGCGACTGCCGTGCGACTCCCATGCGACCAATGCGAACTATGCAAAACGTGCGACAGCCGTATAGAAATTTTCAACATTTGAAAAAACTTGCACGGGCATGCGACCCGTCCGAATTACACACGACACCCCTACAACCTGTGCGAATCATCAACAGACTGCCGTGCGACTCCCGTACGCCCTGTGCGATTTAGTAGTCGCACGGCATTCGCGTAGAAAATCGTTCAAGTCAGAACAGGGCCTAAGGAAAAGTGGTGAACAATTGTGGGAAAAAGTTGCAAGAATAAGGTTGTTACAACGGTGGGCAAATGCCAGTTTTATAATTCCAAAATTGAAAAACGTTTTAACATAAAGACGCAATAAATTACATTATATCATCTGTCCAGGAGAGCTGTAGATTTAAGTTCATTGTTGGTTAACTTATTTTAAAAGAATTTAGATTGAGAAAAGAAAAGGAATGGCAATGCATTGTTTCCAGTGTGTTAAAACGTGTCTTTAGCTCGGGTTCAGGCAAGTGGTGAAATATAGCTTCCTCAGACAAACAGACTCTGCACATGCTAGCTTTAAACTACCAAAGATTCCCATGGTGTTTATGATCCCACGGTGCCTCTATGGTGTCTTCATGGTGTTTATGATCCCATGGTACTTCTATGGTGGTCAAACAGTTACCCACGGAAGCACCATGACTACCCATGGTGTCTTCATGGTGTTTATGATCCCATGGTACTTCTATGGTGGTCAAACAGTTACCCATGGAAGCACCGTGACTGCCCATGGTGTCTTCATGGTGTTTATGATCCCATGGTACTTCTATGGTGGTCAAACAGTTACCCATGGAAGCACCGTGACTGCCCATGTTGTCTTCATGGTGTTTATGATCCCATGGTACTTCTATGGTGGTCAAACAGTTACCCGTGGAAGCACCTTGACTGCCCATGGTGTCTTCATGATGTTTATGATCCCATGGTACTTCTATGGTGGTCAAACAGTTACCCATGGAAGCACCGTGACTGCCCATGTTGTCTTCATGGTGTTTATGATCCCATGGTACTTCTATGGTGGTCAAACAGTTACCCGTGGAAGCACCGTGACTGCCCATGTTGTCTTCATGGTGTTTATGATCCCATGGTACTTCTATGGTGGTCAAACAGTTACCCGTGGAAGCACCATGACTGCCCATGGTGTCTTCATGGTGTTTATGACCCCATGGTACTTCTATGGTGGTCAAACAGTTACCCGTGGAAGCACCATGACTGCCCATGGTGTCTTCTTCAAATTTGTCTTTGGTGTTCATACTCGGCACTCATGGAGGACACAAAGCTTTTCCATTCTGTATGATATCCCCATGGTATTATATAGAATACCCATGGGGATTGCCATGGAATTCACATTGGGGTTGCCATGGAATTTACATGGGGATTGCCATGGGCATGGAATTCACATGGGGGTTGCCATGGAATCGCCATGGGGTTGCCATAACAATTTCTGTGAGGGTAAAAAGGATACTTGTGACATTACGGAGACACATTTCTCCCTAACGTCCACTGTCTCTCTGAAACGTTATTTTCATTCTAACTTGTCTCTCTAGTGACCTGTTTTAGTATTGCAAAATCCATATTTATGGGGCATGCATATGCACTAACGTTAATCATGGCGTGAATGGTGTTGACCTAAGTGCACAGTAAATGACAAAAATGCCGAGAGAGAATACATCCAAAGGTTTGACCGAAGAAAAGAAATCTGATCTGACTATACCTTCCACTGTTATTGTAAAAGTACAATTGCCAGTGTTTCCACTGTAATCCACAGCTTCAAACACCACAGGGGTGGTACCAATCCCAAAGGGAGAGCCGGATTCTACATTGGCTTCAGGTGTAATGGGCATCATGGAGTTGTCCGTGACTGTGGCTAGGACCCAGGTTGCAATAGCCGTAGTCAAGCCAGGATCCGTACCAAACGTTTCATCTGGAGGACACGTTAAGACCGGATCCTCGTTGTCTAGAAAGGAAAGTGCACAGAAGTACAACTTGAGTAAATCATGCAATGAACCAAACCTACACAGAAAGCAATGACAAATGTCAATTAATGAATTTCAACACCTCATTAATCTTATCTGTCTTTTGATTGGCTCGAGTATGTCACATGGTATTTTCAATTTGTACTATGTCATCACACACTTCCAAAACTATCTAATAGCCAAAAACCTATTATCCCACGGTAGTATCACTAAATCACGATACCAACGAGTGCCTTTTTACAGGCATTTCCAAAGGTTTATGTGAATAGTGAAGAATACATACATTGGAAAGGAAATATTTATTGGCATGTATTCACTATAGAAGCACTTTCCAGCAATTTATTTTTTCTGCAAAAATGGGGTGAAGACAGGCGATCAGTTCTGCACTGAGAAAAACTGGCAAAACACACCAATCGACACCGTGAATTTCCAACAGGATCAAGTGTCTAAAATTGTATGCAATTCATGGGCAGAAATCTCCTTTTACCATTGTCATCCCTAGTCCGAGTAACTTGGACTATGTCATCCCCGGCAGAAATGCAGTCTACTGATAATTAAAGTTACAAATTCAAGAATCAATATAAAATAAATCAAAATTGTATGTAATATAAGTTACATATTTAAAGAATCCAGTCAAAATTTATGAGCATCCTTCTTACAAGAAAGCGAATCAAAAACTGAAATGTTTCTGTTTCCCTTTTACAATGCTCCGTTTAGAAACACTGTGTTTTTCTGGAGTCGGAAGACAAATACACCTTCCAAGGCTGTTCCCAGTGGGAACAATGGGGGACTTTTTCGTTTTTAAGCGGTGTTGCTAAAAATACTGACTGATTCGATATAGGATGGGACGCTGTATTACCGCGGTACTTATCAGGGTGATATATCACGTTTCCCGATCGGAACAGAGATTGCTCACTAACCTTCCCGAATTGTCCTGTCTTTTGTGTTGTATAACTCTTGCTTTTTTTAAACTGACATAACAAAATCCGACGGTGGTTTGGTTTATCCCATGCGATGCCTGTGAAAATAGACATGCTCGTCGTTGCTCGGCATTGCTCGGCGGAGTACAGACTCTGTATAATTATCGCGGTATGTGGGAAGTGTTTTTTACAATGATTTCAACTTTTTTATTCATAGTTAATGTTTGACCAAAACATCCCCTGAATAAAGTCTGATATTTTCCCTGTAAAGTTCAAGTTGATTAAAGACGATTAGGCCCTGCAGGATGATTTCTTAACACCCTGTCCCCCCTGGAAGGCGACAAAATTCACTGAGACAAGTCTACTGATTGACGATTGGGGGCGCCATTCACTTTACACGGTGCGTCGTTTTATTTTTTTACCGCACTGTCCCTATTTTGATCCCGTAAAAGTATTTACGATTTCGCGGTGGAAATATCGTCCTTCGGCGTCATTTTGCATTTGCAGCTGTAGAATGGGAACCAGACAATGGAACTTCCATGGACAGAGCACCATTAAAGATTCATGTTAAAATATAGACGGTACCTTTTAGCAGACACGGTGAGGCAAAATGTACAAGTTTTGGAAAACGTGAATATTTATTAAAAATCGTTAAAAGTCCCGACACAACATTTTTTAATCGTCATTTTTTTACACAAATCAGCAGAAAGTCCTTAATGCTTGATGAATTGGATATAAAATTGCCAGTCGAAGGAGTTTTGGCAACGAAAAAAAAAGGAATTTCCGATGCCGCGATAATAGAGTTGCCGCGATAATAGGGAGTCCGACTATACTCAGTTAGCTCTAACCCTCCCAAAAGTGTGACTGAAACTCATAATAATGTTAAAGACAAGCGACTGCCAGATGTGACATTCAACTTTTCGTAAGTGTTATTACGCGGTATAATGAGCTTGCCCGCCTGTTCACGCATGCGCTGTAATGAATTACAAGAAATGGGGTAATTTGATTGGTTGGAGAGAGAGTGGAAAGTTTTTCCCGTATCGCGCGCTCGCGGCACAACCCGGCCAAAATAGACATTTTAATTAAAAATGAAACAGAATCCGCCAAGCTTAAAAGTATGATATATATATAGCCTTGGTAATCACACCTCTCAATTTGTTTGCCTGTCATCGTTGTATTAAGGGCAACAGTCGCAGTCCAGAAATTTCGAAAGAAACACCATAACGTAAAGTTGTAAACTTCGCGGTTTACGTATCATTCTACTGTTATACTCGGAATTAGTGCGTTTGATGCCCAATTATACACCTACAGTTTCTGTAGCTGCATGGTATGACATTATAAGCCATTAACCTATTTAAAATATAAATTAAAAAAATTACACTTCCCTTATACAGCAACAAATTGAGAATTTATTTAATTTTTTTTTATACAAGTTCACCTCGAACAAGGCTAAAAGCCACTTGAGGCATGGAGCTACAAAAAGAAAAAGAATAAAAGATACAAGAGGTAGGAATTAAGATTTCTCTTGAAGCAATACAAAAATCGTATGATGAAAGAAAACATGCACCATGGCAAAGCAAGATGACGGAAAAAGCTACCGGCATAACTTGTTGTTCTACATCTATGTACCGGTACAGCTATAGAGTATGGTGGGAACAGGCGGAAAGCCGAGGTTAGTGTACACGATTGGTAATCCTCCAATATATTTTTACTGAATTATGACGAAATACCTTACTACACTGTAAGTTAATAGTAGTCTCAATCCGATCCTGTGAAATGATGGCACCAGGTGTGCTGTCGTTGTCAAGAAAAGTGGAAACTTATATCGTTTTCCAACGATTTCCAGCTGCCCTGTAGCCTTTAGTCAAGGCGCGCGTGGCTACTCGGACGAGGGGCGCGCCCGCTGGCATTCGGGCGCGTCACGCGTCCAGGTAGTAGCCACGCGCGCCTTGCATGACTAAAGGCTATCATCCGCCTGACGGTTGAAAACGAGTGCCGTTTTTCTCTCGTTTTTTTCGCCATCCAACAACGGAAAACTTTAAACAGGTCAGTGGAACGATATTTCCTATAAAATACTAACCCCCAAACCCGCCCATTTCTGAAAATTGCAACAATGACCAATCATGTACACTAACACCCTAAACTTTGAAGATATCTGTATAGAACAGACCAAGAATAGCAACAGATCTCCGGTGAGAGAGTGATTGTAAGGATGAGCCCAACTCTTCTCCAACCAAATTAACAATGCGCTTCTGTACTCTGTCTGATAAAGATAAGTGACAAACAGAAGCACCAGCCCAGATGTGGGAACAGTTTATAGTGTGATACAAATTATCTTCAAATTACAAAACGTTACCTATTTCACACAAGGTGCCACCGAAATTATCCGGGCACTCGCATGTATAGCCACTTCTACCGACAGGCTGGCAAGTTCCGTTATTCGCACAACTGTTGAAGACACATCCTGAATAAGTGATACAAGATTAATCACATGGTTAGTCCTAGAAAAATCCTCTCGGGCATGTCAAATGTAACGACTAAAATACGGTCTTCGTGATGCGAAATTATTGGGCAAAAATGCTGCTAAATATGCAGGTCACATTTTTGCACGTTGTCCCTCGAAATAGTCGCTCGTAAAACGCCGCAGCCAGATAAATTATTGATCTGGTTTCCGTTTATAAAAAGGTTAATTTCTTTAATGATCCATCAGCATGAAAGAATTCATTTTCTGACGACTACCCATAATGCATTTTCATGTGTCCTTACCAGATGACGGGACGCTCTGGGCAAGCAAAGAAAACCCACTGTCGGTGATAATGGGGTCAGATGTAAACCTCAACCACATGGCATTCCCACTAGAGAGTAGATCGGGTGGTAGAGTGAGCCCACTCCAACGAGAGAACCTCGTTGAGGAGTTTCCGCTATCCCCACCATCACCGGCTTCTAGATAGTCAAATCCACTCTCGGTTCTGAAAGAATTAAAACTGGCCCGAATCCTGTAGTCGTCTACTGTCTGGATAAGCCAAATGATGACTAGATTGTTCTCGTAGTTGCTTGGATAGGATGGTGAGACTACTAAGGCAGAGTCATTCGCCCCGATGTTGATGAAAATCAGCTCTGTGGTAAATAACATTAAAAATCATCTGGCTGATTAGGCATTCCGGTTATCAAATTGTGCGACATTTCTGTATCATTTAACAGTCATGAAACTGTTATCGGATCACCTTTCATTTTTATTATGGTCATAACATGCCCCGTTATGTGATCATTTCTTTAACTGCACAGAGAAGCACGATCTATGTTCGTTTCTGCATTTCGCGAACTTACACACTCTTCGTACTTTTAAAGCCCGTTACGTGGATGGAAGATAAAAACTACAGTGGATGTTAGTGTGATACAAATTATCTTCAAATTACAAAACGTTACCTATTCCACACCAGGTGCCATCGAAATTATCAGTGCACTCGCCGCATGTAAAGCCACCAATGTGACAAGTTCCGCTATTTGCACAACTGTTTAAGACACATCCTGAATAAGTGATACAAGATTAATCACATGGTTAGTCCTAGAAAAATCCTCGGGGGCATGTCAAATGTAACGACTAAAATACGGTCTTCGTGATACGAAATTATTGGGCAAAAATGCTGCTAAATATGCAGGTCACATTTTTGCACATTGTCCCTCGAAATACAGTCGCTCGTAAAACGCCGCAGCCAGATAAATTATTGATCTGGTTTCCGATTATAAAAAGGTTACTTTATTTAATGATCCATCAGCATGAAAGAATTCATTTTCTGACGACTACCCATAATGCATTTGGGCAATTCCATGCAAACAGGGACATAGCCCCCCAAAATTAAATTCATTCCTGAACTTGTTTTCATTTTTAAGTTATTGCTAATAGATGTAAGGACCAGGATATAATTTTTTTTTAGTCAAATCTTTATCATTTTCTATGAAATATGTCACGTTTCTTCCTTGTTATGTTTGGCTTAAAAAATGAACTACTTCATGTGCATTTTCATTTGTTTGCATTTTTCTCTTGGAGAAAGCAGTAGTCACAAAATTATAATTTAATAGAATGACTTTATACCTTTAAAAAAATATTTTAAAATCTGCCAATTACATTTTACTTGAAGACATGTAGGTACACAGTTGTGGACGCAGAGAGGTATGAAATGCGAGTGACAGAGAGATCTCTTTTTATACATTTTTTATAACTGGTAGTGATTATATTTTTGACAATTTTGATAATTTGCTTCTCCCACCAATACCAAGTATAAAAGCAACAAGTATTAAAACAAAAAAACTAGCATATTATAATAGAGAGCCCTTGACATTTGAAATGCGAGTGACGTGAAATGCGAGTGACAAATAAAATGCGACTGACGATACCACGTTCTATTATAAGAATGCAGGCAGAGAAGCTCTTAAAGGGACACATTGCTTTGGATTTTGCGATTTGGGCTATAAAACTGAAATGGATATGGTTGGGAAGCTTTTTTAAAAGTAGAATATAAAGAATCACATAATTATTCCTTCAAATTGCGTGTTTTTTGTTTAATTTCGTGACAATAACCGTCCGCCATTTTGTAGAAGCAAATTTTTGACTCTATAAAATGGCGGACTGTGTTCATCAGTCGTATTTCCAGTCGCATCTGGTTGAAGTACGTTCTGCTGATCCATTTTGATGTACTGTGGCACGGCGCGCAGCACTGGCGATGTGTCGCGAGGTAGAGAATTGTACCTGGCGATCATCTGATAGGTTCACAAGGCCACTGGCTGCGGCGCCAGCCTAAAGACTCTTACAGCGTATTTTGCGCATTATTTAGACGGTGGTATTTAGTACTGGAAATAAGTCTATGTTTTGCGGGTCAGATGTCAGGGGTATATAAGCGGCCAATTTATTGTTTTGTAATCACTACTCACTAATTACAACACATTATACGTGTGTTTTTGCATGAACAACTCTTATCAAAGGTATAAGGAACATTTCTAAACAGCAAAATTTCATGACATTTGAAGGCAATGTGTCCCTTTAAAGAGGAACTAAAACGGCACATTTTTTTTTGACTTTTTGGACTTTTCCGACAGTTTAAATACTCTTTTAACTGATGGAGATTAGTTTGCAGACGAGAGAAATTGTTTTATTAAAAAAAAAAGGGTTGTTATTCTGAACCATTTATCCTGTTTCGCGAAAGCTCATTATGTATGTTAAATGTATGTCGTGCCCCGTGACGTACACGTGTAGAGTCGGTTGATGCTACAGCCAAACACTATGCATGTACGTACGGCTAGCTGTCCACGCTCGCTTGACTCAACATGCATTGTACACGCACGGTACCGCATGTATACCCTGCCGGATATGAGGCAGCTTTTTTCACTCCGTATATTTTGTAGGATCCTACACTTCCTACAGTCCTACACCATTGAAATGTGCACAAAGTAAAAAGCAAAGACGGATACAGTGAACCAGTTTTGTGTAGGACTGTAGGAAGTTGTAGGGCCTGCAGATGATGCATGGTGAACAAAGCTGCCCCATATCGTGCTGCATATGACCGCATGCGCTGCATGCGATTGAGTCTGGTACCTTATAACAGAAATTGTGTGTATAGTTCTGAGAAGGTGCGGGTCCTTATGAGGGCTGCATAATCAAAGTCGCCAGACTAGAGTATAGCATCAGCTCACACACAACTCACCGCGCAGGTTCCAATAAAAGCCGACTGCAAACAAAGGAAAGTATGACTCATAACTAGCTTTTCAGCAAGAACAAGCCTACAACCGCAATTCTTAATGTGTCTCACAAAGATGTCAACACTTTAAAATATGTTTATCGTAGTGTTACTCCTGAATCATGAGCAAAAAGCACAGCAAGTAATACTAGCCTTAGACAAAAAAATACGTACAGACTCTACGTAAAACATTGTCATATAATACAGTGACGTCATATGTTTCTACATGTGTACGTCAATACTCGCGCGATACGGCACGCAGTTGACCTCGGCCTTTTCTGAATCGAGTCAAAGTGGCTCAGAAAGGAAAGGCTCAAAAACATTTTTTGATTTTTCAGAATCATGAAACTTGTTACATTAGTTTTGGGGAGGCATAAACTATCAGATAAGTCAAAAATGTCAAAAATAAAATTGGCGTTTTAGTTCCTCTTTAAATGGTATTGAGGCCAGTACCATGTACATACACTATGTATGCCTATTGTCAAGGGCCTATAGACTAATCCGACGAGCAAAATTAGAAGCCATCTTTGGGTACCCAATCGAGCGGTACCATACACGCGCGCTCGTCATACGCGCGCACTCAGTGCGCCTTTGACCAATAGGATTACCAAAGTAAACGCATTTTGGCAAGTTGTAAACATGAAGCTGCATCGAGCGCGTGCGTAAAATACGCACGCGCGCGTGATGCCACCACAGTAAATGCTTCTAAATTTGGTCGCCGGATTATATTCGTCTATAGAGGGCAGGCATCATTTGTGGTACCCATGATGCATTGCATCTCCATAGGAACAGTCACAATCATCACAAAGCAGCATGCAGCACTAGTACAATTCTACTAAAAGGTAATTTAAATTTGATTATTCATATGATTTGCAGTATAGTAGCCTACTACCAAAGGAAATAAACTACAAGTATTTGTTGTAAAGATAATAATTGTGCTATTGAGGATTGTAAACAATTTAAAACAGTAGGTCTAAAACTAAGGGTAAAATATAGGTATAGCAAATGTTCTCAATGTTCATATGTTGATCTCATAATGTTAAAGATACAATCATTTATTGATTTGTATTTATTTATTTGTTTATTTATTTATTCATTTGTTTATTTATTTGTTTACTAAATGCACCTATCAATTGCTTCCTTCACCACCCCCCCCCCCCCCTCCCCGGCTTCCCCACCCAAGATGTGGGATCGTCTTTTTTGAAGTGACAAAATCCCCACCCCCGGGGAACAATTTTAGTGACAATCCCCGACATACATGGGTGGGGCACCCCCACCTCATGGTTTGAACTTCTGATGATGTGGAAACAATGGCTTAGGTTCCTCTGTTGTGAGCTAATTCAAATAGTACATGTACAATGTATAGATGAACACAATTCATAGAAATTCTTTAACAACTTTTCCCCTCTAACTTAAATACAGTTAGTTGTTGTAGATATTTGTTACCCTCATTTATACTTCAGTATGGTAGGTATCTAGTACATATTACCATTTGGTTGTGGTACATTTGGTTTGGGGAAACTTTTCAATTAAAACCAAGACAATTTTTGGCATGTCCATTTCACGAAATGCGAGTGACGGTTTTGTCCAACAGTGTCATGCTCATATTTAGTATCATTTAATTTTCTTAATACCATTAGGTATTTAATGCCTTATATATTGAGTATTTCCATACCAAAAATGAAAGATTAATTCCCTGTATTGTAAAAACTACATCACTAAGATTGTAAAAGGATGTAAATAAGTGAAATGCGAGTGACGCTGGAATTTCCATTTGCATGTGTCCTTACCACCAGATGACGGGACGCTCTGAGCAAGCAAAGAAAACCCACTGTCGGTGATAATGGGGTCAGATGTAAACCTTAACCACATGGCATTCCCACTAGAGAGTAGATCGGGTGGTAGAGTGCTCCCACTCCAACGAAAGAACCTCGTTGAGGAGTTTCCGCTATCCCTACCATCACCAGCTTCTAGAAGGTCATACCCACTCTCGGTGTTGAAAGAATTAAAACTGGCCCGAATCCTGTAGTCGTCTACTGTCTGGATAAGCCAAATGGTGTTTAGATTGTTCTCGTAGTTGCTTGGATAGGATGGTGAGACTACTAAGGCAGAGTCATTCGCCCCGATGTTGATGACAATCAGCTCTGTGGTAAATAACATTTAATAGTTTATTCAGGCAGTCATTATAAAAATACAAGAAAAACACATACATATACAAGGATTAGAAAAAAGATATATATTAAAAAGGCCCGCTAAAATATTGCATAAAAAAAGAGAAATAGACATCAACAACTAGCTTGAAAAATCCAGCTATACAACGGCTGTTTGCTGATCGTTGTCAGTATTTCAGCAAACAGCCGTTGGATATCGAGCCCCGAGGCGCGCGCAGTGCCGCTGGCCGATAATCGATCGGAAAACATCGTTCATGTTCAAAAATCCGCTCCATTACTTTGTACACAGTTGGTTTGTGCATGCACCGAGTTGCACGAAAAATTCAAATTTGTTCGGGTTTAACTTGAGCATATTCTAATTTTGAGGGGATGACAAGCTGCATGAATGACTACTCTGCCGGCAAGGTGTGTTTGGTTGATATAGGCCTATTCAGGGAAACGGAAGATATCGGCAAGATCTAAACCGACCCTAACGACCAGCTCTGAATGGCGAATCTCACATGTCATGAGCCTAGAGCTGGAATTTTCAAGCTAATCAACAACAAGCAAATGACAAGACGAAACATGACAGTGAAGGGCTGCCTAGGAGAAAACTAAAAAGTGAATTTGAACACTGTCGCCAAAGGGCGTGTCTCTCCAACCCTTCACAACATAAAGCACAAACACATACACAGACAATGCACAACACATAACAACACATAAGAAAGAGGAGTCAAAGCAACATAAAAGGGGATTAAAGTTGGCTAAAAACAAAAGAAAGGGCGTAATAGGAGTGCGTGGGACAAAAATGGAGGAGACGCATAATAACGAAAACAGAACAAAATTGAGGGTCATCTGGCTGATTAGGCATTCCGGTTATCAAGATTTGCGACATTTCTGTATCTTTTAACGGTCATGAAACTGTTTTCGGATCCCCTTTTATTTGTATTAAGCTCATAACATGCCCCGTTATGTGATCATTTCTTTAACTGCACAGAGAAGCACGATCTATGACGTTCGTTTCTGCATTTCGCGAACTTCCACTCTTCGTACTTTTAAAGCCCGTTACGTGGATGGAATTATGGAAGATAAAAACTACAGTGGATGTTAGTGTGATACAAATTATCTTCAAATTACAAAACGTTATTTCACACAAGGTGCCACCGAAATTATCAGGGCACTCGCATGTAAAGCCACTGTGACAAGTTCCGTTATTCGCACAACTGTTGAAGACGCATCCTGAATAAGTGATACAAGATTAATCACCTGGGTAAACAGCATTTTATTGAAAGTGTTGGTTTACATCGAAAGCCGAGAAGTGTTTTTCACTGGTGCCGATATTATATTTGTCCTTCCATCCATGATCATAAAATTATATTTTGGTAGAAGAATTTACACAAAAATATTTCTCCTTTATTGACAAAAAAAGAAATCAAATGCGAGATTAAAGGGTGAAACGATAAAAAAGAACACACGTACAAACTTCAATTCCGTTCGTGGGCTATAAACCCATACCTGTTCGAGCATAAAAAGTACAGGAAATTATTGTTACCTCCACTTTGGGCGTTGACTGAAAACTTCCCAATCGCAGTAAACAAACACAGAAAAGTGAAAATTACACAGATGTGTTGGTCTAGTTTCCGTCTGACATTCATTGTGTCTGACGAACGCGGTAACTGCTGTACACTTTCAGGTCTGGTCTTGTTAAGATTCCATTGTTTTAGCACAACATTTTAGTTGAATTCGGAATCTGCAAGCAAAATGTATGGTTCCTTTGAAAAGAGCAACCGTTCGACTCAGTGCGCCGAGAAGGAAATAAAATCCAGTCCAGGCCGAGACTACGCAACGCGCACTTGGCACTTGAGTTAATATTATGTTCGTGTCACGGGTACCTGGACAGACGGAACAAAAAACTTCGTTGTTCCTGACTTAGAAAGGCAAGCATTCCAGCAAGAATGAATCGACCCGGAAAGTGTCAAAATCATTCTTGCGTTCTATATATATTCGGAGCCTTTCCTCATGGAGTTTGTTTGTTCCCGCTAAAAAGGAACCCCGGGCCCGGCCATTTATCATAATTTTTTTTCATCTGTGTAATGTTCATGGGAAAAAACCTGTAAACTTTATTTTCACAAATTTTGCCCGGGGTGTGCCCAAACAGTTTAAAACTGGTTTCCATTGGGGCCATGCCAGCTCGTAGTCCAAACTTGATCCATTTTTTGGTAATTCCAAACCAGTAGTACGCTTTATAAGATGATCTGCCACTTCCGTTTACACCAGGGGCCAATTTCACGGCGATGCTGAGCACAAAAATTTGCTGAGCATGAAAAGTCTTCCTTGGTAAATACAGGATGACCAACCAAATTTTGATGTGAAGTGTATCGCTTGTGGCTGGCATTCAGCTGTTGTTTGTTTAGCATGAAAATCCCGTGGCCTTTTGGCTGGTAAACTGTTTTAACTAAGCAAGACTTTTTTGTGCTTATAGCCGCTCAGTGAAATTGGCCCATGTAGGCACTTGTATTTGGAAATCTCGTTGGCTACCAATGACAGACTTTTGAGTCGCTGGTGTAATAGATATAAACTGGTTCTTTTCCATTTTACTCGTACCCAACGCCCAACTGGGCGTTGACGTCTGATGCCTTCAAGATTTTGTGAAGGAAACGCACGGCTTTCTGGGTAGCGTGGGCTTACCGTGACCTTTGCATGCAGCGCTGTGAAAATGGCGACACCGGCATGGTGACCTCCAGCAGGTCACAGGTCACACAAAATCTATCCAATCAAAGCTCAAAGCGCATCAAACGTTCCCAGAGCCCTTGGGCGGTGGGTACGAGCGAATTTCGATCGTTGTCACCAATCGCGCGCATGCTCAGAACTAGAAAAGAGGACCGGTATGTCTGCTGCCACCAGCGTTTCAAAAGGCCCCATTTTTCAATAACAATTATTTCAAGAATCAAGTTTTTTAGCGCGCGCATACCCTGACTGGAAGTATACAGTGCGGACATTTTGTAACTTCCAAGTAGGCTACCTGGAAAGCCCAACTTTTTTACATTAGTTTTTTTGTCATCCAAAATGAGACCGGCCTTACCTGCATGCCTTGCTTTAGTTTGTGCATTAGCCTGTTGACGACAATTATTGGCTTCGCCTGTGCACGGAAGATTAACTATGGTATGCGGAAATTTAGTTTGCGGAAATTTTCTAGCGCTATGTTCGATGTTGTCGATCAGTAAACACACCTGGGACTCCTCATGTACACAAAAGCCAGACGGTGCTATCCAAACAAAGTCGGAGAGAGGGAATTTCCCTTCCGGCCCCAGAATGATTAACCAACCTTCACCTTTCACTTTCTGCGGGTAAACTTTCTGCGATCTTTGTAAACTTTTAAATCTTGTGTAGTTGTGCCACGATCCTTCGTTCTATTTGATTTATGTCTTTGCTGGTTTCTAAAGGCATTATAACATAGCCATGTGTACATGTTTATAGATATTTTTTTTAGTATTTTATGTGCCGAGTATTGGTCAATTCCAAGTCTTGTTTTCTATATTTATGTAAAAATCACGTAATCTAGCCTCTGGTTGCTTTGATGACTTTATCGAATCAAATAAAATCGAATGGAATCGACTCGACTCGACTCGACTCGACTTGACTCGAATCAAATACTACAACCCCCAAATCTATTCATTTCTGAAAATTACACCAACAGAAAAACGTTGTGTCCATGCACTCAGCGGTGCCCGTATGACGCGGGTTCTGCTCGCGCATCGCATACTCAACCGGGGCGGATCCTGGAATTTTTGCGAGGGGGAGGGGGGGGGGGGGGGGGGGTTGGGGGGCGGGGGGTTTGGGTGGGGGTGGGGTGGTCCGGCCTTTCAAATTTTTTCATCCATAAAAGCAAAACAAAACGGATGCCGATTACGCCTGGTCTGAGGTAAAAGCAAAAACCAAAAAATGCTCAAAAGAAAACCACGAAAAAGGTACGAATATTTTCCTTCCAGAAAATAATTTGCAAAGCCCGGGGGCGAGAGGGGGTAATTCTGCTGTCGGTGATGGCTCTATTCGCTTATTATATCTACCATTATAGCAGCTTTGATACAGAACGGGGGTTATTCCCCTTCTCCTGTGTTTTACAGTAGCATATCCAGCCTTTTTTTGTGCCGCCAGGGGGAAACTTTCCCCTGCCCCCGCTGGATACGCCCCATGGTGTTCTATTCCTCCCCTTTATTTACCGCCCGTCGTCGACGCGTCAGTGGTGTATGGGGGCCAAGTTGGGCGCATGACTTTCTCCCGTCAAGTTTCAGAGAAGGGACTGTGTCCACTAGCGGCTACCGTAATATCAGAGCGTTTGCAAAAACAAACGAGTCATGGCAATCAAAGTTGGTAACGCGTGAATATCTGGGCCTGTTTGTTTATACGAATCCGGATCGCGATCAGTGATCTTTACCGGTGGTTAACACACCAGATTCCGGCTAATGGATGGACCGAACCGTACTGGCGGAAGGATCACTGATCGCGATCCGGATTCGTGTGAAACAAACAGGCCCTCTGACTCCCTGAAAATCTGACTTGTTGGTTATACTGCGCATGCTTAGTAGTCCCTTGATGCCAAACAATAAGGATGAGGGTGGGGTGGGGATTAGGGTGAGAAATAGTGTGAGGGTTGGGGTTAGGGTTAGGGTTTCTGCTTTATACTGCAACAATCTCCTCGTAGGGATATATAAAGTTGCAGGCGCAACGTGGCAGTGGCAGACAATGATTTAGTATATCCCCCTTAAAATGAAATGTTGAGTCTATTAAGTTGGGAAACAGAAATAAAAGAGCAGATGCCCATTAAAAAAAGAGATAAAAACGGATAAAATCGCTCCAAAACGGAGCAAGTTTACTACACGTCTGCCTGCCACGGTGCGCAAACTATAGAATAGGGGTAAGGGTTAGGGTACGTGAGGTTACATATGTTATGCCTTTGCCAACAATGATTGTGTTAATTATAAAAGCACAATTCTAGAGTATATAATTATGTCTTCTCACTAATAATATATTTCAGCTATACATTATGCCAATAGCCTTTTCCCTCGTTCTGTATCTTTATTGAATTCTTGGTTTGCATGGTGCATGTTTTCCCTTCATTGTACGATCTTTCTCCAGCACAAAGGGCCAGCACAAAGGGCCAGCACAAAGGGCCAGCACAAAGGGCCAGCACAAAGGGCCAGCACAAAGGGCCAGCACAAAGGGCCTTAATCCAAGTTTTAAGCTATTCAAATGAACTGTAACAAAAGCATTCCTTTGCCATGGTTTATGCCTGTTGCTTGTGCCTGTTACAAGCTGGTCTTGTGATGAATGGTCTTGTGCCTGGTCTTGAAATGTTCTCGACTACAACACTGCCCGCGAGTGGCTTTTTAATGAGGCCAAAAAAATACAAGAGCAACTAAAACGCCGATTACACTTTTGACTTTTTGGACTTATCTGATAGTTTATGCCTTCCCAAAACTAATATAACAAGTTTCATGACTCTAAAAAAAACAAAAAAATTGTTTTTGAGCCTTTTCCTTCTGGGCCACTTTGACTCGATTCAGAAAAGGCCGAGGTCAACTGCGTGCCGTTTCGCGCGAGTGATGACGTATCGTCTAGAAACATATGACGTCGCTGTATTAAACTACAATGTTTTACGTAGAGTCTGTACGTATTTTTTTGTCTAAGGCTAGTATTACTTGCTGTGCTTTTTGCATGATGATTCATGTGTATACTACGGTAAACATATTTTAAAGTGTTGACATCTTTATGAGACACATTTTGAATTGGGGTTGTAGGCTTGTTCTTGCTGAAAAGTTTAGTTAGAGTCATACTTACTTTCCTTTGTTTCCAGTCGGCTTTTATATTGCGACCTGCGCGGCGAGTTGTGTGTGTGAGCCAACCTCGTTCCCATGGTGTCGAGCAGCGCCCTCACCGACACCACAGCTGCTCTCACCTGGAATATAATGGGATCATTTAAATCACTGATCTATATCTCTGGGCTAGCTGCGAAGCTCCGCGATTGAAGCCACTGCGCAGCCGGCTATATCCTGCTGTATTCAACACAATGGCCGTTTTCCAAGGCCCCTAGGCCCTGGCTTCAGCTCCGTCTCCGAATTCAGCCCATTTGCCGAACTGCGTTCATGCATGTAGTTTATGAATGGGCTGAAGTTGGAGACGTACGGCGCTGAAGCCTGGAGCTTGGAAAACGGCCATTGTTTTGAATATAGGCTCAATGTGAGCCATGTATTCTGGGCACGTATTTATTATGGCAATGCTAGTCGCATTCACAGCATAGGCTCTTTGGAGTTTGGTACTAGATTGATTAGCAAGATTGTAAAATCGTGCAAAAGGCCGCAAACTACGTGCAGTTCATGGGTTCTCAGAATGGTTGACATGGTTGAGCATCAACGAAGCGTCATTTCTCTCAAAATGAAAAGAACAAAAACATTTTAGTTTTTTGCTTGTAGGGGCCTACGCCTAAAGTTGCAAATCAGAAACCTGACATGTCTTATTTTGCCTATGGGTGAGAACAAAACAAAGAGGTTAAACTAACTTAAATGGCGCCACTAATGGTGAGAAGGTGTGTCTGCTGCCGCCGCCCCCCCCCCCCCCCCCCCCGCAAAAAATCCTGGATCCGCCCCTGCTTGTGATGTCATATTAAGCGTACTTTGCTTAAAACTGCAGTGGTCCTCGTACTTTGCCCCCAGATTGGTTATGCAAGTCGAACATTTACACATCGGCTGTACAAGTTACAGCCAGGAGCCAATGCTCCGCCAAAACTGGGTGAAGAGTTGAAAAGGATTTCCACACAATAAAAGTACAACTATAAGAAGCCATTTTAACATCCAAAGGCTATATTTCTTTATTAAATACAACAATCGTTAATCGATATTACTGAGAAAAAAAAACAGGATGTACCCACAAAATAATAGCGATCATGATACATCGATTTAGCATTCAGCTGTGCTATGGTCAAATAAATCAGTCAAATAAAAAAATAATACGGCTTTCCTCTCTGTCCACCTGGTGTGGTGAATAAACTTTATAAACATAATTGGGAATTTAACATTTGGATAATTTTCACCAAATAACATTTACTGCAAGTAAGTAATTTCAGGTGAGATTTGCGAGCGTTCCAGCACTCCATTTACACGAACTATTAAAAAAGGGACGATTTTTTTCAGCTGGTTAGCAGAGAATATTGTTCAGCAAATTTACGCGATAAGCAATAATCGGCCGGAAAACATGCAGTCACACTCCGTACACATTGCATACAATATTGGTCAGTAGCCTGGTTAATTTGCTAAAACTTTTTTGTGCTCTGCACTCCATATACTTTGAATATTCACATCATGGAAATCCTCGTTTTTCTACGGTACGTTCGAAAATGTCACAGCTTTTGTAGCAAGAAAATGATCAAGAATTTGTGCGTGTATAAACAAACTGCAACACAAACTTCAAAAAGTTGTTACGTCAAGTAAGCCCCCCCCCCCCCCCCCAAAAAATATATGAATAAATCACGCACTAAAATCGCTTAGCAGTTAAAACAGACGTACTACTCAATCGAAAAATATAGCCATTATGCCTTCTTATTATACTTTATATATGTAATTTCATCACATAATATTGTACAGTGATAGGAAGTGATAATGATTAATGTTTGTGTACATGTTTTGTGAATAATTATTCAGTTGCAAATTATTACTTATACCGATACCTTAGGGCCACAGACTGATCGTTAATTGACCAATCACAGCCGCGGATATGGCCAGACTAGTGTCTGACATGCGTGAACGGTGACGCGCGCTGCTGTGATTGGTCCACACATCAAGGGGCGTGGCTAAATGGATCGGTCTTTTTCACCGACCTTTTAGAAGCGCTATATTTGATTCACCAATAAAACATCATATATCACCTTTATCACGCCATACACTATGCATCACTTTCACATAAGTGCAACCATTCATCTTCACATATTATGCTTTTTAAGGAAAACTCTGCTGTTATTAGCTAGTGTTTAATTTATTCGAGTTTAACAGAGTGGTGTAATTTGTTATGTTTCAAACTGATTGAATACATTTTTATTTTACGATTGTTGGAGGAAAGATTTATACATATACGTATACATTAGTTTTTCAACCAACTGATGTACAATCTCCTTATTTCATTTGAAGCAAGATATGGGACACAGGGACCCCCCTCCTTTGTGTTAGTTATTGTGTTCCCGGAATCTCAGGAATTTCTTTCAGATATTGGGAGGGGGGTGTTAGGTTACAATAGTCTGGATGGGACAAGGAGGGGGGGGGGTACCCCTCGGTCCCATATCTTGCTTTGTATACCCTATTATACTTGAATGACAATTAACTCGATCTCAATTGAAAAGAAATATCTATTTTTGTGATGTAAATTAGTCAATAGTGAAGCCAATATAGTCGGATTTAAAATCTGAATTAAACTACGTGTATTTGTTTAAAATGATACGAATCAACCCTAATTAACACATGGTGAAGTTTTAACTCAATTACTATGCAGTACTTAAATTTAAAGAGCCGTTTAAATTGTGCAAAATAAATGGCTTTCAGGATTGTTCGGGGGGGGGGGGGGGGGGGATAGGGGGGGGGGGGGTAACTTGCATAAAAAACAAAATCAAGAATGACCTCAGCTTTGGAATTCCGGCAAAGACCTCCTCGTAAATGGAATGTTAATCCGCAGAGTGGACCAGCCACCCAGAAATTCTAAACTTTTTTTTTGCAACAAAACTAAAAGTAACCAAACCTTTACATACTTTTTGAAAGAAAACTTGTTTAGGGAGCACTGCCTAACCCACGGTCGAGCCAGGCCATTGAAAAGCCTGGCCAAGCCCAAGCCTTCTGGCTTTCAGTCTTGCTATTGTGAGCTACAAATCACCTAACAATAGAGCATCTACTAATCGATAAAGCCTGGCCTCTGCCAGGCTAGGCCGGGCTGTGGCCCCTCCCACACTAATCTGTAGCGATTGCATTGGTTGTCATTCCATTAACAGGCCCGAGATGGGTGAACATTAGTGGGCAGTTTATTGTGTACAACCAGGGAATTATAGAAGCCCCGAATGCCCAGGCGTTCCCAGGGCTTGGTTAGGTTTTTCAACGGCCTGGCCCATCCATGGGTTAGGCAGTGCTCCCTTAAATCTTTACCACCTTCACCCAAATATGGTTAAATACAGACTTGATTCATGCTGTTTATAAAGCACAAGTCGCAAGTCAAATTTTACAGTTTTACAGTTTAAATAAATTTAAATTCAGATAATTCTGCTCACCATCCTTTATAATGGTCTCATAAACAAAATTATCTACAGCTAATTTTAACTCTGCGGTGCGCCATGGCGCTGTTTTGTTCAGTAGGTCACCGTGGTGTAACAGTGCATGTATATTGTCATGGCACACCGCAGGGTTAATGAAAACCCTGCGACTTTAAATAATTAAATTCTTTCCTTGCCTTTTTTTTTGTTCATGCCCGTGACACAAAATAAACCAATTCACCTTACACTTCCAATCAAATGAAAAAAGAAATAATCAAAAATTTGTAAAATATTTTTTATACATGCAAATTACTCACTGTAGAACGTACTTCCCTGAAACATCATAATCCCCGTACATGTACATATTAATCCACAAAAAAAAACTTATTTCCCATTCCACACATTATTTTGGATCTTACTTTGGTAATGATTACCCTTACAAAAACCTCCCATGGGATTCCCATGGTGTCCAATTCACCATGCAATCCCCATGGGGTTTTGCATGGGAGATTTTTGTAAAGCAAAAAACCTCCCATGGGATTCCCATGGTGTCCAATTCACCATACAATTCCCATGGGGTTTTGCATGGGAGATTTTTGTAAAACAAAAATTTCCCATGGTGTCAAATGAACTGATAACGGCATATTTGCCCTTCCAGAAAATAGTGAAAAAAACATTGTGTTTGAACAGTGATTTTCATTGTGCACTTGGGTCATTACGTAAATTCGTGGTCTAAAAGTGTGACATTTTTGTTGTCCCTGTTACATAGATTTTGCAACTCATGACACATTCTTTAATGCCTTCTATCTCCAAGAGTGATTATGTAAAGCAAAGTACATGCCAAACAAGTAACAGAAATATTGTGAAGTCAATTTTAATGATACTTGATGAGAAATTACACGGGTCAGACAGGGACACCAAACAATGTCTCACTTTTCGACCCTAAATTTATTTAATGACCCATATACGTTGAATCACACAACTCTATCTGCAACTTTTTTGAAAGCTGAACCAACGATTTATCATACTTTTAATAACAAAAATCAACTAAGTTCTCTCCTTTTGGTAGTTACAAGAGCCAGGAGATAGGATAAGAGGTTTTTTTCCTTCCTCAGTCGCCCTTTCTCCTAGACATAAACTAGTTTGCAGCACATGTTTGAAGGCTGGACAACGTGACATGTTTGAGTTAATTTTGTCTATATTTTAGTGATATTCTCCATGGAAAGACTACAAACTATTACAATAACATATTTCACGTTAATTTAAGGTAGGCTTTTTCTTTTTCTGTGCTTTAGTTTTATAGAGGAATACATTTGTTCTCAATTTCTTTACAAAAATCTGGTGGCTTTGTCCTGTGCGTTCATACCTCTGTCCACGTTTTGGGATGGCCTTCGGACTGCAGTTGCCATGACGATGGTGGGAGGTCAACCAGGGTCGCTGGTCGTGGACTCAGCACCTCCTCTCGGTCATGTCTAGAGTTAAAAAGAAACCAATCAACTATAATTATGAGCTCTTCATAATTTTCTTTTTGAGGAGGTTGATACTACCTGTCCAACTTCTAAGGGCAGATGGGGGGATATAGGGGAGAAGGGGGGATAGGGGAGAAGGGGGACAAAAGGGAGAAAATGAAAGAGAGGGGGAGCCGAGGCAAAAGGGGAACTGGAAAAAGGGGCACAAGGGGGTAAAAAGGGGAGAGAAAGGGGGCACAAGGGGGTAAAAAGGGGAGAGAAAGGGGCACAAGGGGGTAAAAAGGGGAGAGAAAGGGGGCACAAGGGGGTAAAAAGAGGGGCGCAAAGGGGAAAAAAGGGGCGCAAGGGGGAAAAGGGGCGCAATGGGATAAAAAGGGGGAGAAAGGGGTAGAAAGGGGGGAGAAAGGGGTAGAAAGGGGGTAAAAAGGGGGGAAGGGGGGAGGGGGAGCAAGGGGGGAAAGTGGGCACAAGGGTGTAAAGGGGGAAAGGGAAAGCAAAAAGGGGAAAGGGGGATTGGAAAGGGGGATTCGAAAGGGGGTACAAAGGTACGGTGAAGGGTGAAATGGGGGAGGGAGAAGGGGTTAAAAGGGAGACAGCAGGAAGCAAAAGGGGAGGTAAAAAGGGAAGGGGAAGGGGGGAAAAAAGTGGACAAGAGAACGTGATTGTGCCCTACCTATTATTTTACTACTTTAAGAGGAAACAATAGCAAACATCCAACTTACGGGAACGTACAAATAATTGTTGACTGCTGAATATTCATGAGCTCATTTGCTCATCTATCTATCTTGTTCTGCGGTGGCCTTACCCGTCATAAAGTGTCCTGTCGTATGCCATGTACCGGCGTTGCATGCGGTCCATGCGCAGGCGTCGACGCTCACACTTTCTATTCCCATACTCGCGGAGGGCCAGGAATGTTGCGTACGCGGGAGCCATCGTCACCACCAATATGCAGCCCACTCCTAGCGCCAGGGGAACGAAGATGGGCGTCACGGCAACCTTGCATCCTGCAGGTCATGACAATAACAGGCTTCTAAAAATGCTGCCAATTTGAACACGTCCTTTTCATTGCAGACTTTTCACTTCCTGTTGAGAATGTTTTGAGTAAACCCACTAAACCTTATGCTCTCTTCCGTGCATCATATCAGTGGTCCACATAAGGCGAAGTAAAATAAACAGGTTTAGCGTCCCCGCCTGCTTCCTTTTTGGGGGACGCCTGGATTTATAAAAAATTTTACCAGTGGAAAATGAGGTGAAAAAACTCCCGTAAATGTCAACCGATCCACCGGAAAATAAAATACAAGCTTACTAAAACGATTAAAACAACTGTAAACATGTTCAATTCTCTTGTCCAACATGTCTCTTTCATTTTTGCATCTTTAAAAAGTTGAAAAACCTACGGTTGTCGAAAATTTATAAAAGGCGGCCATCTTGAAAATAGAAACTAAAAGGCCCTTCCTTACTTTAAAAAAAAAAAAAATGGACGCTAAACATGTTTTTTTTATTTGTCCTAACTCACTGAACAACAGACAATTAACTAAGCTCCGCCTCTTGACATGTTGACCAATCACAGCCATAAAGGTTGCCAAAGAAGCAGTTGCTATGTCAACCAACGTCACAACAGAAACTTCATGTAAAATAAGAATCCATGATAAACTTTTTTTTACAGACCGCTTACCAAAGATGGTGCCTCGTATCAGCTTGCGTTTGACCGGCTTTTGCGGCAGGAGACGGTACTTGCAGCCGAACACGCTGTAGCGGGAGTAGTGGTTGCCGAAGAACTTGATGCGGTAGAAACGCTCTCCGCAGCGATAGCAGAACGACGTGCGGCACTGACTGCATGTCATGTTGTCGCAGCCGGAGCTCCGCTGGATGTACACCTGATATTGTCACGGACAAATCAACACTTTCATATTTTCAGCATGTTGATATCCCATGCGGCAAACCGTACTACAAATTTGATTTCATTGGCAAGACTTTTCCATGCTCGGCAAATTTGCGTGTCCTATGAACTGAAAAGAGGATGTTTGCCCTTCTCGATATATGGCGTTTAGCAGTGCATGCTCAGTGCCTAGTCTGGGGTACTATACTCTCCTGTACAAAGTATAGGGCTATTTTCATTGACAATAAAAGTAGGATCAAAGTCCCCACTCTTGGGCACAACAAAATATGTACCAATCCCGACGTCTTGGTTGGGGGTGGGGTTGGGGAATTTTTCGGGGAATTTTTGAAGATTTTTTTGGGGTGGGGGGTGTTTTGGGGGGTGTTTTGGGGGGGTGTTTTTGAAGTGTTTTGGGAACATTTTGGGGGAGGGTTTTGGGGAAATTTGTGGGGGTGCTTTGGGTGAATTTTGGGGTTCATTTGGGAAATTTTGGGAGTGTTTTGGGTGAATTTTGGGGTTCCTTTGGGGAATTTTTGGGAGTATTTTAGGGAAATTTTGGGGGTGCTTTGGGGGAATTTTGACAGATTTTTGGGGGTGTTTTGAGGGAATTTTGGGAGAATTTGGTGGAATTTTAGGGTCGTTTTAGGGGAATTTTGGGGTCGTTTTGGGGTGTTTTGGGGGAATTTTAGGGTAGTTTTGGGGGAATTTTGGGGGAATTTTAGGGAAATTGTTGGGTCGTTTGGGGAAAATTTTTGGGGTGTTTGAGGGTGGGTTGGGGGTGTTTGGGGTTGGGTTGGGGGCAGGTTGTGGGAAGGGTTGGGTTGGTGGGAGGGAAACAATTGATAGGGGAATGAGGGTTAGGATAAGGTCTAGGGTTATGACATTGAGTGAACCCAAATTGCTTCTTTTCACTACAAAATCACCATTTCGTTGCAATGCATTATGGGTAACGAGTCAGCACCCACCTTACACTTGGGGCATCGGTTGGCGTTGGGTTGGCCGTACTGTTGTTCCTTTGCCCATGCCTTCAACAGCCGGTCCCCCCTCTGGTATTGCTTACAGGAGATGTTCTCGTGCCAGGGGGCGTGGCATCGGAAGCACCACAGCAAGCCGCAGACGCACGCAACCTTCTGGTCGTCTGGTCCTGTCTTGTGCTTGCTGGTAGGGGGGGAAAATTCCGAAAGAATCGTGGTGTAAAGAGCACGGCCAACTTTCACGGCTCTGCTTGTGAGGAATCAGTGCTTGAAGTTAAGCAGAATATTCTGCCCAAATGGTAAGTGTATATGTCACGGGTTAGCAAGAAATTCTGACATACGTACATCCCATGAGGCAAAACAAAATAGTTGTGTTGCCCTAAGTCACAAAAGTTGTGTTTAAAAAAAAAAAAAATCATACCTTTTCCCGCACAAAATGAACAAGTTTTATTAAACCCTAACAGTCTTGAATCCTCCAATTTCAATATGATTTTTCACACTACCTAGGGAGTTAGGGTTAGAACCATTGTCTTTAAATACAGCTATGACGGCACAATCGTGCATTTCGCCATCTCACCTTTAAATAAGCTTACTTTTTGCCTCCCGACTTTTGAGTTACACGACATGTAGTATTGTTTTCATGGATGGTAAAAATATTAATGAAATATATAAAATAAATAAAGAATCGACCGACTGACTATCCCTCCCGATTTTTCCCATTTAAGGGCAACACAAATTTTGTTTGTTTGTTTTTGCCTAATGAAGAATTCTGTGCTTAAGGGGTTCAATGCCGAATTTCTTTTTCGATTCCTGTACTACCCGTAAATGCAGACCCCTACTCGTGATATATTTTCAGTTATTAAAGCCGCCGGGCTTCCCATTCATCAGCTAGGTTTGAGGTAAAGAATGCGGCACTGCAAAGAAAAGCACAGTACCATCGATGCTGCATCTGGACGATATAAAAATGCTCCCTAACGGACTCCATAGACACTGAGCACTGATTGACCATTTAGGTTCCTATCTGATTCTGCAGGTGTCTCAGGAGGTTTCATGGCATTAATAATTGGCAGCGATCCGGGTTTCTGAAAACAAACAAGAAATACCTGAACAAAACATCTTGATTGAGGTTGGCTATGTGGTTGCAACGCGGGCATGTCTTCTGATGCGGATCCAGGTTGTCCTCAATCAAGAACTGCAGGAACTTCTGATGCAGTTCCTTACTCAGGTGATGTTGGATCTCCTCCTTACAGATGCAGTCGCAGCAGGCCGGGTTTGGGCAGCGGATGCTCAGCACTTGCCGACTAACCTTCTCCCGGATGTATCGCTGCAGGCAGGTGTCGCAGACGGGCATCTGGCAGCACAGCCGGCTCCGAGAGAAGGTCTCCAAGAGGCAGACCTGGCACTCAGTGAACTCCTGCTCGCTGCGCTGGAACAGGACACCGGAGGGCGCCGTAGCCGAGATACTAGGCTCCGTGTCCATCAGTAAGAGGTCGGCGTCTTGGAGACTCTCCAGCGAGCCGGGGACAGAGTCGCGCATGCTGGCCAGCTTGTGTTTGTGGCAGGTGCGCATGCTGCCACCGGATTGTCTACGCCTTCGGGTTTCCCGTCCTGCCCCGCATCCCTGCCCACATCTACTTCCCTCACCCTCCTCTTCTGCCTTCGGGCAGTGGGGGCAGATGCAGAGCCCGGCACAGACCTGGCAGACGTGACTGCAGGTGGGTGGGTAGCTTAGACTCCGACGCAGCCTGTTCTTGTAGCAGGGGCTGACCGGAGGGGACGGCAGGGAGGTCAGCCTGCCCAGGGATTTCATGACTGCTCCTTCAGAGACTTCGTCCACGGTGACCTCATCATTATCCTGTGTTTGACTGGACGATGATTCTTCCAGGTCCTCCTGTTCTACTGATGAAGAATGAGTGTCTTCCATACTCGAGATTGAGGATCAATTGAGGATTGATTGTTGTCTATCAGACAAAAAGAATACGAAGTTACTTATTATCAAATACGACTAGTATTTTTCAATAAAGTTTGCTCTACCCAATGTATATTGTTAATCATACTGTACAAGTACACTCAGTGCAGAAAACAACAATTCAAACATTATTATTATTATTATTATTAGGGCTGTCCCGAATATACCGAATATTCGATAGTCAAGCGAATATTTGAATACATTTTGCCAGTTCGAATATTCGAAAAGATATGCAAGTACAGATACGACTCTGATGCTATTTTAATAGAAAAGTTACCGCCCTTAGCAGTGTCAAATGCCGCAATTTTTGTCAATCGTAACTTTTTGTGGACGGAGGTGTATTGTTCCCGTCCGTAAAATCCTTGATACAACAGGGGCATGCCAAAAAATGCTGTTTGAACGGTCCATAATATCAATCGCCATACGTAAAACACCGGCGTGCTTTTATGTGCAACTTTTTTTACCGGTGCGGCATGCACTGATGAAAAACTTGATCGGCGAGTATCGAATATTTGAATATTCGGTCAAACCCAGTTTTGAATATTCGAATACTAAATTATTCGAAAATTAACAGCCCTAATTATTATTATGACGTCAAATTATTAACATTAACAAATTATTAACATGTCAAATATGTGAAAACAAATTCATTATTTTGGGGGCACATTTTTTTCAAAGCTTCATTACACAAGATGTACAATTTATTGATTTCATTTAATTCTTTCTGTTAATGAAACAAGAGTATGAATAGAATTGACCTATCGCGGTCGAATCGCGTCAACGCAGCTTGTGAATTATTGTCCGAATCACATGAATCATAATTCCACGTGGAACGCGCAAAATCTGAGACAAACAAAAATTACCACACAAAATTCCCATAGGGTTGTCTGAGGGGCGTGGTTAACTCGTAAACGGCGATAGGTCAATTGTTTGACACTCGATGTTCATCTTTCTGGATGAAACATCGCGGAAAGAACAGTGTCGAAAACAACCTGGGCGGATCCAGATTGGTTTCAATGGAGATACATGTAGTGTGACAAGGCCTACATATGTAACGTAATACAAATGAGCAACTATGTACATGTACATGAATACAAAAAATACATGTTATACAATTGACAACAGAGAACAGACTGTATACAGTGTAGTTAACTAGCATTCATGACTGAGTTAAAGCAGTCTTCAATCAAATTTAGTTTCTATGAAAACAAATCCCCCCCCACCTCCCCCAACAGAAAAAGTCCCTCTCAAATTTTTTTTAGCCTGGCAGGTACATGAAATTATTTTTTTAGATGCTGATATACAAGCTGAAACATATTACAATCATAAATTTTTAATACATTCTAAAAACAAAAAAAATACATTCAGAAATACTACACATAGGCCCACAGACAAGACTTACATACAAGATTTCAGCCTGGATATCAACGCTATCCCTTTACAGTCACACTGCACAATGCTTTATATACGCAACTTCCCTGTGGGCTAAAAATAGAACGGGTTGTGTTTATGATGATGTCATCGAACTTGTCGCAGCCTGTGTGCATATCATGCCATGCCCTGTGTACCTGTCCTTCATGTACATGTATATGGACTGTGGTTTTTGTTTGTCTGCCGTGTCACTGGGAAATATTATCATCCCTTGAGTGAACCCAATGTACACTATAACCTTTGTTGTTAATGTTGTGCAATACACCTATACATGTACACGTGTATGAAAATAAGTACGTCTGAAAACAAGTACATGTACATCATCGCTGTTTTTAGCAAGTTGTTGTTCAGTCATTGCATGGGCTATTTTCGTAAGAACAAACAATTACTGAAGTCATAAAGAGTTGGAAAATTGGGTGAGGAGCCAGAGGGGCCTTATAATTTGTCCAAAGGGAAAAAAACAACACATTTTTCAAACTGACAAAACAATACGTTTGTTGTTGTTGTTGTTGTTTGTTGTTGTTTTTTGTTTTATTTTTTGTTATTTTTATTTTAATTATTATATTTTGTTAATTTGTATTATATATTTATTTATTTATTTATTATTAATATTTTGTTTTATTTATTTATTATTTATTATTTATTATTATTATTATTATTATTTTTTTTTTGGGGGGGGGGGGGGGGGGGGGGGGTTGGGTTAATAAAAGCCACTCTAGGTAAAGGGCTACAACAGAGGTGGTGGGGTTGGCCACATTTTAGGTTGCCAGCCCTACATGTACCACCCTTACGGTTTTTTCCGGGTCCAGATCTAAATAGAGGATAAATCTTCAACATAAGCTATTATCCCAATTTTCAGACCTATAGACCAAGAAGTATGTTTGGTATGGGACAGTGGTTCTGCCAGCAGGATTAGCCATCATCGGCACTTGTTAAAATGCAAAGTGTGGCAATTCATTCAGGCTCAGCCGTGATCTACATGTTTGAATTTCAATTATGAATGCAAAATTATGTGTGTACATGTACTGTATGCCATGTTATAAATCTTCAGGCCACATACGGTCTGTCCACTGCGGCTTGTCCATGGTAATTTTACGATTTTATCTCGATATTACCTTGCCTGAGGCATTTTAACACAAACATCTCCCATTTGATAATACATGTGATTTCACTTTACGGCCTCCACAAATAAGGTTAACCACATTGCTTCCTGCTGTGACGGTGACTCGAAAAATATTTGGATTTTTGGATGTATTTCCAGCATTCCACAGTAAAAATATATCATACGGCTTGTATAACGCAATACTTAATTTACCTATTCAATTCCATCATTGTCTGATTGAAAATGGAATAATTACAATCTATGGAAACTAAAGAGGAACAGAAAGAAAATTACACGAATCACTCTTAAAGAATGAACAATGCCGTCCTGAAAACCAAACCAAGAGTATGCACAATACTCCATTCTTTCCCTGTGTGATTTAGAGCGCACACGTATGTACATGTTCAACAGACGGATTCAACAGTTTTTCTATCTACGCCCACCTTGTAATGCCTTTAGTCAGGACTCAGGAGTGAGATTGGCAGAAAAAAAATTAAAAATCCACGAAATCCATGAAAAATCCACAAAAAAATCCACGAGCATCCCAGATCGACATATATATTTTTTTTATTTGCCTAAAGGCACCCCCTTAAAATATCCGTTTTTATTGGTCTGTATCCACTTTTACAGGTAAAAACACCTTTAGGACAACACCTCAGGAATTCCAGATTGCAAAAGAGATTCTTTATAGATTCTGAAATCCTGACAAAAAATCCTTAAATCAGGAAAAATCCTGACAAAACGAAACGAAATTGAACCTCTGACTGATTTGGGATTTTCCAGTCCACCCTCCCCCAACTATGTTGGCTGAAAGGTAATAATAATATACAACATTTGCAAACATCAAAAAACAAAACTATTGAATTATTATGAAATACCTTACTTGACTGTAAGTAAATAATAATCTCAAGCATCCTATGAAATCATGGCACCTGGTGTGGTGTCATTTACAAGAAAAGGGGACTTTTTTAAAACCGATTTCAAGCAATAGTCGGCTGACCATCGTTGAAAAAAAATGACTTTATTTACATGTACATGTACATGTAGTTAGTCCACATTTTGTATGGCAATTGACTACACATCCGTGAACGAGTGGAAGCCAGCTAGTCAGTGCGCTGACCTGATAATTCCCTGACATCTATATAAATTGCTCTGTTTTCTCTGTAGAGTTAGGGAACCAGACTACGTGAATAGCATTTTTGTCTCTGTTTTCCTAGCACATATATGCACACAAAACTTTAAACAGCTGTGTTACAGTATTTGCTATAAAATACTAACCCGTTTTGTCTGCATAGATGCTGGGAAAACGGAGAGAAAAAAATTGTTTTAGTAGTCTGTTTCCCTGACCATATTAGACACAACAGAGTAATTAATAGACGTCAGGGAATTATCAAGTCGGGGGACTAGACTATTTCCAACGATTGCCGGCTTTTCTTGAAAACGACAGCACACCAGGCGCCATGATTTCACAGGATGCTTGAGACTGCTATTTTACTTACAGTCTAGTACAGTATTTCGTAAAAATTCAGTAGTTTTTGTTCTTTTATGTTTGCAAATGTTGCAGACTACATTATGATACAAAATGTACCCCACCCCCTTCTCAAGGACGAAAAAATAGGATGATCGTTGAGTTTCTCAACAGATTAAAACTCTGGCAAGAATTTGAAAAAAACAGAAACTGAAAGCAATCAGTAAAAAAAAAAAATGCTGGTTTATCTTTTAAGAATCGGTTTTGGACAAATTTACTGCGGTTGTAACCTGAAACATAAAAAGAACAGCAAATAATAATATTATCTTCCAAAACAGATAAAAAAATATATATATTTTTAAATAACAAATAAAAAATAAAAAAAATATAAAGAAGAAAATCAGTAAAAAATTCGGTTTTAGTTTCACAATGCGTTACAGCTCATTTTTGTTTTACTAAGAAAAAAAACAAACACATCTACTGCCAATGATTAGTATTTGAACAATGAACAGGGAAGATGCAATTGTTGGAATATTGCATTTACCCTAAAAAACAAACCAACCAAAACAAACCGGATTAAACTGTTTTAGGCCAAACAAATATATTGATGGTCTCTGGTCAGACCAAAGTTCATGCGTTTTGCTTTTTATTTTTAGAGCCGTTTTTTGTTTGCCTTTTTTTTTAAAGCTTGGATTGTACAGACAAGGTGGGTCCTATTTTGTGCCCTCCATCATTTGCCCTGGTGCCCTCCCCATGCCTTGGTGTCCTCCATGTGCCTTGGTGCCCTCCACATCTGCCTGGTGCCCCTCATTTGCCTACATGTAGGTGCCCTCCTCGTTTGCCTAGGTACCCTAAATGCTTTCCTTCACATTTTCCATACAGCCAAGGCAACTTTTAATGACTTGGACTTTGCCTCCAAAAGCCCTGCTACACATTCAGAACAACAGAACCTGTTTTTTAAAAACAGACATCAATTAAAGACTGCCAATGGTCCAAGCCAGCTTTTAGACATTGCTTTATTTTAATTTCTTCTCTCGTAAATGTGAGTATGCTACATTTATGTTTAGACCATAAAAAGCAATTGCTAGCTGGGACCAGAGGCCTTTTTGCGGCAATAGAGGGCGCTGTTGTAACTACCGCAGAAAATTTTGAAGAAACAAAATTGATGCACATGATTAAAAATCAACGCGCGCACTGACCAGAGACTGAAAAAATATAAATTTTGTTTTGGCTTTTTTGGTCGTATTTTTTATATGACTCAAATTGTACACAAGACTGATTGGTATCTGGTACTGTACAATGTACGTAAGTGACTGCGTCAATGACTGTATGACACATGTTATTCCCAAAAAGAGTTTTGACTCGGGGCCCATCAACAGCCAGACAAACAGGAAACAATTATCAAAGTGATAAAGAAACCGTTTCGCTTGGGCTTCCAATGGACATGTTGCGGCTATCTTCCTGAGTGTATGGACGACGTGGCCTCTGACGTCACGTTTACATCTACATGTATATTAAAGGGACACATTGCTTTGGATTTTGCGATTTGGGCTATACAAATGAAATGGATATGGTTGGGAAGCTTTCTTAAAAGTAGAATATAAAGATTAACATAACTATCCCTTCAAATTGCGTGGTTTTTGTTAATTTTGTGACAAAGAACGGTCCGCCATTTTGTAGAACCAAATTTTTGACTCCACAAAATGGCGGACCGTGTTCACCAGTCGTATTTCTAGTCACAGCTGGTTGAAGTACGTCTGGGCAATTATTATTACAATAACCGTCCGTTTGTGATATTCAATTACTTTTTTGTATAGTTAATAAATAAAAATACATGTTGGAATACTTTTGTTTATTCTATTATGGTCAAGCCGCAAGCCTTGTGTAAGGAGCTTGTGTAGCCTGGCCGGGTGAAGCGAAGCCTGCCCCGCGTCTTTGGCGATATATGGTAGGAATATCGGGACTGTCTCGTCGCGGGACATGGCCGGTACTCGTAAATGGATGGCCGCGGGGCCAGCCTGGCGCCAACACGTTGTGTGGTACAAGAAGGTCTGGTTCCCAATGCTGTTTTACTACTGGAAATAAGTCTGTTTCGCGGGTCAGATGTCAGGGGACAGAGGCCAATTTTTTTGTTTTGTAATCACTACTCACTAATTACAACACATTATACATGCTTGTTTGCATGAACAACTCGTATAAAAGATGAGGAACATTTCCAAACAGCAACATTTCATGACATTTGAAGGCAATGTCCCTTTAACCCTAACGTCCTCGGCATTCACTTGGGGTACAGTACACTGACTGTACTACAAAATACTACTCAATTCTCATAGGCCAGTGTAGTAAAAGTACTGCATACATGTACTATAGTTTACTCAAGTAGTATTTATTAGTAGTGTTATTCGGTGACATCATATCAGGGTTAAAATGTGCCCAGCGGGATGCACATGTATGCATCATATTTTGTGTAAAATGTTTAACCAATTGATACATTTAGGTGCATAACTGCTAAAGAACACAAAAACCTCAAATAGGAAAGATATTACTTTAACCCTAACCCTGCCAGACGCAGCACAGCGCATCTGTGGTGACAGCTCCACTTTGCTGGACTCACCACACAAGTCAATGTGACAAAGTATGCAATCTGATGCATCTGGCAGGGTTTCTAGCAAAAATACCCTGGAGGATTAGGGTTAAGAGAACTATGTTAACACACTTTCCTTAACCCTAACCCCTTGGGTAACTTTACTAGAAAGTATCCCAAATCTGCCATAAATCCACCTATTTTGTCATGGACAAAAAGATGGTTTTGGTGACTGCTCAATATGGAGGTATCCTGAATCCATCAAAATCCTGCAGTAACGCTAGGCTTACAATCCTCAATCCATCAAAATCCCCCAGTTTTCAATATGGAGGTATCCTGAATCCGCCGAAATCCTCCAAAACAGGAGTATGGATTTTGATGGATTCAGGTGGGTTTCGGGTTAACCTATTTTGTAGGAATTTTTCCTGACTAAAATCTCTGTACCATGTGTGACCCTAGTTGAAAATATGACCACTACACATGTGTGGACCATGTTTTTGTCGAGCGCAATCTGTGGTTTTGCGCAAGTCTATTGTACCCCCTCCCGCGTTCATATCCCTATGAATGGATTTCATTCAAAGGGAAATTAGCTCAGGAGGGAGTACAATAAACTTGCGCAAAACCATAGATTGCGCTAGGGCTGTCCCGAATATACCGAATATTTGATATGCGATCGTCAAGCGAATATTCGAATACCATTTTGCCAGTTCGAATATTCGAAAGGATATATACATGTATGCACGTACAGATACGCCTCTATGCTATTTTAATAGAAAAGTTACGGCGCTTAGCAGTGTCAAATACCGCATTTTTGTCAATCGTAACTTTTTGTGGACGGAGGTTTATTGTTCCCATCCGTAAAACCCTTGATACAACAGGGGCATGCAAACATATGCCATTTGAATGGTCCATAATATCAATTGCCATATGTAAAACACCAGCGTGCTTTTACGTGCAATTTGTTTTTACCGGTGCGGCATGCACTGAAAAACTTGATCGGCGAGTATTGAATATTTGAATATTCGGTCAAACCCAGTTTCGAATATTCGAATACTAAATTATTCGAAAATGAACAGCCCTAGATTGCGCTCGACATTTGTATTTAATTCTTAACAAGTGGGTGGTTATTTAATTTGTCAGAGACCACTGTATCTTGGTGAGGGGCAATAAAGTAAAATTCGGAAGGATTTTACTTTGATACCCTCACCAAAATGTGACAAAACAAAAATTGACAAAATAACCACCCATTTGTGATTAGAATTGTATAAAATCATAGCACAACTAGGGGTGTGCATTGGAACCGGGTACCCGAGAACCCGACTGTTCATGTCAGGCACCGGTTCCAGATTATGGAATCGAGTACCCGTACAACATTATCGCATAGTTACTTCCCAGGCAATGAAAAAAGAAAGGTTCTGAATGTTACATGTATTTGTCGGGAATTTTCAAAATTATAACTGGACTACATGTATATATGTGGGAAAACAACACAGATTTCACGTTTATGACGCAAACGAAAGTTGACAATAAAGGGAATTTACTGGTCCTGGTTTTTGTAGTCTGGTTATGGATAAGAGCCTCGACGAGACATAATAGCATGCCTCAATCCACAATAAATACAACTGTATAAGCTTCCGGACAAATCTTTTGTGATGATGCCGGTGCATGCGCGTGCCGGCACACGCAAAGGTGGAGAAGTGATCATGTTTACTGGATGCAGGCATGACTGGAGATTTTCAGAATTTTGTCTAATTCAGAGAAAGATATTATTACAACTTCCGGGATTGGAAGTTTTGGGTTGGGTTTCTTTAACGGGTACCCAGGTACCCGTAATTTTTTCAATTGGGTACCGGTTCTTTTATTACCCGTAAATGCACACCCCTAAGCACAACCCTATCCCTGCTGAATACAACAGGATCCAGCAATTTGATATTCCCGTTGGACCCTGTTGGATTGAGCAGCTAACTCATATTGTTACAATCCTGTTGGATTCAGCAGGCAACAGAAAAATATCACAGTTGGACTCTGTTGGATTTAGCAGGCAAGTCATTTTATAAATTTTTAGTTACCCAACAACTTGGCATGTTGGACTGTGTTGGATTGAGCAGGAAACTCATATGAGTCACCATTGGACTCTGTTGGATTTTAATAGCAGGGTAGTCCTGGTGAACCATTAGGGGGTTAGGGTTTTGATCTGTTGATTGCCGAGAGAAGTTTGCGTCATTTTAAAGTTTTCTGTAGATTGCGCATTATAAAATAAAACAGTCAATTATTTCTGCATGAATTATCAAAAAGTGACTTTTGAGAGCTGTTTTTATCAGATAATTCCCTCTAGCCCGCTGGTGCCATTTGTCTAAAAGTCGTTGCTGCAGGCAGCAAACAAATCTGACGTCATAAGATGAACCAGAGATGTATTCGAGTCCATCACAAGTCCCAGCAAGTCCCAGCAAGTCCCAGCAAGTCCCTGCAAGTCCCAGCAAGTCCCAGCAAGTCCCAGCAAGTCCCTGCAAGTCCCTGCAAGTCCCTGCAAGTCCCTGCAAGTCCCTGCAAGTCCCTGCAAGTCCCTGCAAGTCCCTGCAAGTCCCTGCAAGTCCCTGCAAGTCCCTGCAAGTCCCTGCAAGTCCCTGCAAGTCCCTGCAAGTCCCTGCAAGTCCCTGCAAGTCCCTGCAAGTCCCTGCAAGTCCATCACAGTCCTAGTCCCAATCACAAGCTATTCAAATAAGCTTTGACAAAGGCATTCCTTTGTCACTGTTCATCCAGTTACTTATGACCGGCTTTATGAAAGTACTTCTGACTGAACTTGTGAAAGGACTTGCAGGGACTCGAGTACAACTCTGAGATGAACTCCCCTTTTGTGTTTAGCACTTGACACAAAAGGGGAGTGTTATGACATCAGATTCGTTTGCTGCCCGCAGCGGCGAGTGCGACTTTTAGACAAATGGCACCAGCAGGCTACATGTATGCTGCGCTAGAGGTGACTTGATAAAAATTTCATGGCAGAAATAATTTGCTGTTTTATTTTACGATACGCAATCTACATAAAACTTTAAAATGACGCAGACTTTTCTCAGCAATCAACATCATCGTTAAGTTTGAGACTTTTGTTGGGAAATTTTCGTGCAGTAATATAGGGAAAGAAAAATTGTGTTTACTGTATTTGATATTCCTGGCACTGTGTATGGTCACTCAAAAGTCATGTTTACATACAGGTCAGTGGAACGATATTGCCTATAAAATACTAACCCCAAATCCGCCCATTTCTGAAAAAGTGCAACAATTACCAACCATGTACACTTTAAAATCCAAGTTTTTTTTTTTTTAGGATTAAGGAACGATTACTCAAGGAAGATGGCAAATGTAATGATAAAAATTATTTAAGAGCTAAAAATAGAAATAATTTACAGCTGTCCTAAACTCCACAACACTATTAAAAAGCTTGAAAGTTAAAGAATTAATCAGTTCATCGTTCACTAAATATTAAATGTCCAAAACATGGAGGAATATTAAGATATTCCGGCGATTGTGTAGTGTAGGGCCCCTCTTTAGTTTTGATCAAAATAGAGTCAAGGGTAATTTTTCTCATTTCCAAAATGACTTTTTTTAACCTAAAGCAGACTTTTCTTAATTCTTTTGACATCTTTTTTATAATTTTGAATGCCATCTTTTATTTTCGAGTTGCGTTTTGTCGTCTTACATATACAATACATCGCCGCTTTACCCCAAAATTTCCCTCAAAAACTAAAACCCTGCCCTTTATCAACGGCATACCTGTTGGTTTGTAATGTCGCTAACTAGTTTGGCAATTCCATTAACCTAAAAGAGGATTTTTGTTTCCTTATTTTAGGGAACAGGGCCCTACACTACACAATCGCCGAAATATACCGGTGTGAAGTTGGTTACTTATTCCTCGTTGGACGTTCAATATTCAATAAGGAGCCAGTTACTTATTGGACATTCACTATTTAGCGTGCACAAGCGTACTGTTAGAATAGTCAGAATCGTTTGGTCTGGGAACCATATTCTCTATGGGAATTTACGTGCGAAGTTGGCTACTTATTCCCATTTGTTTGTACACGAAATCCCCTCCCACAAAGAAGGACCCCTTTAACCAAGACCGACGGCTTGGGCCGGGCAGGGGTGGGGGCAGGATGACAGAGGGGGACCCCGAGATGAGCCAACAAGTCAGCTTGAGGTGGCCCAGGCCGTTCCAGTATATTTAATTTTGAGTTTTCTAAGACAATACTGCCCATTGGCTTAACACGTGATTCCCATTGGTTTGTACACGAAATCTCCGCCCACAAAGAAGGACCCCTTTAACCAAGACCGACGGCTTGGGCCGGGCAGGGGTGGGAGCAGGGTGACAGAGGGGGACCCCGAGATGAGCCAACAAGTCAGCTTGAGGTGGCCCAGGCCGTTCCAGTATATTTAATTTTGAGTTTTCTAAGACAATACATCCCCATTGGCTTAACACGTGATTCCCATTGGTTTGTACACGAAATCCCCGCCCACAAAGAAGGACCCCTTTAACCAAGACCGACGGCTTGGGCCGGGCAGGGGTGGGGGCAGGATGACAGAGGGGGACCCCGAGATGAGCCAACAAGTCAGCTTGAGGTGGCCCAGGCCGTTCCAGTATATTTAATTTTGAGTTTTCTAAGACAATACTCCCCATTGGCTTAACACGTGATTCCCATTGGTTTGTACACGAAATCCCCGCCCACAAAGAAGGACCCCTTTAACCAAGACCGACGGCTTGGGCCGGGCAGGGGTGGGGGCAGGGTGACAGAGGGGGACCCCGAGATGAGCCAACAAGTCAGCTTGAGGTGGCCCAGGCCGTTCCAGTATATTTAATTTTGAGTTTTCTAAGACAATACATCCCCATTGGCTTAACACGTGATTCCCATTGGTTTGTACACGAAATCCCCGCCCACAAAGAAGGACCCCTTTAACCAAGACCGACGGCTTGGGCCGGGCAGGGGTGGGGGCAGGATGACAGAGGGGGACCCCGAGATGAGCCAACAAGTCAGCTTGAGGTGGCCCAGGCCGTTCCAGTATATTTAATTTTGAGTTTTCTAAGACAATACTCCCCATTGGCTTAACACGTGATTCCCATTGGTTTGTACACGAAATCCCCGCCCACAAAGAAGGACCCCTTTAACCAAGACCGACGGCTTGGGCCGGGCAGGGGTGGGGGCAGGGTGACAGAGGGGGACCCCGAGATGAGCCAACAAGTCAGCTTGAGGTGGCCCAGGCCGTTCCAGTATATTTAATTTTGAGTTTTCTAAGACAATACATCCCCATTGGCTTAACACGTGATTCCCATTGGTTTGTACACGAAATCCCTGCCCACAAAAAAGGACCCCTTTAACCAAGACCGACGGCTTGGGCCGGGCAGGGGTGGGGGCAGGATGACAGAGGGGGACCCCGAGATGAGCCAACAAGTCAGCTTGAGGTGGCCCAGGCCGTTCCAGTATATTTAATTTTGAGTTTTCTAAGACAATACTCCCCATTGGCTTAACACGTGATTCCCATTGGTTTGTACACGAAATCCCCGCCCACAAAGAAGGACCCCTTTAACCAAGACCGACGGCTTGGGCCGGGCAGGGGTGGGGGCAGGGTGACAGAGGGGGACCCCGAGATGAGCCAACAAGTCAGCTTGAGGTGGCCCAGGCCGTTCCAGTATATTTAATTTTGAGTTTTCTAAGACAATACATCCCCATTGGCTTAACACGTGATTCCCATTGGTTTGTACACGAAATCCCCGCCCACAAAAAAGGACCCCTTTAACCAAGACCGACGGCTTGGGCCGGGCAGGGGTGGGGGCAGGATGACAGAGGGGGACCCCGAGATGAGCCAACAAGTCAGCTTGAGGTGGCCCAGGCCGTTCCAGTATATTTAATTTTGAGTTTTCTAAGACAATACTCCCCATTGGCTTAACACGTGATTCCCATTGGTTTGTACACGAAATCCCCGCCCACAAAGAAGGACCCCTTTAACCAAGACCGACGGCTTGGGCCGGGCAGGGGTGGGGGCAGGATGACAGAGGGGGCCCCCGAAATGAGCCAACAAGTCAGCTTGAGGTGGCCCAGGCCGTTCCAGTATATTTAATTTTGAGTTTTCTAAGACAATACATCCCCATTGGCTTAACACGTGATTCCCATTGGTTTGTATACGAAATCCCCGCCCACAAAAAAGGACCCCTTTAACCAAGACCGACGGCTTGGGCCGGGCAGGGGTGGGGGCAGGATGACAGAGGGGGACCCCAAGATGAGCCAACAAGTCAGCTTGAGGTGGCCCAGGCCGTTCCAGTATATTAAATTTTGAGTTTTCTAAGACAATACATCCCCATTGGCTTAACACGTGATTCCCATTGGTTTGTACACGAAATCCCCGCCCACAAAAAAGGACCCCTTTAACCAAGACCGACGGCTTGGGCCGGGCAGGGGTGGGGGCAGGATGACAGAGGGGGACCCCGAGATGAGCCAACAAGTCAGCTTGAGGTGGCCCAGGCCGTTCCAGTATATTTAATTTTGAGTTTTCTAAGACAATACTGCCCATTGGCTTAACACGTGATTCCCATTGGTTTGTACACGAAATCTCCGCCCACAAAGAAGGACCCCTTTAACCAAGACCGACGGCTTGGGCCGGGCAGGGGTGGGAGCAGGGTGACAGAGGGGGACCCCGAGATGAGCCAACAAGTCAGCTTGAGGTGGCCCAGGCCGTTCCAGTATATTTAATTTTGAGTTTTCTAAGACAATACATCCCCATTGGCTTAACACGTGATTCCCATTGGTTTGTACACGAAATCCCCGCCCACAAAGAAGGACCCCTTTAACCAAGACCGACGGCTTGGGCCGGGCAGGGGTGGGGGCAGGATGACAGAGGGGGACCCCGAGATGAGCCAACAAGTCAGCTTGAGGTGGCCCAGGCCGTTCCAGTATATTTAATTTTGAGTTTTCTAAGACAATACTCCCCATTGGCTTAACACGTGATTCCCATTGGTTTGTACACGAAATCCCCGCCCACAAAGAAGGACCCCTTTAACCAAGACCGACGGCTTGGGCCGGGCAGGGGTGGGGGCAGGGTGACAGAGGGGGACCCCGAGATGAGCCAACAAGTCAGCTTGAGGTGGCCCAGGCCGTTCCAGTATATTTAATTTTGAGTTTTCTAAGACAATACATCCCCATTGGCTTAACACGTGATTCCCATTGGTTTGTACACGAAATCCCCGCCCACAAAGAAGGACCCCTTTAACCAAGACCGACGGCTTGGGCCGGGCAGGGGTGGGGGCAGGATGACAGAGGGGGACCCCGAGATGAGCCAACAAGTCAGCTTGAGGTGGCCCAGGCCGTTCCAGTATATTTAATTTTGAGTTTTCTAAGACAATACTCCCCATTGGCTTAACACGTGATTCCCATTGGTTTGTACACGAAATCCCCGCCCACAAAGAAGGACCCCTTTAACCAAGACCGACGGCTTGGGCCGGGCAGGGGTGGGGGCAGGGTGACAGAGGGGGACCCCGAGATGAGCCAACAAGTCAGCTTAAGGTGGCCCAGGCCGTTCCAGTATATTTAATTTTGAGTTTTCTAAGACAATACATCCCCATTGGCTTAACACGTGATTCCCATTGGTTTGTACACGAAATCCCCGCCCACAAAAAAGGACCCCTTTAACCAAGACCGACGGCTTGGGCCGGGCAGGGGTGGGGGCAGGATGACAGAGGGGGACCCCGAGATGAGCCAACAAGTCAGCTTGAGGTGGCCCAGGCCGTTCCAGTATATTTAATTTTGAGTTTTCTAAGACAATACTCCCCATTGGCTTAACACGTGATTCCCATTGGTTTGTACACGAAATCCCCGCCCACAAAGAAGGACCCCTTTAACCAAGACCGACGGCTTGGGCCGGGCAGGGGTGGGGGCAGGGTGACAGAGGGGGACCCCGAGATGAGCCAACAAGTCAGCTTGAGGTGGCCCAGGCCGTTCCAGTATATTTAATTTTGAGTTTTCTAAGACAATACATCCCCATTGGCTTAACACGTGATTCCCATTGGTTTGTACACGAAATCCCCGCCCACAAAAAAGGACCCCTTTAACCAAGACCGACGGCTTGGGCCGGGCAGGGGTGGGGGCAGGATGACAGAGGGGGACCCCGAGATGAGCCAACAAGTCAGCTTGAGGTGGCCCAGGCCGTTCCAGTATATTTAATTTTGAGTTTTCTAAGACAATACTCCCCATTGGCTTAACACGTGATTCCCATTGGTTTGTACACGAAATCCCCGCCCACAAAGAAGGACCCCTTTAACCAAGACCGACGGCTTGGGCCGGGCAGGGGTGGGGGCAGGATGACAGAGGGGGCCCCCGAAATGAGCCAACAAGTCAGCTTGAGGTGGCCCAGGCCGTTCCAGTATATTTAATTTTGAGTTTTCTAAGACAATACATCCCCATTGGCTTAACACGTGATTCCCATTGGTTTGTACACGAAATCCCCGCCCACAAAGAAGGACCCCTTTAACCAAGACCGACGGCTTGGGCCGGGCAGGGGTGGGGGCAGGATGACAGAGGGGGACCCCGAGATGAGCCAACAAGTCAGCTTGAGGTGGCCCAGGCCGTTCCAGTATATTTAATTTTGAGTTTTCTAAGACAATACTCCCCATTGGCTTAACACGTGATTCCCATTGGTTTGTACACGAAATCCCCGCCCACAAAGAAGGACCCCTTTAACCAAGACCGACGGCTTGGGCCGGGCAGGGGTGGGGGCAGGGTGACAGAGGGGGACCCCGAGATGAGCCAACAAGTCAGCTTGAGGTGGCCCAGGCCGTTCCAGTATATTTAATTTTGAGTTTTCTAAGACAATACATCCCCATTGGCTTAACACGTGATTCCCATTGGTTTGTACACGAAATCCCCGCCCACAAAAAAGGACCCCTTTAACCAAGACCGACGGCTTGGGCCGGGCAGGGGTGGGGGCAGGATGACAGAGGGGGACCCCGAGATGAGCCAACAAGTCAGCTTGAGGTGGCCCAGGCCGTTCCAGTATATTTAATTTTGAGTTTTCTAAGACAATACTCCCCATTGGCTTAACACGTGATTCCCATTGGTTTGTACACGAAATCCCCGCCCACAAAGAAGGACCCCTTTAACCAAGACCGACGGCTTGGGCCGGGCAGGGGTGGGGGCAGGGTGACAGAGGGGGACCCCGAGATGAGCCAACAAGTCAGCTTGAGGTGGCCCAGGCCGTTCCAGTATATTTAATTTTGAGTTTTCTAAGACAATACATCCCCATTGGCTTAACACGTGATTCCCATTGGTTTGTACACGAAATCCCCGCCCACAAAAAAGGACCCCTTTAACCAAGACCGACGGCTTGGGCCGGGCAGGGGTGGGGGCAGGATGACAGAGGGGGACCCCGAGATGAGCCAACAAGTCAGCTTGAGGTGGCCCAGGCCGTTCCAGTATATTTAATTTTGAGTTTTCTAAGACAATACTCCCCATTGGCTTAACACGTGATTCCCATTGGTTTGTACACGAAATCCCCGCCCACAAAGAAGGACCCCTTTAACCAAGACCGACGGCTTGGGCCGGGCAGGGGTGGGGGCAGGATGACAGAGGGGGCCCCCGAAATGAGCCAACAAGTCAGCTTGAGGTGGCCCAGGCCGTTCCAGTATATTTAATTTTGAGTTTTCTAAGACAATACATCCCCATTGGCTTAACACGTGATTCCCATTGGTTTGTATACGAAATCCCCGCCCACAAAAAAGGACCCCTTTAACCAAGACCGACGGCTTGGGCCGGGCAGGGGTGGGGGCAGGATGACAGAGGGGGACCCCAAGATGAGCCAACAAGTCAGCTTGAGGTGGCCCAGGCCGTTCCAGTATATTAAATTTTGAGTTTTCTAAGACAATACATCCCCATTGGCTTAACACGTGATTCCCATTGGTTTGTACACGAAATCCCCGCCCACAAAAAAGGACCCCTTTAACCAAGACCGACGGCTTGGGCCGGGCAGGGGTGGGGGCAGGATGACAGAGGGGGACCCCGAGATGAGCCAACAAGTCAGCTTGAGGTGGCCCAGGCCGTTCCAGTATATTTAATTTTGAGTTTTCTAAGACAATACTCCCCATTGGCTTAACACGTGATTCCCATTGGTTTGTACACGAAATCCCCGCCCACAAAGAAGGACCCCTTTAACCAAGACCGACGGCTTGGGCCGGGCAGGGGTGGGGGCAGGGTGACAAAGGCGGACTCCGAGATGAGCCAACAAGTCAGCTTGAGGTGGCCCAGGCCGTTCCAGTATATTTAATTTTGAGTTTTCTAAGACAATACTCCCCATTGGCTTAACACGTGATTCCCATTGGTTTGTACACGAAATCTCCGCCCACAAAGAAGGACCCCTTTAACCAAGACCGACGGCTTGGGCCGGGCAGGGGTGGGGGCAGGGTGACAGAGGGGGACCCCGAGATGAGCCAACAAGTCAGCTTGATGTGGCCCAGGAGTAGTGTATGGAGACCATTGAGCACACTTTGACCTTTTCTAAAGAAATATGAAAAGGTCATATGAATAGGGATAAGTGTATAGAAATTAAGATAGGAATATGGATTGGGGTAGGATAAGAAATTTCATCCCAGTTTTACCTTTTTTGTAAAGGGTGTGTATTGAAATTGAAAGAGAGGATAAGAATTTTCGGTACAGTTTGACCTAAGTAATAAATAATCATGATATGACGTATGAAATGATAACGAAAGGGCACGAAGGTTTTTAAAAATCTGCCCAGTTTGACCTAATGTAAGGAAAAGGCTTCAATAATGAACGAGGAAGGTTGAGGATTTGAGCCCAGTTTGACCTAATGTAAGGAAAAGGCTTGAATAGTATATTAGAAAGATTTGAGAATTTGAGCATAGTTAGTTTGACCTATGGAACGGGATGACTCTGTAAAATATGACCCCTGTGATAAATATTAATAAATACAGTTGGAGGGGAATTTGGCCATCTGTTTTGGGGGCTGATAATCCCTGGACAATGGACTGTAATTGGTTAAGTGCTATGGGGCCAATGTGGTCCGGAAGCGGTCCTTTTGAAGGCGGATAATCCCTCGGACAGTAGCAGAGAGCTAGAGAGGCGACACTGGTTTAGGGGAACAATGTGCGTGTTTTGGGTGCTCGGACAATAGACTATAGAAAACAAGTCGAGAAAGTTAATGGTTTGTGATGATTGGGGCGGTCTCGCGCGAGATTAATCCCCTGAACCGATCGATACTTGATCTGGACTTGGAGTCAACAGCATCAAAAAGAATCATCCAAACAGTTATATTGGATATTTGCCCAGAAATATGTGATAATTGTTTTCCACGATTAAAACATTTATCTATGAAAGTAACAGAATGATTCGGTCACCACTGTTCAGTAGGCAATAGCCAACTCCAATGAGTCGGCCTATATGATTTTGTTTAAAGGCTTGATGGTCGACGGCTCTATGCACACCCTTTATGTAAACAACATTGCATAAGAGTTATCAGCTAAAATAATCTCTTTATTTGTTATTCTGACGTCACGAGACCATACGCCCAAAGAAAGGAAGGGATATACACTCGTATAAACACGATGTTGTCGGACTTATACGTTCTGATAGGCAAAGATTATCGCTACTAAATTTACTTCTTTTATCGTACTGGGAAGTACAAAGTAAGCCATGTAACGGGTTTCAAAAGAAAGCGTACAAAATGTTCACGTAAAAATTTAGAAACATAAAACCTAAAATTGGAAATAGATTCTATTACCAAAAAGCGAAAACTAAAAATAAATAAATAATTAATTAAATAAATGAATAAATATGAAAATGAATTAAACTGCTGCAAACTACTATACTGACTGAATGGACCTGAAATATATATATCAAAAAATTAGCTGGCCTGACGTTTCGAACTTAAGCATGTTCTTTCTCAAAGGCAAATGACAGAGTACAAGAAACAAACATGTAGTGAACACACATGCATGAGGGGGTGGGTGGAGAAACACAAAAGAGGGATGCAAAGGAGCGTGGCAGTGGGTAAACATCAAAGGGAGAAGAAAGGACAGCCAGGAAGAAAGGAAAACAAAGAAGTGTGGTTAGGGTAAGGATGAAGGAGTGGAGGAATTAAGATGAAGCTGGGGAAAGGGGACAAAGGAGTGTGGTGAAGGGGGGGGGGGGGGTGAATAGAAGGTGGTAATGTGGCAAGGATAAATAGGAAATGGAAAGACAACCCCATGTGGCCAAGAGACCCCAAGAGGGTTTGCCAGGATACATGTAATCTGTAAACAAATGACAATGGGGGAAAATTAAGAGTTAATCATTCCCTTCCTGGATGTTGAGACCATGTGGTTGAATAGTCCGAAGACGTTTCATCCACACTTTCTCTCTGCTAAGGCGAACTGAGTCCTAAATAAATAAATACTTCTACTTTTCAAAGAGGACACTTTATTATTTAATTCCTCAAGTACAAAAGAACAATATACAATTAATATACATGTATATACAAAAATAAAAGAATAATAGAACGCAATTGATAACGACTGACAATTGTTATAACATTAACTTGAAACACTTAAGTAATAAAGTACAACGTTAAGTACAACCAAGATAATCGTAAATAAGAGAAAACGGAGAATTGAACTGTGCGACGTCATTGTGGCCCGCTTATTGGCTGTATACTACTGCCAAACCGGCTAGCCACGGTGACGGAGCAATTCAGAAATCAAATAGTAGAAAAAAAGAATGCTGTCCAGCCAAGTTGCCACCGTCGGAAGCTGGATACCCCAAGTCCTTCCGAAGGGGTGGCAACAAGGCAAAAGACAAGCAAGATAATAAATACAATCAAGAAAAAACGGTAATATAAACAAGAGACAATAAGGAGTAAGCTTTAACCGTGAAAAAAAGAGTTGTGCGACGCCACCGTGGCTCGCCTATTGGTTGTGTACTACTGCCAAACCGGCCAACCACGGTGACGAAGCATTTATTAGGTAATTTACGTAATAAAATTACATATAATACAATCCATACCCTTGTCGGGGAGGGGGAGGGGTAGAAGGGGAGGGGTAGAGGGGAGGAAAAGGGGTTGCAAGGGTTCCTTGGCATCTGGGTGTGGGCAAACAAGTGCCCACTGCCAGTCCCCCATGCGGGGTAGGTAGCAGGCGTGGGCGGTGAAAAGAGTCATCACGTCTTGCCTTAGGGGTGGCAATGACTACCCACGCCCATCAACCTGCGGGAAGGAGGAAGGGGTGACAAGGGTCAGGAAAAATCAAAAGATAAAAATTAAATAAAATCGACCATGTCAAATTGTTATTTTCGAGGATAAAGAATTAGGTGTCGTTAATCGACCATTTATTTTGTAACGACTTTTTGAAGGGAGTGATTCAGGCGGTGGAAGTTAAACTCCAGCAGAATTTTCATTTTTAGCCGGAGGTTCCATACGAGATGGGGCGGGGAGAAATGTCTTGTTCGGTAGAGATGGTAAATTACATTCTTGAGACTTACAATGAGGTAGTTAGCCAGGCACACGGCCTCCCTGCTACGGCCCCTCGCGTGCGAAGTCAGTCCCCAATATTGGTCGAAGTCGAGGGGGGGTATCCGGGAGAAGGTTCGAAAGGAGATCGTGAAGGACGTCGAGAGCAGGTTAGATGGCAGGACAGGTGATGAAAAGGTGACGTATGGAGCCCTTTTCACGGCACCATCCGCAGGACGGAGAGATAGAAGGATTTAGATGATGAAGAACTGGCAGAGAAGGCAGGATGCTGTGAAAGAGTTTGAACTGGACATCTCCCTCCTTCTTCGAGGTCGGCAGTTGGTATATAACCTTCCAAGGGATCTTGTGCGAAGGAGGGAGGAAACCGAGTTCGTGCCAGTGTGTAGACGAGGAGGACGGGAGATCATGGGTGTGTGGAGATTGAGGGTTCCGTAGATAGATTTTGAAGAAGCAGAGAGAGTATCCGTGGAACCCTCGAAGAGGACTTGACCAGGTGAAGCAGGACGAGAAGGGATGTTACGAAGAAGTACTGGATTTTGTAGAAAGCCGTGCTCTCCAAAAAGCGTGGCGAAGTTTTCCAAGATGTGCGGTGAAAGCGTAAAAGTTCCTGTCGAAGGATGCGAAGAGAGGGAGCACGGAAGCTTGCAGTAGAGGGACGGAGGTCTTCGACCGGAAGCCATTTGCCGGTGTGGATGTTGACGAGGTCTCATAGGATTTTGATTCCGCCCACAAGGAGCCTCGCAGAGAAAGCCGCGTGCCCGGGTGTACGTGAATTGCGGGTGAGAATGGGGTAATTGAGGGGGAGATTGAGTACATGGTCGATTGCTTTGGGGTGTGTTTCCATTCGAGCTTCGAGTGTCGTCCAAGCACGCAGGACCTCACTATAGAAAACAGTTAAACTGGTAAAAAATTGGGGATCAATGTCTAGAAGAACAAGGTGGTTCTCGAACCACGCGTCTCGCCTGCTTTAGTTTTGTGATTACCCGGGAAGAATGCAGGGGCACTGATAACGGTTGAAGGAGCAAGGGTTAGTGTAAAAAGAGAATGAAATGGTATGTTATCACGAGCAAGAACCGATGAGCATGCCTAAAACAATGGTAGGTGACAAAAGCAATGTGGAAGGAAAATGTTGTCCAAAGTTATGGAAGTTTGAGTGGGGTGTGAGACGAGAGAGGATGAAAGCATGGAGATTACTGACACGACCATCATATAAAGGTTATAGTGCATGCATGACCCAAGTTTGATTCCAAGTTTTCAAATGAGACAAGTTGGACAATTCCAACCTATTTTACAACTTGACCTCAAATGACCTTTGACCACAGTACTTGACCTTTGACACAAGCATCATATAAAGGTTGCACTATTGAATGTATGACCCAAGTTTGATTGCAATCGGACTTCAACTTTGCATATAAGACCAATTTGTCGAAACTTTAACCAAAATGACACATACGGACGGACTACGGACGGACGGACGGACTACGTACAGAAATAGTGATTGCATAGTCTCTTTCTGAACTTCGTTCAGGCGAGACAAAAAGTTGATAGTCCATGTTCATGTTTTTATATCGGCGGAGATTGTGGTCCATGAAATTGAAACAGGGGTGGGAATTCGGTTGAAGGTAACGCTGGATGAGATTAAATCGAAAAGTGAGGCTGCGTGCTTGGAGACTGGCTAGACCAAGCCCACCTTTAAGAGGGTTTTCAAACAGGACGTGTCTTGGAGTTCACCTAGGGTATGAACAGGGCAGGGAAGAACGGCTATGCGGTGGACAATTTTGGAAGCGGCGAATTGGTTCGCCACGAGAAATCGGCCCTTAAAAGAGAGATGAGAACAGAGGTTTTTCCAGGAAGATAAGGTTCTGCTAAGTTTTTCTTTGCAATTTGTCCAGTTTTGCTGAGTGTAATTATCGTTGTTCCCTAGGTAAACTCCAAGAAAGGGTAGATCTTGATTATTCCATTGAAAGTCAAGTGGCTTGTCGGTTCGTCCGGCCCAGGACCCGACCCATAGACCCTTGGATTTTTGATAGTTTAGGCTAGCATCAGAGGATCTAGTAAATAAATCTTAAACAGTATGGATGGCATCAAAGCCGGAGTCCTTAGTAACAAAAATTGTAATGTCGTCTGCATAGGCGGAGACCGAGCAACGGCGTTGAGTGTTGGGAATAATAATGCTTTTGTCTGAAAGTTCTCTACGTAGAGAATTGAGAAGCGGTTCGATCGCAATGGAATAGAGAAAGCCCGAGAGTGGGCACCCCTGACGAATCCCTTTTTCACAGGGGAAATGTGCGGTCAGAGAGCCACAGACTTTAACGTTACTCTCTGCACCGCCGTACAAGAGATCAAGATAAGATAGAAATTTGTCCCCAAATCACATGGCTCTCATAGTGGTAAAGAGGTAGCAGTGGTCAACATTATCGAAAGTTTTTTTCTGGTCGAGGTTGATCACGGCTAATGGGAGATCAAAATAATTACAATAATGAATAGAATCGCGAATGAGATTTAAGTTGTTGTGAATAGTGCGTTCGGGGACGCAGTAGCATTGATCCTCATCAATCACAGAGGGAATGAATTGTTTAAGTCGGTTATCAAGCAGCTTGGCAAGAATTTTGTAATCTGTATTAAGTAAGGAGACAGGGCGCCAGTTGGAGAGGTCACAAAGGTCTCCCTTTTTGGGGATGAGAGTGATTACAGCTTTGTGGAAAGAGTTGGGAAGACTGTCCGAATCGACGGCGAATTGAAAAATTCAAAAGAGGTCATTTTTGAAAAGAGGCCAGAAAGACGAGAAGAATTCAGAGGTGAGTCCATCCATAACAGGGGTTTTGTTCTTGCCAAGCTGCTTGATAGCAACTTCTAGTTCCTCGAGACGCAGAGGAGCATCGAGGTCCTCTGCGTCTACAGGATCCAGCTGGGATATACCCGCAAGAGGGGCCCGAGGGCGCTCTCGTCAGTAGGGGTACTGCCATACAGATTTTTGTAAAAATTACGACATTGAATTTTGATTTCTTTGGGATCTTCCGTGAGGAGTCCCGAAGGGAGACGAAGACAAGATAAAGTTTTGGATTAAGAGTGGGTTTGTTCTAAATTGAAAAAAATACGAACAGCTGGTGTCAACCTCATTGATGTGTTGAAAACGTGACCTGACGAGTGCGCCCTGGACCCTAATTTAATTCATCTCTCTGCGATTCGAGCACCCGTTGGGTTTCGGGAGTGAGGTCTGGCGCAGATTGAAGGTCCTCGATAGTGGAGTTAATGTCCTGAAATATTTTTCGTTTTTTTCCTAGCTTTTTCTCTGCAGTAGGTCTGGGTAAGGGACTTGATTTGTGCCTTACCCAGATCCCACCAGTTACATATATTTGTAAAGGAAAATTTGTCGAGTTGCCAGTTTGACCAAAAAAGAGCGATGATCATGAAAGTTTTGGTCGTCATGGAGGGAATTATTAAAATGCCAATAGGCGCTCCCTTTATTAAGGGGAGAAGGGCATTTCAAGCAGAGACTAACGGAGGAATGATCGGAGAGAGAACAGGGGATGATTTTACAAGATCGGATGGAGGAAAGGAGATTTTGGGGAGCATAGAAGCGGTTCAGCCTGGCTTTGGAGACGCGCGCGGCATCGTTTGCGTACATCCTCAGCCAGGTGAACCGCCTCTCGCTCAGATTCAGCCTACGCCAGACATCGTACAGAGAATGATTGTTAAAAGAATTCCTAAGAGCCATGGAGATTTGGGGACGATGCTCGGTCGGCTTATGCAGACGGTCCATATTTGGGTCGTCGGTACAGTTAAAATTACCTCCGATGATAATGACGTCATCGCTATTATGTAAATTAAGGGCCTCGATAGCTTTTAAAGCAAAATTATTAGATTGGGGGTTATAGGCCGACTCATTGGAGTTGGCTATTGCCTACTGAACAGTGGTGACCGAATCATTAACTTTCTCGACTTTTTTCTATAGTCTATTGTCCGAGCCCCCAAAACACGCACATTGTTCCCCTAAACCAGTGTCGCCTCTCTCCGCTACTGTCATGACTGTCCGAGGAATTATCCGCCTTCAAAAGGACCGCTTCCGGACCACATTGGCACCGTAGCACTCAACCAATTACAGTCCATTGTCCAGGGATTATCAGCCCCCCCCCCCCCCAAAAAAAAAACCAAAAAACAGATGGCCAAATTCCCCTCCAACTGTATATTTATTAATATTTATCACAGGGGTCATATTTTACAGAGTCATCCCGTTCCATAGGTCAAATTAACTATGCTCAAATTCTCAAATCTTTCTCATATATTATTCAAGCCTTTTCCTTACATTAGGTCAAACTGGGCTCAAATCCTCAACCTTCCTCGTTCATTATTGAAGCCTTTTCCTTACATTAGGTCAAACTGGGCAGATTCTTTAAAACCTTCGCGCCCTTTCGTTATCATTTTATACGTCATATCATGATTTTTTATTACTTAGGTCAAACTGTACCGAAAATTCTTATCCTCTCTTTCAATTTCAATACACACCCTTTACAAAAAAGGTAAAACTGGGATGAAATTTCTCATCCTACACATCCATATTCATATCTTAATTTCTATACACTTATCCCTATTCATATGACCTTTTCATATTTCTTTAGAAAAGGTCAAAGTGTGCTCAATGGTCCCCATACACTACTCCTGGGCCACCTCAAGCTGACTTGTTGCCTCATCTCGGGGTCCCCCTCTGTCATCCTGCCCCCACCCCTGCCCGGCCCAAGCCGTCGGTCTTGGTTAAAGGAGTCCTCTTTTATGGGCGGGGATTTCGTGTACAAACCAATGGGAATCACGTGTTAAGCCAATGGGGAGTATTGTCTTAGAAAACTCAAAATTAAATATACTGGAACGGCCTGGGCCACCTCAAGCTGACTTGTTGCCTCATCTCGGGGTCCCCCTCTGTCATCCTGCCCCCACCCCTGCCCGGCCCAAGCCGTCGGTCTTGGTAAAAGGGGTCCTCTTTTGTGGGCGGGGATTTCGTGTACAAACCAATGGGAATCACGTGTTAAGCCAATGGGGATGTATTGTCTTAGAAAACTCAAAATTAAATATACTGGAACGGCTTGGGCCACCTCAAGCTGACTTGTTGGCTCATCTCGGGGTCCCCCTCTGTCACCCTGCCCCCACCCCTGCCCGGCCCAAGCCGTCGGTCTTGGTTAAAGGAGTCCTCTTTTATGGGCGGGGATTTCGTGTACAAACCAATGGGAATCACGTGTTAAGCCAATGGGGAGTATTGTCTTAGAAAACTCAAAATTAAATATACTGGAACGGCCTGGGCCACCTCAAGCTGACTTGTTGCCTCATCTCGGGGTCCCCCTCTGTCATCCTGCCCCCACCCCTGCCCGGCCCAAGCCGTCGGTCTTGGTTAAAGGGGTCCTCTTTTATGGGCGGGGATTTCGTGTACAAACCAATGGGAATCACGTGTTAAGCCAATGGGGAGTATTGTCTTAGAAAACTCAAAATTAAATATACTGGAACGGCCTGGGCCACCTCAAGCTGACTTGTTGGCTCATCTCGGGGTCCCCCTCTGTCACCCTGCCCCCACCCCTGCCCGGCCCAAGCCGTCGGTCTTGTTAAAGGAGTCCTCTTTTATGGGCGGGGATTTCGTGTACAAACCAATGGGAATCACGTGTTAAGCCAATGGGGAGTATTGTCTTAGAAAACTCAAAATTAAATATACTGGAACGGCCTGGGCCACCTCAAGCTGACTTGTTGCCTCATCTCGGGGTCCCCCTCTGTCATCCTGCCCCCACCCCTGCCCGGCCCAAGCCGTCGGTCTTGGTTAAAGGGGTCCTCTTTTATGGGCGGGGATTTCGTGTACAAACCAATGGGAATCACGTGTTAAGCCAATGGGGAGTATTGTCTTAGAAAACTCAAAATTAAATATACTGGAACGGCCTGGGCCACCTCAAGCTGACTTGTTGCCTCATCTCGGGGTCCCCCTCTGTCATCCTGCCCCCACCCCTGCCCGGCCCAAGCCGTCGGTCTTGGTTAAAGGGGTCCTTCTTTGTGGGCGGGGATTTCGTGTACAAACCAATGGGAATAAGTAGCCAACTTCACACGTAAATTCCCATAGGGAATATGGTTCCCAGACCAAACGATTCTGACTATTTTAACCAGTACGCTTGTGCACGCTAATAGTGAATGTCCAATAAGTAACTGGCTCCTTATTGAATATTGAACGTCCAACGAGGAATAAGTAACCAACTTCACACCGGTCCGAAATATTTAGATATTCCTTCGTCCATGTTTAATTTATTGCCATTGGCGAGAAAATTCTTTTGATTATTCTTACAACGAGAACAAAAGTGACGTCAGAATACAACATTCTCCCCCTGCATTCCTGCCTAAAGAATGTCTAATTAAACTGGCAATTTGTGTTAAATCTTACCTTTCTTTGTGCGAGGAGAAAAATATCGGCAAAAACTGACAGAACTGGAGAAGAACTGCGCAACACAAGATGATGACAAAAGTGATTCTTGATATTTATCATTACAGCGCCCTCAATCAGCAGTTTTGGAGAGTCGACGAAGACTGGTATGGGGCGGGGCGTCGAGTCGAGGAAGGAGGGGAGGCAATTTGAGTGGAATGGAGAGAAATGTGGGCAGCATCCATTCAACTACCCCCCCCGGATTTAAACAAAAATGGGTTTGAAAAAAAAATTGTTTAATGGGACCAGCAAAAAAGTGTATTATCGCCACGTGCTCGACATGCCGAAGGATACGGTCAGCCATTTTTAAATCGCCGCAGGGTAAACACGAACGTTGATTGGCTGAAAGTTATGTGGGCGATACCATTTTCAGATGTGGGTATTATTGACTAAACTGGTCATTCTATTAAAATCAAAAAATTAGCTGGCCTGACGTTTCGAACTTAAGCAAGTTCTTTCTCAAAGGTGAATGACAGAGTACAAGAAACAAACATGTTTGTTTCTTGTACTCTGTCATTCACCTTTGAGAAAGAACTTGCTTAAGTTCGAAACGTCAGGCCAGCTAATTTTTTGATTTGTATATTTCAGGTCCACTCAGTCAGTCAGCAGTTTGCAGCAGTTTTATTCATTTTCATGGTCATTCTATTTTCACATTGATTCTTACACACTTTTCCATGGTGGTGTGACATATCTTAGATTGTGTTTAAATGATATTAGTCTGAACAAATATAGTTGTCACTTTTTCGCAAGTAAAATAGACATGATATTTAAACCTTCAAACTTTAGTATTTCCTCGGCTCCCCATACTGGTAATGAAGTGTACTTAGCAACGACTTTTGTGTTACGTGCGCGTACTTCACGTCAGCACGTAATGAATAAGGGCATTTCCAAAGTTTTGGAAACCTATCTTTTTTAGCCTAATTTTCACTCTCAGTAGATCTCTGTCTGCATCTCGTTGCGATGAATTACAAGTTCCAAAGGTCTGTATTTATAAACTGGTTGCTAAGTTAAGTCCAACGGTGATTTCTTTTCATTCAAACCAGCTGAAGAAATATTTAAAATTGAAGAATATTTTTAAAAATTCAACTTCGTGCGTGTGCGAGGTAATCATCAACATTGACATCATGTCGACGTTTCATTCAATGTCATGGACCAGCAGGCTTTAAACTCCGATACAGTGTACATAGAAATAGGAGATTCTCTTTCAGGAGGGCAGAACTTCGTTGTTTAAATGTTGATTTTTGTTTTCTTTTGTAGCTTGGCAAGTTTCTATTTACGGAACACAATAAACACTGTAGCATTAGTCCGGTGGGTGGGCGGCAGCGACATTATGGATTTTCTTGTCTTGGGCAGTGTGCTGACTTGATAGTTGACGGCACATGAGGCTACGGTCTGCGGTTGTACTTTACTTGTCAGAATTTGTATAATTTTATTTTTTTATAATGCATGATGAAACATTCAAGGGGGACTTCGATTAAATTCGAGGATACTATTACTAGCCAAGCAGTCTGGAGCCCTCTGACGTCAATGCAACATCAGCACGCTATTGCTAGCAATTAATGAAATGACGAGAATGACCGACTCGGAGAAAGGCTGGAGTCCTTGCTGATTACGACATAATTTGTCTCGGCTGTTGTAAGTACCGACTCACTATTGTCAGGCGAGAAGATTCATTGCTTTAGTCATGTCATACATTGACAAAGCAGTTCCGTTTGATTAATCTAGATGCGGTATTCTCCTCAAAAATGGGCAGCGGAGCCAGCGGGCGGTCTAGTGGGGAGGCATCGACTCAAATCACGGGTATCAGCACAGGCCAAAACTCGCCCGGTACTCACACCCGGAGTTCGGTCACAAAGGCACACAAAAAAACCCACCCGGTGAAAAATGCGCCGCTTATGAAGCGAGCATCAGAGAAGCCTGACACAGCAGCAGAGAAGCCCGACACAGCAGTTATGTCAGACTCTAAAATCAAAAAGAAAGGGGATGCTTCGGCTGTAGGAGGTGGAAACGATTTAGTCCCAAGCGCCAAGTCGAGCTCGGATTTCGACGACGATGCCTTTGAGACGTTCTGCGGGGAAATTGATCATGTCTTAGAGGGGCACAGTTCCGTCGTGGAGGCTACATCACAGAGAAGAAAATCATCAGTGTCTTCGTCAGTTGTTCCAGAGACCAGTAACTTACTTCCAACCTTGCCTAGGATTGCTAGGGGCAGTGAGGGGGAATTGCTCGACCAGAACAGGGGGAGTGCACCAACACAACGTGACTTCCAGTTTCAGGACCAAGTACACATGACTTCTGAAAATCAATACCAACGAGTCCCTGCTCGACATCATCCCAGCCAGCAACAACATCTGCAGCAACATCCATTTGGCCAACAGGCACATGTCCATAGACCTATAGCCACCGTGACTGCACCCCCTTCCCTCGTTGTCAAACGTCTGGAGAAGCCCGTGTCTACTTGGAGAAGACCGGAGGAATTGGCCCACCAGGAGCAAGCGCTGAGAGACAGGTACCAAGACATTCCCGTAGCAGTCAGGTTGCGCAGTGGTGAGTTCCCATCCACAAGACATCCGAGTGGAGGAAGTTTGGTGCGGGGAGCATCTCGTGATGAGGGGTCGACGATGCAGAGGAGGCAGAACTCGGATCTTGTGTCACATCAGGAGGAGCGGAGAGAGTTCAATTTGGAGGATGCTCTCTCACAAGTAAGTAGGAGTGCAACACAGTTGTGACAAATCCAGGATATTTTTTTTATATTTTTTTAATTTATCTATTTATTTATTTATTTTATACATAGACCCGTTCTATTTCTATTTTTTTATTTTATATTTTTTTTTTTTTTTTTTTTGGTGTTTATTATATTTTATTGAATTTTCTTTTTTTTTGGGGGGGGGGGGGATTTTTAAAAAAATTGACAAAAATGGGGAGGGGGTGGTCATCTGACACTGTAGACCAAATACTGGCTGGCTTGATAAGAATTTAAAAAATTGATGGGGGGGGGGGGGTTCGACCCCCCCTCCAATATTCCTCTGGCATAGGTTGTGCTGAACTTTACATCAAATGCATCCACTCCCTTCCTATTTGTCAACCAACCTTCAGACATTTTATTCTTCTGTGTCCATCCAATATCCACCCAATTAATTTATTTGCCATTATGTACACTACATACAGCCATCATTCATTTTTAAATTCTGTACGCTGTGCACCAATCAAGCAAATATAATGCAGTCAATTATCAATTACCCAACCAGTGTACATGTACATGAAATATAGCTTGAAATCGTATTCATGGCAATGATAATGTGGATGCCATTTGAGAAATGTATACACACATTAAAATGATTACTTTTGCAGCCCCGAAAATAAAATAAAATAAAATAAAATAAAATAAAATAAACACATGCCTAAATACAATAAACACAGCCCTTAAAAAGCACTGGAAGCCCAAATTTTAGATTTTTTTTTTTAGATTTTATTCATAAACAATTTCCTGAAGATCAAAATTTAACTGAACTTCAGATTAATGATAGAAATTGTCTATAAATCATGTGCAAATTTTAAGTCTTTTTTTGTAATTATATGAATTGAACTAAACGCTAATTTGAAACCATACTTGTGTCCAGCCGTGTTGCCATGGAAACTATCCTGTGATGCAAATGCAGTTGATTGCATGCTATCGCAGATGTTAGGTAATCTCATTGCCACGGCAAACAAAACAAGTTGTCATGGGGGGTAAATGCAGCTATTTTCGAACAATCATTTCAGCCATTTAGAACTCGAGTATTGACATTTTTTGTAGTCCAAGTGGGCATTTGAAAGAAAAAGCATCCCTTTAATTTGCATTTAAAAAAATTTAATGTAAAAACATGCATGTAGAAATCTGAATTATACAATAAACATTGAATTCATTGCCTTACAGGACAAGGAAGGGTTTGATATTTCCAAATTTAAAGAAGCGAACAAAAAGGTAAGTTATAGCATTGACTGGTTTGGTCTGTAGCTGTAACCATTCCTACCTCCATGCTCTAACAATCTGCTTGAATTTGAGTCCTTGTTTTACTAAATAGGGTGGTTAAAAAAAAAAAGTTAAGCCAAGTTTAAGGTGATTGTTCACCCACCTCCTACAATTCCAGAGAATTTGTGTTTACCTAGTGTTGATGAGTAGGGTGTTTAGAAATAATCCTGAAGAAATGCTAGGTCTAGCTCAATTGGATCTCAAGATATGGCCCATTACAGATGGCATGTACAAAACTGGCTTGTCCACGGGAGCTTCTTACCTTTTAGTTTCTGTCTTCATTTACAACGAAGCTCCGATAGACAAGCCAGTTTTGTACATGCCATCTGTAATGGGCCATATCTTGAGATCCAATTAAGCTAGACCTAGCATTTTTTTCAGGATTATTTCTAAACACCCTACTCATCAACACAAGGTGAACACAAATTCTCTGGAATTGTAGGAGGTGGGTGAACAATCACCTTAAACTCGGGTTAACTTTCTTTTTTAACCACCCTGTAGGTACTGTACATGGTTGTAGGTGTGGATCTAATTTTTTGTTGTTGAAATTTTAAAATTATTAATTTAGAGAATATACTGATATTTGTATTTTTATGAAGTCGCCCAATGCAAGGCAAAAAGCCAGTCTAAGTATTAAAGGGTACAGAAAATGCGAGTTGGCCCCATTTTAGGTTCCCAGCCCTACCACCCTGCACCCTTACGGTTTTCCTGGGTCCAGATCTAAATAGAGGATAAATCTTCATATAAATACCAAAGAAATTATCCCAATTTTCTGACCTATAGACCCAGGCGGGGTAACTTCCACTGTGACCAACTCACCTCATCCCCATATGTTCTGTTCTGTAAATTCTGTTCTGTAAATTCTGTTCTGTAAAATGGCCTCGTGGTCTGTGGGTAATTCTGCAACTTGTGGGTTCGAGCCCAGTCCTGGCGGGCTATAGCACTTCTACGCTTAATATGGGTAGAGGCATTATTAATGCCTTGCAGTGGACTAGTTACCCATCCCGACCCTATTCATACTGTGAAGAAGATCAGATTATCTTGTCTTGTTTCAGTGTGAGTGGCCGGTTCATCCACACTTTTCTCTGTAGCCCACACCTCGAGTGGCCTTTGGCCTTGTGATGGGTGATTTGCATAAACAAAAAATTAAAAAGTTGTCCCAGAGGCAAAAATAGAAAATGTTGAAATTGGTAGGTGCTGATAAATGCTAATTTGATTTCCCCCTCCCCCACCTCCGCACATCCCCAAGACCAATAGTCACAAAGTGGACAAGATGCTGCCTGCAACGTACAGAGGCTACAACACCAGCCTGTCTCGCCAAGGCACTCTGCCGTCACTGCACAGAGGCAGTACGTCGTCCACGCTATCTAGCTCCGGAACTCCAGCAAGCGACAAGCACAGGTAAACATCATCACATATAATCACGGAAGTATAATAATACACGCTAGCAGCATTTCTCAAACGCATAATGTACGGGCACTGGCAATGGCAGTGGATTTTATGCAAATTAGAAATTTCATGGCGGTGCAGATTTCTAATAATTTGTACCATTGCTTGTTCCCAACTACTGAACTCAGCTCAAAGGTTTTGGTGTTCACAGCAAATTATTACCAAGCTGGGTACTTGAAAAGTCCATTGGTTTATGTTTTAAAGGTAATATACAACATTTGCAAATATCAAATAACCAAACTACCGAATTATTATGAAATACCTTACTTGACTGTCAGTAAATAATAGTCTCATGCATCCTGTGATATCATGGTACCTAGGGTGGTCGTTTTCAAGAAAAGTGGAATTTTTAAATCAATTTCCAGCGATTGTCGGCCGACAATCAATAGAAATAGTCTAGTTCCCCGACCTGATAACTCCCTGATGTCTACAAATTGCTCCATTTTGTCTGAAGTAGGGTCAGGGAACCAGACTACAAGAAAAGTTGTGTGCTTAAAGGGTACAGTTGCTTTTGCTGTAATTTTCAGAAATGGATGGATGTGGGTGTTTATAGCAATTTTATGTTCATGAATGCTGGGAAAAAACAAGAACAAAACAATGTTCTTGTAGTCTGGTTCCCTGACCCTACATCAAATGAAACGGAGCAATTTACAAACATCGGGGAATTGTCAGGTCAGGGAACCAGACTAGCTGTCGAGCTCCTGTTCACGGATGTATAACCCATAGAGGAATTTCACATTAGCCCCTTCTGCGCACTTCCAGGTTGAAAGCGAGAATGTCAGCGGCAAACAAAACAACGCTTTTCAGCACATTCATTCATGCATTAATTAATCAGGCCATAAAAGGCAGCACAGGCACACGATCAGCATTAAGTTGTTTTCTGTGACATTGAGGTCCTCGTTTTCAAACGCGGAAGTGCGCAGGTCGCCGCTAAACTCTTCGTTGTGGGATTCCTCTATTGCAATTAATGTGGACTAACTAAATTTGTTAACTAAATTAGGGCCAGTATTTGAAGAAAAAAAAAGAAGTTCTATTTCCAACGATGGTCGGCCAACCATCATTGGAAATTGCTACAAAATTCCACTTTTCTTGAAAATGACCACACACCAGGTGCCATGATTTCACAGGATGCTTGAGACTACTATTTAATTACAGTCAAGTATTAGTTATTTCATAATAATTCAGTAGTTTAGTTTTTTGATGTTTGCAAATGTTGTATTACCTTTACAATAGAACAGTTCGGAAAACCACTACTCTTAATTGTCTATGCATTCACCAGATAAGTGTCAGGGCGTGAATATAGCCCCGAGAAATTGCAGTCGACTGCTTTCACATCCATAGAGAAATCCCACAACGACGAGTTTAGCGCCGATCTGCGCACTTCCGCGTTTGAAAACGAGGATCTCAATGTCACAGTAAACAACTTTATGCTGATCATGCGCCTGCGCTTCCTTCTAAGGCCTGATTATTTCATGCATGAAAGAATGTGCTGAAAAGCGTTGTTTTGTTTGCCACTGACATTCTCGCTTTCAACCCGGAAGTGCGCAGAAGGGGCTAATGTGAAATTCCTCTATACTACAGAGGCCAAAAAATTGATCTTGCTGTAAACATAAGTACAATGGGTGATATAATTATGTCATTACCTTCGTGCATCGCACTGTGTTCATTGTATTGGAGGCCAGTAACGCTCAAGAAATTTTTTAATACATAGAATTTTTTGTATCCTAATTGATCAGGATTCGTAAATTCCTGCCCTTGGACATATGCACGGGAAATTTCTCTTTCAACTGAGAGATTTTAGAGAGGCATTGACAAAAATTATACAAACAGAATGGTGAAAGGGATTGTATATTTTGAAAAGAATATCTTCTTTCAAGAAAAACAGCAGTTTAGAATTCAACAAAAATGTACACGATGCATGGATTTTAATCAAATTATTCAGTTATATATTTGCGTGTAAATAAGGACTAAAAACAGGGGTGAGATTTGTCAGGATTTTTCCTGATTTCAGGATTTTTTGTCGGGATTTCAGAATTTTTAAAGAATCTCTTTTGCAAATCTGGAATTCCTGAGGTGTTTTTACCTGTAAAAGTGGATATAGACCAATACAAACGGATATTTTAAGGGGGTGCCTTTAGGCAAATACAAACTATATGTTGATCTGGGGTCCTCGTGGTTTTTACGTGAATTTTTTTGTGGATTTCGTGGAATTTCTATTTTTGGCCAATCTCAGCCCTGTAAAAACAGGGTATCCAAATTTAAATTTGGGTGTCCGAAGAGACCACCTAACACCCTCCAGCTGAAACTATGAATAACACCCAGAAATTTCACTTCTGATATTTTCTAATTTAGTGGATGAAACTTATCCTAAACCCAGGTGTGGTTTCGTTAAGAACCCTAAAATCATATTAGCACCACCCCTCTCCCCCCCCTAAAAAAAAACCAAACGATTTTGTAATTTTCCTCTTTTTAAAATTTGTTCTTTTTCAAGAAATAGGCGAAGTATTGATTATTTATTTTTTTTCCAGATTTTTTTTTTTTAAAATTCTACCTGTATTTATGGAAGTTTGATGAAGCTGTATTCTGCAGCTAACAGTCTCGTGGAGGTACCATTAATGCCAAGTATTTTTTTCTGCAAATCTCCGTTATTCCCTTTCAGATCTTCCGACGACAGAAAAGCGTTGAAGTACAATTCCTCCGAAGAAGCCCTCCTGAATTTCATCGAGGAAGAATTCTCCTGAGGAACCCTTCCAAGTTGAATTTTGTGACATGATTGGGGCCGGTCACAATTTTTTTCTTGGAGAGGGCTTGCGAGATTTTTAAAACTATTATGCAAGAAAACTTACAGGGCAGCCTTTACAGAATGATTCGGGATAATAAAAATTGATGCGCTTGACCAAAAAAAATACTCAGAAAAATCAAACTACATGTACCGTGAAAATGCCTGGGCAAGACAGATCCCTCCAATATTCTGATTCCCCTCCCTTCGAAAGTGTCACTTTTTCCTTCCAGTTTTTTTTGTTTTTTTAGTAAATGCAATTTTTTTTAGGGCCGTTCATTTTTGAATAATTTAGTATTCGATTATTCGAAACTGGGTCTGACCGAATATTCGATACTCGCCGATCAAGTTTTTCACGTGTCAGCTGCAACTGCATGCCGTGCCAGTAAAAAGTTATTATGGACCGCCCGATGTACATTTTTGTGCATACGTCTGCTGCACCAAGATCATTGCGGGTACATATAATGTTCTGATAACAAGAAACCAAACTCCAGCCCTACGTTTTTACAGTAAATATTTTATGGACAGGAACAATAAACCTCCGTCCACAAAAAGTAACCGTCGTCAAAAATGCGGCATTTGACACTGCTAAGCGCCGTAACCTCTCTTATAAAATGGCATCAGAGTCGTATCTGTACATGCATATATTTTTTCAAATATTCGAACCGGCTAAAAGATATAAAATTAACACTAAAATGTCTTTAAAAGTTTTCCAAACGTGTATTTTTCAGGCTCACAAATTGGCTACTTAATTTTTTTTTTACCAATTCCTAAAAGACTGTAGAAATCTACTCCTGTCTTAATAGGTACAGAATCCCTGATTGCCAGAAATTGCATTTTGGTACCAGTCCCAAATTTAACTGCTCCTAATAAAAAAATTTAAAAAACTTGGATTCAAATCTTACTTCTCACAACAGTTTCAAGTTGCAGCCAAAAGAAATATATAAAAAACTCTGGTACATTCACAACCTATCTTTATCCTAATTCATTCAATGGCAGCTCCATATGTGGGTTATGGGTTCATGCAAAGAAATGGAGGTCAAAGGGCAAGTCTCATTCAATTGTGACTTAAAGCATTGTTTGTAACGCCATTGCCTGTTGCTTTGGCTACCCACTTGTGTAATGAAAGAAATGTCAACATATTACCAGCTTTTTCCAACACACTTTAGTGAAGTTTTTTTCAGACAATAGATTTTATCTGTACATATGTAAAAAGCATAGCGTACAGACTTGTTTTGAATATTGGTTGAATTTGTTCAGTTTTGAATTTACGCACAAATCTATTATCAAACATATTCTTTCATTTTTACGGACTAAGTGTATTTTTGACACCAGTCAAATTTTAACCGACTGCTGTCTGCCAGTGTTTGAAAGTCCACAGAGAATATTTGACTAAGATGAATGTTTTGTTTCAGGTTATTTCATTTAAATTTGTATGTAAACACAGGCAGCTCTGTGAAATTCTGTATGTTAATGAGGTTGAACAAATTCTTGAAAAATTAATGACCATATTTATATGAAATATTTGTCATGTTTTCAATTCGTGTGGGGATAATGTATTTGTTCACCATAAAAATATGTTAGCAAGAATACTCGTTATATTGATATTGCACATTTTTGCAAATTTATTACCATTGGCTACTATAAAATTACAATTCAAAATGTGCACCTCATTATTTTTAAAAGTTCATTCGATTGGCAGACCAGTGGAATGCGATGTCAGTTTGACAGACAGAGATACCCAGCATGCTTACCACATAATGCCACTGTCCCACTGTGAACAAGTAACAATGGATTTAGTGGCAAGTAACAATGGATGCTCATTGTTAGTGCACCGTTTTTCTTTTGTTAGATGTTCATAGTGTCCAGGGGCCAATTTCATAGAGCTGTTAAGCACAACAATTTGCTTAGCACGAAAATGTCTTGCTTAGTAAAAACAGGTTACCAGCCAAAAGTCCATGTAATTTTCATGCCAAGCAAACAACAGCTGAATACCAGTCAAAAGCAATATTCCATACATGGAAATCTGGTTGGTAATCCAGTTTTTATCAAGGAAGCATTTGTATGCTAAGCAAATTTTTGTGCTTAACAGCTTTATGAAATTGGTCCCAGCTGTTATACATGTATAGGCACACAATAAATTGAATATGCACAGGAATGCATCTATAGATGACAACCAGCCAGGTGGTCCTTTCAAACAATGGCTATGGCTGTCATCCTTATTCAATGGGTTAATATACAAATATTGACTACTTCGAGTGGTGTAGTAAAACTAGCCTCCCGAGGCGAACCACGAGATAAAGCAGTCAATATTTGTTTTATAACACCTCTCCCACAGATTCTGCTTGATTTAAGCCCTAACTGGATAATTTCATTTAAATTTAAATTTTCAAAGTGAACAAAGAAACTGGCAGGAGCGGGATTCGAACCTGCGACCTCCGGGTTACCGTACCGGCGCTCTACCAACTGAGCTATCTTGCCCTATGTTGGCGGTCTCCCAAATTGTCAGTATCTTTGTATTCCGGAGGTCGCGGGTTCGAGTCCCGCTCCTGCCGGTTTCTTTGTTCACTTTGAAAATCAATTTAATTTTCACGGTATGTCTATTTGAATTCGAATTAGATGAAAAATAACTGCACTTTTCCAAACTACGCCTTCACGAAATGTTTGAACCCAGTTCTGTAGCGCTAGTACTATACGCATAACACCGGTATTGTGTGCAAAATGCATACGGGAACGTGCACACAATACCGGTGTTATGCGTATAGTACTTTGGTTGCTATGCGTAGAGTACTTTGGTTGCTATGCATATAGTACTTTGGCTGCTATGCGTATAGTACTTTGGCTGCTATGCGTATAGTACTTTGGCTGCTATGCGTATAGTACTTTGGCTGCTATGCGTATAGTACTTTGGCTGCTATGCGTATAGTACTTTGGCTGCTATGCGTTAGTACTTCTGGCCATGCACAGGAAGATAGCAAAAATATCAAATGTCATGTGACTCACTCTCGACCAATCGAGACACAGAATCTGTGGGTGAGGTGTTATAATGTACAGTATATACAAACTGACCAGGAGTAGCGCATCCGGGATTTGACATGTTTTTCCCATAAAGTGTTCACAAATTCTTTGGCCCCAGAAAATTGGTTTGCAAATGATGTATACTACATTTAAACCTACCTGAATTAAATTTCTGATAAAACTTATCAAAACCTTTCCCAAAGTACTTACTCTATTAAACCCCCCTCCCCCCCCCCCCCAAAAAAAAGTACCAAACACCAAAATACACAAACACTGAACAGTGTGAAAGATTTGAGTATAGTCTACGTTCTGCACCAAGAGAGGGCGCTGCCCATTTATATTTGGGGTCTACACAAAAACAAATTTTGACTTCATTTGTCATTATTTCTAATAGATATACCCTTTTTTCAGTCTCATTTTCCAAACTATTTTCTTGATTGGAGTACATGTGAATTTCTACATTTAGTACTGTGTGTAAACCAAAATAAATTTGTTGGAGCTCTTTAAGGTGACCAAAATAAGTGTACTCTGAGGAAAATGATGGGGAATTTATCCGTGGCATTTCAATTTTTTTAAAACTAAAATCACATTGGCCTAAAACCTCCAATTATGCCACAGACTTTGTAATATCGCTTTAAGGCTGGTTAATAGTCGGTCGTGCGATGGTCGCCGCGACTAAAAATTGACGCGCGATCCTCTCACGCAGGGTTTATAGTTGACGCGGAAGCACCAGCGACTAGTCGCTGAAAGACGCTGGCGACGGTCGCTGCAGAGTTCAATCAATTGAACTTTGACATGGTTGCAGACCTCACTTTTTTCAATGGGCCAATAGAATTGCCTGATCGGTATAAGAAACGATGAATATGTGAATATGGCACACGACATTGAAAATAAATATCACTATCAATAAGCATCGAAAACGTCCTATATTCTATTTATGCGTTTTAATATTTATTGTTATTAAAACAGCTGGGACAGACATTAATCGCACATCCAAAAAAAAGCTGCTAACTCTGATAAGTAATAATTATCGCAGCTAAAATAATTTTACGTTCAGCAGTGGCGATGCGTGATCGTCACACGTCGCATTCGAATTCCAGACGTGCTGCGCGTATGCTGCGCGTGTGTTTACAAACGTCGCGTGACGACTATAAACTGCACAAAAAAGGCCTAGCGTCCAGCGACCATCAGCGTCGGGTGATTTTCATCGCGCGACCGACAAAAACCAGCCTTTACTCTTCTCTATCTGCTCCAATTTAGGTGATTTTTCCATAAAGTGTGTCACCAGGAGTTTGCCAAGGACAGGCCATTTTATTTTTACACTGGGCATAGTACAAGGCCGACACATCCGTCTAAACAAGTTTCCGTCATTTTCATGGAGTGAACCAAACTGTTAGTATGCAGAGCTGCCAGCCTTTTCAAACTCATTTAAGTTTTCAGAAATAATTATTTCTCAGAAAATCCCCATTTTTCGTGAAATTTAAACTATACCTGAAAACATCAGATTTTTTTTCGGAGCTCATGCTATGCGCGCACGGCGCGTGCCTGGTGAGTTTAACGAACCCACGCACTGGATGGACCGTCTCATTTTTTTATTTTCAAAGCTAAAGTTGCATCCGTTCGGATCGTAATAACGAACCAGTGCACGCGTCGTCAGCGTAACATGCATGACAAAACATTATTATGGTCGGATTTCACAAAATACGTATTTATAAACAAAAACGTATTTTTGTGAATTGGCAGCTCTGAGTATGATACGTGCGAATCTGTATGTAGTTTGACATTTTAAACGAGTTATTCCTTATATTTGTTTTCGATATTTTCAATAGTACTATCCTGAAGTCTCCTGAGAAATACCTTTGGATCAACGAGGTGGTTTGGGTATTAACATGTCAAACGCACTTTGAAAATGGCCTGTCTAGTGCAACTACTTGATGGCGCTCTGTATCGTATTACAAAAAATTTATCCCCAAAACTTGCCTCCGAACCCAAAGAGAACATTATCAAAAATAACCTAGAGAGCTCTGACTACCTTCATCAATACTGACTGGCTTCGCCGCCCTCTCTTCTCGGGTCGGACACGGCGTAAATGACGTCTTTTTCTTTCATCACCGTCTGCACCACAGAGAAAGTACTGGTCAGCTTCTCAATGATATGGCCTTTTGCTTTTAAATCCGCGAGTATTTTATCCGAAATATCCGCTGGGGGAAGTTAAAAGAAAAGTGATGAAATAAATCACACAAACATTCTCTGAACAGGTGTTTTTTTTTTAAGTGACCAGAAACAGGTGCACTGAGGCCATGCGGACAAAATATCGGTCAAAGGTCGCCTTACCTTCTATCTCAACCATGTCGGGAATCAGCGACGGGTAGACCCGCTTGCGAGGTTCCGTGGCGTTGGCCAGCGACGATTGGAACCCCAGAAGGTCCATGACAACGCTAACCACGGCCGCGGTGATGTGACTACCGCCTTCGCCCCCTGTGGCAAACCGGCGGGAGCAGGCCGTTGTGGTGTTACGACCCATGACAGGAACCATGTGGGACTGGGGACGCTTGCCCGGAGCGATGTAGTTGGACTGTAAGAGATAGTGAGAAAAATAAGACCTTGTATGCACAAAATAGAAAACAATTGGCTTCCCATAGCTCCTGGGTTAAATGAATGGTTACTTTTTTTTATAGGAAGTCACCCAATACAAGGCTAAAAGCCACTCTAAGGGCTTCAACAGAGGTGGTGAGGTTGGCCACATTTTAGGTTGGGTCCAGATTTAAATAGAGGATAAATGTTTAACTAGATGCTGAAGAAATTATCCCAATTTTCAGACCTATAGACCCAGGCAGGGTAACTTCCACTGTCGTACTCATTATTTAGTTTGCAGTACACGTCAGAGAGATTGGGGGGGGGGGGGGGGGGGGGCTGAGCTTTCCACTTTCAGATCTGAATTTGTTTTTTTAATGTCAAACAAACCACAAGGTGACCTGAAGGAATACTGACTGGTAATTTGAGTGAATTTTCAAAGAGAAGCAAGAAAACTGGCAGGAAGTGGATTCGAACCTGCGACCTCCGGAATACCGTACCGGCGCTCTACCAACTGAGCTATCTTGCCCTATGTTGGCAGTCTCCTAAAATGTCAGTGTTTTTGTTCGAGGGGCACTAGTCAGAAGTCATACAACCATAATGCCGTATATAGCCATGGATCACGCCCAATTGTTTTTTTTTTAAGAACAAGGAATGAAACCAACCTTGCTGTCACCGGATTTCGTCGTCTTTCCCGGCCAATCAAAATCATTCATTTCGTTGTTCAGGATGATTCCCTGGGGAGTCATCAATAATGAACCAAACTCCGTGTTTACCGTCCTGTGGAAAACAGCAAAGCACCATGCGAGGATAAAATTCTCGCTTTTAAGAAAAACATCTCACATCACCAACAACATTTTCGATAGCAAGAAAAACTGTACACGTTTGCAAAATAATGCAGATATACCTTCTGCTTCTCAAAAGATTTTTTTCTGACAGGAAAATGCGGCACATCATCCTCAGAATGTCTAATCCCGTGAAAAAAAAAAAAAATCACATTTAACAAATAAAACCCCTAAATATTCTGCTTTTGAAAATATTTCCGGTAGGAATTTTGGAGGTTGACATACAAAATAAATTCTCGAACATCAGCTTCCTGAACAAGTGCCCCAAAGGCCTACCATACATAATCCTTAAACCAACAGAAAGAGCTCGTTCAGATCCTTCTATTAAATGTTGCTGTCAAATTCATGTGAGAAAACTATCTGAACTTTCCCTGTACAGTTGTGTGTATGGAGTGCCATTTGTTGACGTAACAAGTTTCCGTGTTTGATAAAGTGGGCCAGAAGAGAAAACATCCATAACTTTGCTATTTTAGTGGTTAAGACTTATTCTTGCACCAAACGAAAGAGTAATTTCCATAGGAAAAAACTTTACACACAACATTTTCCTTTTCAATCAACTCTTGCGGGTGAAATCTTAGCTTAAAAATACAACCATTCAACAAGCAGTTGGCTGCTTTTTCTGTGTAAGTGGTTTTATGCTTGACTGTACAACGAATGTGGTACTGGGGGAAGATGAGCCAATAAACAATGTGGTAAGGAAAGAGTTAAATCGTGAAAATGCAACTCAAGAAAAAGGCACTTAAAACCACGAACAGAGAAACGGGCTGGACGTACGTTGTCACGGACACCATGTTGTTGTCTGTATCGATGACCGAGATGTGACTGGTACCCTGTGTCTTCAGTACACCATTCGCATAGGAAAAGTAGTAGTCTGGCGGATGAGTCTTGTCATCTGTGATGTTTGCGAAGAGTAGCCCCGCGTTTTTCTTGCTGCAGGCAAAAATTGAAAAAGGCAATATTGCTCATCAGAGATTTCTACTTGTGGGCTAAACCAACCCTGCCCCACACCCCCATTCTAGTTCGGTGCTCGAACAGGCAGTAGTGTTAACGGTACATCTGTTTTCTCCGAGGTACCGTATTCAGTATTCAGTAAGGGTAGGGCTGGCAACCTAAAATGTGGCCAACCCCACCACCTCTGTTGTAGCCCTTTACCTAGAGTGGCTTTTAGCCTTGTATTGGGCTAATTCCATTTAAAAAAAGGAGAATGAACTTGACGTCAAAAATTAAGCAGATTATGCATTAACGTTTTGCCAGTAATGTATCACTTTATGACAAAGCCATCGGTGTAAGCTCACACATCAAGAATGATGTTATTATTACATCCACCTCAAAAAGGAGCGGTACCACTAAGACTACTCCAAGTCACAGTCGCACTCCAAGTCACAGTCGCACTCCAAGTCACAGTCGCACTCCAAGTCACAGTCGCACTCAAAGTCACAGTCGCACTCAAAGTCACAGTCGCACTCAAAGTCACAGTCGCACTCAAAGTCACAGTCGCACTCAAAGTCACAGTCGCACTCAAAGTCACAGTCGCACTCAAAGTCACAGTCGCACTCAAAGTCACAGTCGCACTCAAAGTCACAGTCACACTAAAGTCACAGTCACACTAAAGTCACAGTCACACTAAAGTCACAGTCACACTAAAGTCACAGTCACACTAAAGTCACAGTCACACTAAAGTCACAGTCACACTTCAGTCACAGTCACACTTCAGTCACAGTCACACTTCAGTCACAGTCACACTTCAGTCACAGTCACACTGCAGTCACAGTCACACTGAAGTCACAGTCACACTGAAGTCACAGTCACACTGAAGTCACAGTCACACTGAAGTCACAGACCACTGAAGTCACAGACCCAGTCACACGCGGTCACACGCTCAGAAACACAGCCAGTCACAGACACAGTCACACACCCCATGCCGAGTCACAGGCACAGTTCTAAACCGTTGCAGACAGAGACAGACCCCACTGGGCTCACCTGATCATTCTTTGGCTGTAGTTGGCCACGGCCGAATCCCCCAGTCCTATCTCCTCGGCTTTGACAAACCTGAGAGCCTGTCAAGAAAAAGAAACTCCTGTCATATATCCGTGTTCGGGGGTGTTTTTTTAAGGAAGTCGCCCAATACAAGGCTAAAAGCCACTCTAGGTAAAGGGCTACAACGGAGGTGGTGGGGTTGGCCACATTTTAGGTTGCCAGCCCTACCACCCTTACGGTTTTCCCGGGTCCAGATCTAAATAGAGGATAAATCTTCAATAGATACCAAAGAAATGATCCCAATTTTCAGACCTATAGACCAAGGGAGGGTACCTTCCACCGTGTGTGAGACCAACTCACCTCCCCCCATCTACTCGGAAGTTACGCTGTATACCCAAAGATCACACCCAACTTCAACCTTGTCAGTTTCCCTTGTGGTTTGTTCAGAGTTGTAGTCAAGTCCCTGCAAGTCCTTTCACAAGTCCAGTCAGAAGTCCTTTCATAAAGCCAGTTACAAGTAACTGGATGAACAATGACAAAGGAGTGCCTTTGTCAAAGCTCATTTGAATAGCTTGTGATTGGAATTAGGACTGATGGAGGGCTTGTGATGGACTTGCAGGGACTTGTGATGGACTCGACTACATCTCTGGGTTTGTTTGATGAAAGTAAAAACCTCTTGTTTGTTTTTCACACCCTTTCCAAAAACCATGATAAATATAGGACATTTACGGGCTTCCAGGAGTAGTTTACGTTGATACTTGCCCACGTCCGCAGCATCACAAGCCTCATTTGGCATGTTCTGTACTCACAACACTTGTGCTCCATCCTCAACTAAAGCTCTTGGAAGTAAAGTTGCAGTACTCCTGCACCTAGCCCTTCATTGTGTGATTTTCATATGACAGTGTGTAACACTTATGAAAAATATTCATTTTTCGGAGTTGTGGGACAAAAAAGTAGGAACAAATGAGAATAAAAAGAAAAGAAAGTAGGATAAGTACATGAGCAAGGTATAAACATTAGGAAAAAGTAGGAAAAAGTAGGAAAAAGTAGGAAAAAGTAGGAAAAAGTAGGAAAAAGTAGGAAAAAGTAGGAAAAAGTAGGAAAAGTAGGAATACTCGAAAGCCTGGCTGGCTCTTCCCAAAAAAATTAACGGTTCTACACCACAATAAATTAACGAGACTAACCTCAATGAATCGATGATAGTACAGACTGGTATCCTTGTCGGCCGCCGTGACATTGAAGAGCTCCATGATATTTATTGCCGTCAAAAACATGGGCCCACCACTGGGCTCAGGCAGAGTGACGAGATTGTAATCTACGATCAAAGACGGCATTATTGATTACCAGACCTGCTTTACATAAATGTCGTTAAGCATATTTATCTTGCTGAAAGCAAGAATAAACAGAAGCTATCACAAGCAGTATACATCACATACAATATTCACCTCTATTAAGACGGACAACGGCCATAGCTGCGGTTTGAAAAAGACCACCCGGCCGGTTGTCATCTATACGCGCATTCCTCTACGCACTCAATCCATTGTTTGCCTATTGTTTGCATTAGGATTGACTCAAGAAGTCCGTATTGACATACCAGCACCCCATTAACCCTCCTATAGTTATAACTATCAAAGCCTATCAAAAAATCTACCCACCAACTCTCACAGCTTGTGTGTGTTTCAACCTGTCACTTGATAGGTTTTGATATATAGGGTAGTTGGCTCCATTTTGGCCCTGAGAGAGGGAGGATTAAAAACAGCCAGATGGGGTTAACTCTAACCACCCCAAATCCACATAAATCCAACACCATGATGTGTTGGATTTTGATGGGTTCAGGACTGTAAAGCCTTGGCACCATTACTTTACATGGAGCCATGATGCCCCAATTTGTCTCAAGTACAAAGAACGGACAGTGTTGGATTTTGACAGATTCAGGAGACTTCCCAGTAAAGGTGCCACAGGAGTTAGGGTTAAAGGAAAATTTACGTGGCACATGAGAGTGTACAATTCGAGAGATGAGGAAGTGCCGTAAAACTTTTGCATTTGAGTAATCTATAGAGGAATTTCACATTAGCCCCCTTCTGCGCACTTCCGGGTTGAAAGCGAGAATGTCAGTGGCAAACAAAACAACGCTTTTCAGAACACATTCATTCATGCATGAATTAATCAGGCCATAAAAGGCAGCGCAGGCGCACGATCAGCATAAAGTTGTTTACTGTGACATTGAGATCCTCGTTTTCAAACGCGGAAGTGCGCAGGTCGGCGCTAAACTCGTCCTTGTGGGATTCCTTTATTCAAGAGTGCGCAGTGCAGAAGTAATAACCCATTGTGTCTGGCTTTTATTGATGGGGGGGGGGGGGGGGCTGGTATGCCAGGATTGGGGCTGTGCAGCCAAGCGTAAACACAAACAATAGGCACCACACTGAATAGAGTGGTCCTATTCATCGCACTTGGAGCCCCCTTTTGTGTGAATAAAAGATTTGTTAGTAAAAGCTCCATCTATTCATTACACTCCCATTCAAGAACATACATGTAGCTAAAACATGAATAGATTGAGCGTGCGCAGGAATGCGCATACAGACATAAACGGCCAGGTGGTCTTTAAAATAAAAAACCGCGGTTATGGCCGTCATCCGTTTTCAAGAGGTTAATTTTCAACACTTTTTCTTCCAGTTGAGAACCCCACATCAGTTTAGAATTCATAAATGCCATTCAAGGCTTGAACAAGAAAGTGTGGTGTTAAACGGCCCAAGCTACCGCCATATATGAATTTCAAACTCTTTGACTTGGTCGGCTGGATATTTCTCGTTTTGTTGTCGTGCAAGATGTATCGCTAGCGTTGTGTTTTGGAACAAATGGCCACTTGAAAACTACACGTGTCAATAAATTTGATTAGAGTGAGCGCTGTGGCCTCGTGCCTTAGTGTACCGAACTCAAGATCTCCGTGATACTGCAGATTGTAGGTTCGAGACCGGCTGGGGGTCATGGTGCGAGTGTACTTGTGCAAGGCACTTTGTCACAAGTTGCTTCTCTCCACCCAGGAGTAAATGGGTACCTGTGAGGGCAGTGATGGTTATGTGTTTGATTAGCCCATGTGCGCTTAACTTGCAGCCGGGGCTGTGTACTCCCCAGGGAGCTGAGAAGGCTTCAGGAATGATTAACGGGCCCGATGAGCAGGGGTAATAATATTGTAAGCGCTGTGATATAGTTTACTATGTTGAGCGTTCTTAAATGCCGGTTATTATTATTAATTTTTTAAAATATTAATGGAACCGACTTTGAGCGACCAGAGTACTGGTTCTGGAGTATACTCACCCCTATAGTCAATGCTGATTGGTGCCATAGGCTTTGCCCTGTAACCTTGAAGGTCCGCCAATGTAAAGTTGCCGCCATTTTTATTGATCTGAAACACAACAATTAGAGATACAAGGCTGAATTTTTATTTTAAATTAATTTTTTTAGATCCATCTACGCAATATTTCCGATGATATTCTTTCCACTAATACAAATAAGAGTACGTCATGTATGTATTTTTTTATTTGTCGGATTTATTAGGCTTTTAAAAGGGGGGAGGTGAGTTGTTCTCACCAACGGTGGAAGTTACCCCGCCTGGGTCTATAGGTCTGAAAATTGGGATAATATCTTTGATATCTTTCGAAGATTTATCCTCTATTTAGATCTGGACCCAGGAAAACTGTATGGCAACGGCGCCGGAACACTTTTGAAAGTGGGGGGAAAAAATGCTGCCATTTTCTATGTTTTTCTTTATGTGGAACTGCCAAAAGTGGGGGGGGGGGGGGCCCACATTCCCAAAGTGGAAAAAGTGGGGGGGGGGGGGAAATCTCTCCCCTGTTAGAGTGTTTTTAGCCTCGTATTGGGCGACTTCCATATTACACAAAAATAATAATAATAATAATAATAATAATTAAAAAAACATTATTTAATAATAATAATAATAATAATAATAATAAAAAAAAAAAAAAAATAATAATAATAAATAAATCACCATATCAACAATCTCCTGCCCGGCCTCGCCGCCGTAGAATTCCTCAATTCCGTCATCGGCGATTTGCTCCAGCAGAGTGCTGTAATCCTCCCGGAACACTCTGTCGCCCTCTACGACTCTCACCCCATCTGGAGCGTAGACCTCCCTCAGCTTTGCCGACATTTTGTCCAGAGGAACCGCTATTAGTTCCCTTGCTGCACCAGCAAGGAAAAACCAAAAAAAAGGAAACTGATCAATAAAGGTTCAATTTACAGGAACAAAGTGAGAATATTTTACACATGGTAAAATTTGGTTTTTAGTTTGAAAAAATAATAATAAATTTTGAAGGCTCCAGGAATAATCACAGAGGAAAAATGGAGAAAGAACATATATTGGGTCGACAAAGTTTTCTTCAGTTCAGCCCTGTGCTTCAATTGTATGCCTTACTCCTCAATAAATCAAACTTATATTATAATTATAAACAAATTATAAACAAACCGATCTAACATGCCCAAACCGATCCAACATGCCCAAACCGATCCAACATGCCCAAACCGATCCAACATGCCCAAACCGATCCAACATGCCCAAACCGATCCAACATGCCCAAACCGATCCAACATGCCCAAACCGATCCAACATGCCCAAACCGATCCAACATGCCCAAACCGATCCAACATGCCCAAACCGATCTGAACATGCCCAAACCGATCCAACATGCCCAAACCGATCCAACATGCCCAAACCGATCCAACATGCCCAAACCGATCTGAACATGCCCAAACCGATCTGAACATGCCCAAACCGATCTGAACATGCCCAAACCGATCTAAACATGCCCAAACCGATCTGAACATGCCCAAACCGATCTGAACATGCCCAAACCGATCTAACATGCCCAAACCGATCTAACATGCCCAAACCGATCTAACATGCCCAAACCGATCTAACATGCCCAAACCGATCTAACATGCCCAAACGGATCTAACATGCCCAAACCGATCTAACATGCCCAAACCGATCTAACATGCCCAAACCGATCTAACATGCCCAAACCGATCTAACATATCCAAACCAATCTAACTTCAATACCCAACTGATTTTCTTAAACTTAAATTGCCACTGAACTATCTGAGATAAAAAATACTCTCAACCACAAAGAAGGTTCAAAATAAGCCAGTTCGGTATTTCAACTGCGCATGTGCACAATGACATAGTTATCCCCTGACCTAACACGCACGTATGTATGCGCAAGGTGGTCGCACAACGCGCACGTGTTAAATCAGAATGGCTGTTCGCGTAACATAGCTTAACATCGCGTGACATTACGTCAGCAATTTTATCCCGAATAACCTTTGACCTTTGAGATACCGAACTGGCTTATTGCAATTCATTCTTTGAGTTTTTACCGAGGGATCCAGTGACTTCAAACCCTGTACGGGCATACTGGATTGCCGGTTGAAACAGCTCCTTCCAAGTTAACCTGCAACATACGGCACATGCAGAAAACACGGGTAAGATTGGAAGAGAAAACTAGCCCTATTTGCACAAAGCGTCATTGTTGAGGGCGCTGTGTAGACCAGGAACCAGGTATAGTTCCAGACTGAAAATTTGGGGGAGGGGGCTAAATACATTTTTTTTGCGGTCACCACTAGACTTTGTAGAAATTTCTGATTTTTGTTCAAATTCCACACACAATTTTATTGACTACTAAAAAAGAAAAGGAAACGCAGAAAGACAAAACGCTTTAATACTAGCAACTTTTTGGGACTTGGAAACACAAGGCCTCAAAGTGATCACTCATTATTCTGAAATGAAGAGACTATTGCGCTGCCAGAGGAAGATAATATAATAGGTGTACATGTGTATTACTTACTTTCCAAATTTCTCCCAGGCTTGCCTCATGCCCTGCAACTCCCCTGGAACCCCAACGGCCAGGCCGCCCTGTCAGAACAAAGCATCAAGGGAAAATTGTTCGCAATGTGGATTGTGACCATTCAAGTCAATCAAAGATTATTTAATTTGTTTTGTGCCAAAAAACATGGAATGCCCAAGAGAGTTTTTACAGAAAGGAATTTATGAATGGGAATAAAGGTGTGACAAGTCCTGCCACTCAATAATGACTGAAGCTGAGATGCTGTCAATGTTAATAAACATACTGTGATACTTAATTCAAACAACATAATTTGATGGAGTCTCAGCCAATCAGAACTGATAACCTGTCGAAGGCATTTATGAATGGCAATAGTTACTTACATAGAGTGAGGCATCTGGATTACCAACATACATGTCCCGACTGGCACTGGCTGGGGCTGTCTCGCGAAAATCGATGCCGGTGTAGGCCGCCGCCTCAGCATCCAAAATCAGCATGAAACCACCCCTGCATGCAAAAGACATGTGTTTTTAATAACAAGTAGATGACATATCTACCAGGGTGGTGCTCAAAGCACTACATTATTACCCCTGCCCGTCAGGCACTTAAATCATTCCCGACGAATGCTGCTTTTTTTTAGAATAAATGGCTAATTTGAACAACCAGCTGTACCCTCCCCGATACCCATTTGCACCTGGGCGGAGAAAAATAGTGACAAAGTGTCTTGCTCAAGGACACAATTGATCCCACGGCTGGGCCCAAACCCATAAGATCTCGAGATCGCATCCGGCTGACGGCCATAGCCACGATTTGAAAAAGACCACCTGGCCAGTTGATGTCTATAAACACATCTCTGCACTTACTCAATCCATGCCTGATTGAACTGTATTGTTCTTGAATGGAAGTGTAAAGAATAGATGGAGCTTCTTCAAACAAAGCTTTCGTTCACATGAAGGGGGTGCGAGTGTGATGAATATGACCAGTTCGGTATTTCAACTGCGCATGTGCACAATGACATTTTATCCTGAATGACCCGCGTGACCTTACACGCGCACGTGTGAACGCAAAAGGTGGTCGCACAACGTGCACGTGTTAAATTCAATCAGAATGGGCGTTTGCGTAACATGGCGTGACATTACGTCAGCAATTTTATCCAAAATAACCTTTGACCTTTAAAATACAGAACTGGCTCATATAGGGCCTGTTTGTTTCACACGGATCGGGAGGTGATCCAGAGCCGAACGAAAACAAACAGGATCGCGAATCCCTCTCGCTATATGTTGCATGCTGGGAGAATTTGTATTACACGACAATGTCGTCTGCTTCAGATTCCGCAGGGCTATTTTTATGATAAACTATCTAGTATTTCCAGAAAAGTAAATAAATCGTGCATAGCATCAATAACAAAAATACACTGTAAAAGAATTATGAGTAAATACTGTCACAATAGCTCGTTAAATGCTTCAAATCTACGAAAAAATACTGTCACTTTTCTCTGTCCGTCCATCTTGGATCTCGCCAACCCACCTCGCGAGCAGGATCACTAAAAACGTGATCCGGAGCAGCTTTCGACGTTCCGGATCACTGATCGCGCTCCGGGTCTGCGTGAAACAAACACGCCCTCAGTGTGGTGCCTATTGTTTGCATTTACACTTGGCTGCACAGCCCCAAGGGGTTAATGTACCAGACTAGGATATGGCACTCCACGAGGCCAAATAATGTTACAGCCTTCAAATTCATAAAAAAAAATTGACTGACCCTCCAATGCCAGAGCTTTGGCCGTTGACCACACCAATGCACAGCACGGAAGCAATCGCGGCATCGACGGCAGACCCGCCCTTCTGCAGGATCTCCACACCTGCGTCCGAGCAGACTTTGTTGCCTGTGGCGACTGCACCATGTGGTGGAACCTGCAAACGGGTAGATAGGAAAAGAGATCTCCATTAATTAACCCTTTGCGTACGGAAGACGCCATATGGCGCAACAAAAAAAAACAGTGCCACCAGGCTGGATATTTGCCGCTGTTTGTGCAGTTTCAATCCATTGTTGGATTATTGTGTATGTTACGCTTGACTGCATAAACACATTGTGGCCGTTTCGCTTGGCTGCCAGAGCCGCTGCGACACCCCGACGTCTCCAGTAAAAAAACGTACGCAAGGGGTTAAAGCATGTACATGGACACGTTCAAATGTAGTATACAACATTTGCTTTTGCTGTAATTTTCACAAATTTGGGGATAAGTATTTTATAACAAATACTGTAAAACTGACCTGTTTAACCCTAACTACCCCAAGCCTTACAAACTCCAACAGCAGGTTTTGCCTAATTTTGATGGGTTCAGGAGTGTAGTGCCTTGGCACCATTAATTTACATGGAGCTATGATGCAGCAATTTGTCAAAGTCAAAAGAATGTGCCATAGGTATACTGCACAGTGTTGGATTTTGACAGGTTGAGGACACTTCCTAGTAAAAATGCTCAGGGGGGTTTTAAAGATTTGTGTGCATAGACAATGATAGATGCTGTGAAAACAAAAAAGAAAATGACGTTCCCTGACCATACTTCAGACAAAACAGAATTTATAGTGTCAGAGAATTATCAGGTGAGAGAACTAGACGATCTGGCTTGCACCTGCTTAGGGATGTGTAAACCAATTGGCAATTGCCAAACAAAATGTGCACTGACTAAAGTTTAGTGCACATATTTTTCCAATGATAATCGGCGACCATCGCTAGAAAATTGATACTAAAAATCCACTTTTCTTGAGAATGACAGCACACCAGGTGCCATGATTTCACAGGATGCTTGAGACTATTATTTACTTTGCAGTCCAATAACGTATTCCATTCAGTAGTCAACCAAACGTAAAACTGCTCCATTTTCCCTTCACCAAAAGTCACACCATTTGCCTCAATAAACCCTTTCCAATGATACACTGCGGAAAAAAAAAAATTTTCGGAGCAAACTCTTGGTGGCGCTCAAAATTTTGTCCAGATTCAAAGAGATACTAACCTGTGGTTCGCCGATGAGAATGGTTATCACCATGGCGGCCGTGATCGCCAGGGAAACGATGACCGACGAAACGATAATAACGCGCAGGCCGTCAAATCCAAAGATAGTCTCCTTTTGGATGGATTGCTGGTTGTGTAGCAGTGCATTCTCTGTTCCAGTGGTCTTGTCAGCATCAATCAAGGAGGCCTTATCTATAAGGACACAATGGCAGGGTTTGAATTTCACACACAAATTCACTGGACCATCGGGCTTGTAGTAAAAGGGATCCCCTCGACAGAAGTAACGTTTTACAAAACCAGCATCTGTTAAAAAGCACTAAGAGGTGGTGTGTTTAAGTGTATACTTCAGTTAGGGTCCCATCCAGTGTGCTAGCCAGGCAAACCCTAACCCACTAGGCCCTTTTGGCTAGGAACCTTCCTCAATCCTTCAAAATCCTCCAATTGCTCCCCCCCCCCCAAAAAAAGTTGCATTCACCCTCAATCCTCCAAATTCCTCTAAAATGTAGGACTTGTGTTCTGATGCATGTTCCCCATTTCCTCAATCCTTCAAAATCAACCAGTGTACAAAACCTATAAAGTTTTTCCCAAAAAGTTAAAGTATAAACAATAGGAAAATATATATGGTGGGTGATGCTGTACTAAATCACCATTTCTCCTCAATCCTCCAAAATCAATCGGTACTAAAATCACCATTTCTCCTCAATCCTCCAAAATCAACCGGTACTAAATCACCATTTCTCCTCAATCCTCCAAAATTTTGGAGGACTGAGGGGGGGTTAGGGTTAAATAGCGCTAGCACCCACTACGCTTTAGGGAATTAGCACTACGCTTAAATCCTGCCCCTACGCAACCACTACACTGCTCAAAACAGTCAAGGGAAAGTGGCCAGGAATTGCCTCAGATTGCACCACAGAGCATCTAGAATCCAAACTTTTCAGGCCCCTTTTAATAAGTGGACGATATCTCACATGATTTTAAACAGTAGGCTTTAAACAATGTTCAACAGGAACTAAATGAAGGTTTAAATACACCCACGTGAACATGCCATTAGCCAAAATTTATAGTTTAAAGTAGTGTACATGATTGGTCATTGCTGCAATTTTCAGAAATGGGCGGATTTGGGGGTTTAGTATTTTATAGGAAATATCGTTTCACTGACCTGTTCAAAGTTTTGCGTTCTTGGATGGCAAAACAAAAACCCAGAGAAAAACTGCAGTCGTTTTTAACCGTCGGGCGGCAGTTAACTGGATTGTTATAGCGTCCTCTTGTAAAATAAGCCCAATTTTTGTAAACGGGATCGTTTTCAATTGGTCACATAACTACGCGAGCCGACTGGTGACAACCCGTCGCTTCGGTACACTGCGCGACACACACTTGTACTAATTGCAACCTTGCGCCTGTTTTCGGATTGTTGACCCATTTTAGACGCAACGCAGACTAACTACATTCGAGGGCAGTATTAACAACTCTGTTATTTTTTTCAACGATTGTTAGGTTAAACAAACTTTTCTTAAAAATGACAGCACACCAGGTGCCATCATTTCACAGGATGATTGAGAGGTGTCCGCCCGATAGTCCGAAGGTTCGATTGTCTGAAGGTTTATTAACCCTAACCCTAACCCTGCCAGACGCAGCACAGTGCATCTGTGCTGACAGCTCCACTTTGCTGCACTCTGCACACAAGTCAATGTGACAAAGTATGCAATCTGATGCGTCTGGCAGGGTTTCTAGCCAAAATACCCTGGAGGGTTAGGGTTAATCCGAAGGTTCGATATTCCGAACGTACAAATTCCCCATAAGAGGGGGTTTGTTAGTCCGAAAATGAAATAAGGTTCGTTAATCCGAACATTTGATGCAATAGTCCAAAGGTTCATTGGTCCAAAGGGCCGACAATCCGAAGGTTAATTAGTCCGAAGGTTCAAAAGTCCGAAACGAAGGTTCAATAGTCTGAAGGTTCATTATTCCGAAAGCACACAATGTTCGATAGTCCAAATTGAAAATAAAATCCGATAGTCCGACCATCGAACCCTATCGTCTATTCGGAATATCGAACCTTATCGTCCATTCGGACTATCGAACCTAATTGTCGATTCGGACTATGGCACCCTATCGTCTATTCGGACTATCGAACCTTAGGATTATTTAACCTTATTATCTTTTTGGCCTAATGGGCCCTTCGGACTATCGAACCTTCGGACTGTCGAACCTTCGGACTAACGAAACTTCAGACTAATAACCCTTCGGACTATCAAACCTTCGGACAATCGGGCTGTCACCGATTGAGATTGCTATTAACTTACAGTCTAGTAAGGTATTTCATAATAATTCAGTAAAAAGAAATTGGAGGATTACCAGTCGTGTACACTACATTTAAACTTAGTTTAAACAAAAAATACATCTCAAGTCCTCAGAAAATTACATAATGTTAGTTCTGCCCAATGGCACATGTTGGCGACAGTAACCAACTTTGGATGCCATGCAAACATTCGACCATATGCATCGCACAAACCTTTCGTGTCGATACTCGCATCCTCTTTTGGCAAATCGTCCTCGACGAGTGTTGAATACGCTGCAGCCATGATCTCTTATAAACACCTTGTACAAAATCACCACAATTAAATCGGCCTTTTGGCTGCATGTATGGTGCATCAAAATAGGGCTGGGCTGAAACGCTGGGGGCGACACGCTTAATGGGGCACAGGGGTGTGTGTGCATGAATTATCAGCACTACAGATACCTTGTCCAGATTGATACGACTGCATTAAGAATTGCTGTTGAACGTACAAACATGCAATATGGAGTCCATATGCTAAAGGTGCATACAGTACAGACAACGTACGAAAGCTTAAAATGGTTGAATGATCATCAATACACTGCTGCCAACAGGCACAGCAGGCGCAGCACAGTCATATACCATGTACAGCACCACAAGCCTAGAGTGTGTCAAGCATTATGCTAATTTATGCTTTGTATACAACATGGCTACCAGCATCTTTTGTATAGCACTGATAGGACTTACAGCAATGACCCACCAAACCTACATGTACTCAATAATAAGAGGGGTTTTGTTAAGGGGGGGGGGAGGTGGTGGACAGCTGGAGTGGTGATGGGTGGAGGGGGGATGGGTGGAGGCGGGATGGGTGGAGGCGGGATGGGTGGAGGCGGGATGGGTGGAGGCGGGATGGGTGGAGGCGGGATGGGTGGAGGCGGGATGGGTGGAGGCGGGATGGGTGGAGGCGGGATGGGTGGAGGCGGGATGGGTGGAGGCGGGATGGGTGGAGGCGGGATGGGCGGAGGCGGGATGGGTGGAGGCGGAGGTACAAAGCCACAAAAAGAAAAAGAATCAAAGATACAAGAGGTAGGAATTAACATTCTATCCTCTTGAAGCATAGGGGGTTCTTTATAGTATCATGATTTTTTTTTTGGGGGGGGGGTTTAGGGTTACGATTTTGCTTCTCGGATTGGACCTACTAAATGTACATTTTTTTTTTCAATCAAGTTTAATAACATTCTATATTTAGTGCAGATTTTGGAAAGATTTTAAAATACCCCCGCCAAAATTGGTCAGGAACAGCAAAATCAGAAAATAACCAAAATCTCCTTGATAACAACTGTCTGAACATGTGGCACAACCTGTTATTAATTTCAAGATTTATGTCAGCAAAATCTGTAAAAAAATAAGGCAGAAATCAACATGTGAACACTGAGTGACCGTACACTGTGCCAAGAACATCTAACACAGAAAACACAAACCTTCTTCCCTCTGTGTATTGCACAAAAATGTCCCAACTAAATTCTCAAAATTAAAGGTTGGGTCAAGTGTTTGTACAATTATGAACACAAATGGATGGTTATTTTCACAGATTTTCCTGTTCCTAACCAATTTTGGTGGTGGTAATAAAGTCAAATTGGAAAGATTTTACCCACATTTAAAAAAAAACCTAACCCTGCTGAATCCAACAGGATCTAACAATTTGATATTCCCGTTGGACCCTGTTGGATTGAGCAGCTAACTCGTAGTGTTTAACAATCCTGTTGAATTCAGCAGGCAACAGAAAAATATGTCACAGTTGGATTCTGTTGGATTTTATAGCAGGCAGGTCATTTTTCTATTTTTAGTTACCCAACAATTAACTTGGCATGTTGGACTGTGTTGGACTACGTTGGATTGAGCAGGAAACTCATGAGTCACCGTTGGGTTACAAGCAGGGTAGTCCTGGTGAACCATTAGGGACCAAAATCGGTCAAGAACAGCAAAATCTTGGAAAATATCCATCTATTTGTGTTCAGAATTGCATGAACAATTTCCTTCAGTTAGGAAATGTTCATGCAATTCTGAACACAAGAAGTTCGTGTTTTTTGTGATAACACTGGTTCTTCAAGTTCAAGTTCGCACCGCAATAGTCATTCAGTGTTCATTTTACATGTACATGTAGGGCGACACTATACCGGAAAACAACAGAAAATACTGGAAAACAACCGGAAAACTACCGGATAACACCAGAAAACTACCGGAAAACACACTACATACGTGTACCGGAAAACACACTAAACACCAGAAAACACCAAAAACACACTAAATACCGGAAAACAAAAAAAAGAACTACTAAATGCCGGAAAACACCAAAAACTCACTAAATATCGGAAAACACCCCAAAAACACACTACACCGAAAAACAACCAAACACACTAAATACCAGAAAACGCCTAAAAACTCACTTCAGACCGAAAACTATTAAACAAAAACACACATTTAGTGAGTTTTTGGTGTTTTCCGGAATTTAGTGTTTTCCGGTATTTAGGCCTAGTTTTTTTTTTGGGTGTGTTTTCCGGTGTTTAGTGTGTTTTCCGGTGTGTAGTGTGTTTTTCGGTAGTTTTCCAGTGGTTTCCCGGTGTTTTCAGGTATACATGTAGTATCACCGTACATGTACATGTACATGTTGATTTCTGCATGGAGAAATAAACTTCATTTACAGATTTTGCTGCCATAAATTTTGAAATAACAGGTTGTGCCGTAGACAGTTGTTGTCATGAAAGTTTGGTTATTTTCCAAGATTTTGCTGTTCCTGACACATTTTGGTAAAATCTTTCCAAACAAAAAATCATGAAATGTTGAGATGGCCATGGGGGGGGGGGGGGGGGGGGGGAGGGGTCCTCCTCCATAACGCGATACATGCAGTGAGGCCATTTATTTGGCCCTATTTTTTTAAATGTCAAATCCCTGCAGCATAATTCACAACTCCTCTTCAAAGTTCAAGTGAAAACAAACAAACAGGCAATACAGATTCCATACAGTCAGTTAATGGTGGTAATCGTTACCTTTAGCAAGTTTAGGACCCCGTTCCATATAACTTTAAGAGAACGAAGGAGACAGTTTATGTTTCAGAACTTACCTCAATATTTTGCGATGATTACAGGCAGGAAAAGTCACTCTGTGTGCTTGAAATCATTGAAATAGTTTGCTGAGATATCATGTTGAATATGAGCAAGCTTAATTTTATGGAAAGATGGCAGGGTTTTTATTTATGAGGGAAATTATGGGGTAAAACGGCAACGTCTCTGACTGCAAACAAAGGTAGGAAAGTCACATTTTCTTTGAAAGTGCATTTTAAAATTACAACAAACATGAGAAAAAGAAATGCTTTGGCCTGCAAAAGTCACTTTGGTACTGCAAAGTCATCTGCAAAAGTCAGTTTTGAATGGAACTCGTAAAAAAAATAGAGGTGTCCTAAAGGTAACGATTACCTAGTTAATTTTGTTTACAACCACAGTGTTGGATGATGGGCGAACGTAGGCTGCCTGGACAATTCCCGTGAAACACTCCCCCCAGCAAAATACTCACCGGAAACAAATTCTTCCAGTTCCATGTCAAATTCTTCTGTGATTGTCCCACCATTCGCGGCCTCGTCGTACGTCCTCTTGTCATTCATGTTTCCAAAGCTGGTGGAAGACATTATTAATCAGTCTTGTTTAATGTTAGCAAGGCCAATTTGGCCGGAGGCTGTGACGCCAATGAGGTTTTTGTAACCGTACGCGTTGCTGACCACCACACCGTCTCGCTGACCGTGTGGCCCGGGTAAGTCCACCGGGTACGCGCGCTAGATCCCCGGGTCGAATTTCCATTCAAGTCCGGACGGACCGTTCTCGGAAAAAGCCAACGCACGTATGTGGCCAAAAAAGCATTCTGACAAAAACAAGCAATTATGCATTCAAATAACGTGAATAATTCAATTTGCTCATTTTCAGCTCCGTTAATTGGTTGTCTGGTGACCTTCCGCGCGAGACTGAATAATTGAATATATTAAATATATAACTTTGGTTCATATAGCACAAGTTTAAGCAAACGTCTTATTTTTATGAATGATTTAAACATAAAAATAAAAATTAAATTATGAAATGATTTTTGAAGGAGGAAATTGTTCGTGTAATTTGGTGTACAAATTTGATTTAAATTAGATCTCAAAAAATACTTTTGAACGAGGATGATATCGGTTCTTGACTGCACGTGAGAAAAAAATTTGATAAACGTGAAACAATCGGACTTTCACTTACTTTTCCAGCCCATTTTGCCCGAATTTCACCCGAATAAATCACATTTTTCAACCCCGCTTCCGAAACATTTGGCGGCGGCGAGCAAACAAGCGCTGTTACCCCGCACTACTTTACTGCAACGCATGACCCGCGAACGCGCCAGTCACGTCAGCACTTACTGAGGCGTCACCACTACCGGGGCAGCGCGGATGAAGTTTAGCGGGCGGTGCCCGCTCGAGTTGACCCGGGAGCTCTTGGGGCTGATCAGCATTATCATCGCTTCATCATGGCCGACGCGGAGGGTGAGTTCCCGGTAACATTTCCTCGATTTTAACCAAACCATTCCACCGTTTCGTTCACTCCCTACCCGTTCAAATCCTACACCAGTGTTTACATGACGAATCATAGATCATCGTGATTGCTATTTTGGATGGGTTTGAGGATTGCAAAGTTCGGTTTCGGGAGGTTTTCCGGAGCGGTTTCAGCGGGGATTGAGTGGGGTTGAGGAAGCGGTTGAGGCACGCTAGCTCAGGGCAGGCAGGCATGACGCAGCCTCCCCACGCATGATACGTAGGCATTGCCAGGTCAGTTGGCGGGGTTTGATGCAGCAGCAGCAGCAGCTTGGCCGTGGCAGGTAGCTCCCTCAGCTGCAACGGGGGTTCGTGGCAAGGCTCGCTCCAGGCACCGTGTTTTTCACCGCGGCCGGCTCACAGCTCACCGGCTCGGCTCGACCCAGACGATCGACTCAACTCACTGGGCCTATTTTTATACTGAATAGCTCGCGGTGTCTGTGCTGAAATCGTTTGGCATTGAATAATGGTTTTGTCGTTTGTTGATGCCAACTGAATGCATTTTTCTCCGACGGTTTTTTTCTTTATGAGGCCTAGCCCACATACACAACCCAGGGAATTCGAAGATGAAGTGAAATCTAAACCTTTTTTTCTTTTTAGTGACACGCGTTGTTTCCTTCGATCGCTACATGGTTTAATTATTATACATCTGTCACTATTGTCTGGAAGAGTACTTTTTCTAGCCATTATTGTTTTGTTCCATTTCTTTAGGTATTTTAACACTGAGTTTACTTTTGCTCCACCAATTTCACTTTCAGTGAGTTTAGGGGTTGAGAAAAATATCCAGTTTTGTTGTTTCATACTAGAAACTTTCCCCTCCAGAACTTATTTATTGATTTCGTGTTATTTTACCAGGGTAGCTCCATCAGTTGTCAATGAACTGTTCTCCCCCTGGGGATCTAAGAACTGTAAATATTGTTACTTAAAAAAAAGTGTGTCCTGTCTGCCTGATACTGATAGTACCAATTGTTCATTGTGTATAAATTCTACTGGTAGTTAAACATTCTTAAGACTAAGTTAAAACCCTAACCCTGCCAGATGCAGCCAAAATACCCTGGAGGGTTAGGGTTAATTGAAGTGTTTCAAACAGTGAGACATTTTTCTCGGTCAATTTTTTTTCTAGTGTTCTGCAATGATTGATCACCACTAAGGTTATGGGGAAATGTTACAAAATGATTCCTCCCAACAGAAAATGTACATTTCCTTAGCAATGTTTATCAAGTTTTGGTTTATTAAGATATAAACAAATAGAATTCAATTATGGTTCACAAACACTGTCCGCCCACTAGAACAAGACAATGTAAATGTAAATATTATATACAGATCATTTAATAATACTTCTTTAAAAAAAAAGAAAAAAACATTTATTCACAATTTTATTGATTGGATTGAGTAACTGGAATTTCTTTTCAGTGGATCATTAGTTTTTAATGTTTTGCATAATTTGGAATAATTTGCATAATAATGACAAAAACATGAACAAGCTTTGGATTTAAAAATTCATCAGCGAAGGACACATTTCTCATTCACCATGTGATGTCCTTCTTTTTCATTATGCTCCTCTGCATAAATTCCCATCTGTTGCATTTTGTCAGTTTCTCTTTTAATACTATTTTTAATTTTCCTAAATTGCTTTAATTTAAAATGCAAGCATGGTACCATACACATTGTAAATCTATACTTGTAATGGAAAGTGAATTTAATGAATAACAGTAACTTTGGTATTTTTTTCTACAACTAGAACATATCAGTGTATATTATGAAAACATTAGTGTAAATTTGGATTTAAAAGTAGCCACATGGTACAACTTTAAAAAATATTTCTAACTCGAAAAAATTTGAAACAAGGTGGTTCTCGAACCACGCGTTTTGCCTCCTTAAACGTTAATCATGTTCTCTGCACATTTTGACACCTCAATAACGGCACAATAGCACACTGACCAATTTTACAATTCCAGCTTATTTTAGAACTTGACAGCAAATGACATTTGACCTCAGTACTTGACCTTTGACACAAGCATCATGTAAAGGTTGCACTATTGAATGCATGACCTAAGTTTGATTGCAATTGGACTTCAAATTTGCATATAAGACCAATTTGTTGAAACTGTAACCAAAATGACACATACGGACTACGACTACGGACGACCGGACTACGTACAGAAATAGTGATTGCATAGTCTCTTTCTGAACTTCGCTCAGGCGCGACAAAATGAAAATAGTCAATGGAAATGTGGGAGCGATTGTTAAAATTTGATTTGTTGTGTCAGTACTGATAAAGTGGGTCATTTCTGAGTGTGACTTTTTGTTCATTCTAAGTTAAAGTGTGTAACAGATTCCGGTACTTTGATACGGGAAAACATTTCACGTGCCATTCCCTGCTGTGGAAAGAGGGCTTGCCATCATGGGGAAGCATTAATTAAATTTGTTTCCAACAAAGTGAAATACATAAAAGAAATTAACGATTCCCATCCCCCCCCCCCCCAAAAAAAAAGAAAAGAAAATTAAATAAAAAAAAAAAATATAATTTTGTTTAAAAAAAATATAAACATTTCACAATGTTTGGTGTTGATAGCACATGGAGTGCCCAGTACAATAAGGCAAAGTAAAAAAAAATATTTATGTTCCCCCTGCTTCCTTTTGGGGGCGCCTGGATTAAAAAAAAACATTTACCAGTGGAAAATGAGGTGAACAAAACCATTGGAAAATAAAATACTTCTACAAACTTACTAAAACTTTTAAAACCACTGTAAACATGTTCAAATCTCTTGTCCAACATCTCTTTAATTTTTGGTTCTTTGAACAGTTGAACATTTCAAAAAGAATGGTGGCCATCTTGAAAATAAAAAAAACAAAAACTCCCCATTCCTTAAAAAAAAAAAACAGGATGCTTAATGTTTCTTTTTACTTGGCCTAACATGCCTGTGCCCAACCTCCATCCCCACAACAGCATAGCCATATTGTTTTTAAGGCCACACTAACACTGAAACCCCCCCCCCCCCTAACAAAAAAGGGGGCGGGGTTACCATTTGGTTTACTTAAGATGTTTCTGTTGTACCCATTCTTTTAGTGACTCGTGGTAAGAAGAGAGCCAGCACATCTGACAGTCAGCAAGCTCAGAATCCGGACCAAAGCCCTACGAAAAAGCATGCAAAGACTGGTAAGTGGCCATGCACTCAAGGCAAGAAATAAGTTTAAAATCAAACTTCTCTTTGAGTTAGTAATTTCACATCGTGTATCTGCAGAATTTCTGTCTCGTGCTTAAATTACATGGAGTGCTCCATTGTTCAAGTGGTCTCGTGTACCCGACTCAAGATCTTGGTGATTTTACAGATGTGGGCTTGAGTCCAGCAGGGGGTCATGGTGCTTGTGTCCGTGAGCAGGACACTTTGTCACAAGTTGCTTTTCACCACCCAGGAGTAAAATGGGCACCCGTTTAATAAGGCAGTGATGGTTATGTGTTTGATTAGCCCGTGTGCGCTTAACTTGCAGCCGGGGCTGTATACTCCCCAGGGAGCTGAGGTTTCGTGAATGATTAATAGGCCTGATGAGCAGGGGTGATAATGAAGTGCCTTGAGGACCGTGATCACGGTGGATATGTGCGCTTTACAAATCTACATTTTATTCATTTATTGCTTGACTTGATCAGCTAATTTGTGAATGTTGAGCCTTGTCTGGCAGATTTTTCTTCCAAATTGAAGTTCTGAGCGGTTTGTTTGTTTGTTTGTTTGTTGCAGTATTCTCACTCCAAGAACGCATGCAGCTGATTCATAACATCCAGGAGCACTCCCAGAAGACCGACAAGCACTCCTACAAAGTCTGCATCTCCAAGATCGACTGGAACAAAATCTGCTTCGGCGATTTCCCGTCCGACGTCTGCCAGAAGGAGTGGGACGTCATTCAAAATGAGGTGAGCGTCAGGTCGCCCTCAGCACGGTTTCCTTTAGTTTAAGAATTTATCCCCTCTAAATGTAATATGTGACGCGGTATGTTAAAACCAGGCACAATAAGCCAGTTTGGTGTCTCAAAGGTCAAAGGTTATTCGGGATAAAATTGCTGACGTAATGTCACGCCATGTTAGGCGAACGCCCATTCTGATTGAATTTTACACGTGCGCGTTGTGCAACCAACTTTTGCGTTCACACGCGCGCGTTACGTCATGCGGGTCATTCAGGATAATTTGAAAAATGAGTTATATACATAGTTGAATTTGTCACATCCTAAGCTTTAATTTGGTGTAGGTTTGACCCCTGTGGCATTTTGTGTTCTCGAGATATCTTGACATTTGTATACTCCTATTTTCCCAATTTAACGGAAGTGCGTTTAGAGATACGGGCCTTTAAAAGCAAAAAGTGCAAAGAAATACAATATAAGAAATTTTTATCAACATTTATTTGTTCATCTTTAATCACCAATATTAATGTTTCTGAAAATACATTCTGAAAATATAGATATAACAGAAGCCAACGAACCAATAACAAAAAAGTCACTTATGTGAAGAATCTTTTCGCCCGTTTCACATAGAACTGCCCTGTGTGTGTTTTCACATAGTGCGACATAATACCCCTTTTTGCAGAGCCAGTCACAATTATACACTGGTTTGTCAGCTATTACTTCTTTGTGCAGGCGTCGGAAGATGAAATCTTTTCAGCTTCTTCCCGGATCTGAAATTGACATTTCCTTCCTCATATTAACCCTAACCTTCCCTAACCTGCCAAAATCAAACACCCCCATTTGTGTTGAATTGTGTGTGATTGGGTACTGTAGAGCCTTGGCACCATCACTTTGCATGGGACTTGATGCCCTGATTTTGTCTAAGTACAAAGAATGTGCCATTGGTTTACTACACAGTGTTGGAGTTTGTGTGGTTAGGGAAGGATTCTAGTAAAAAGCCTTGGGCTGTTAGGGTTAAAGTGTGAAAGGTGTTTAAACTTCTGAAACCTAACAGTATCTCTATCTGTTTGCAGATCCGCAAATACCGCACCATGGCGGAGGTCACCGCCGATGCGCTGCAGGTGGTCCAGAATCCATTTTCGCATCGCAAACTGGTACGTATGTCGGGCGTTAACCCCTTGCGGCCGGCTGTTAATGATGGGTGGCTGGTATGCCAGGATTGGGGCTGTGCAGCCGAGCGTCAACGCAAGCAATGGGCACCACACTGAATAGAGTGGTCGTATTCATCACACTTCAAGCCCACCCTTTCGTGTGAATGAAAGCTTTGTTTAAAAAAACAAAAAAAACTCCATCTATAAGCCAGTTCAATATCTCAAAGGTCAAAGGTTATTCGGGATAAAATTCCTGACGTAATATCACGCGATGTTTAATACGCGAATGCCTATTCTGGTTGAATTTAACATGTGCGACCACCTTTTGCATTCACACCCGTGCGGTAGGTCATGCGGGTCATTCGGGATAAAATGTCATTGTGCACATGTGCAGTTGAAATACCGGACTGGCTTATTCATTACACTCCCATTCAAGAAAAATTTAGTAAGCACAGGAATGCACCTCTAGATGGCCGCCATCTGTATTCAAGTGGCTAAACATGATTTGCTTTAATACATTGACAGGTGCACCCCGACCTCCCTAAGCAACCTTTGACCCCCTTCTTCATGTTCTACTCGGAGAAGGCCAAGAAGTTTAAGAAGAAGCACCCGGAGATGCCGCAGTACGAGATCTCCCGGTCCCTGGCCCTCAAATTTAAAGAGCTGCCGGAACACAAAAAGGTCAGTCGAGAACTTTTAGTCCTACAGCTGATTTCATGAAACCTTGCGCAATTTCGTATTAAACTCTACTTACACCACAATTTATTGCGTAAGTTCCGCAACATCTGTGACATTTTTAATATCAATTTCACGAAAGGTGCGCAGTGCGTGAGTCGCCGACTTGCGGTACAAATTATGGCATAACTTACGCACTCGTTTTAGGTGGCTTAAGTTGTTCGCACAAAAACCGAAGAGCCTTTAGTTGCTCAAATCATTTATTAAATGATCATCTGCTGCAGGTTTGCCTGTGAGATATTTCCGAAAGTTGCCATCAATTTTTTTTTCAGAGCGAAGTTTCATAAGTGAACAGTTTCAAAATGGCGCCCCCACAGTTCAATTTTTCACGACTGTTCCATGCATTTTTATTGTTGTATTAAAACAGTCGCGTAAAAGCGGCATTCAGCCTCGTCCGCGATGTATAAAACAAATGAAGCATTGCCCAGCTACGCACCGTTTCGTGAAATGGATCGCAAAGGATGTAGCGCAGCTGCGCAACCCTTTTATAGCGCAAGTCCTACGCCCTGGCGTAAGTTGCGCACGGTTTCGTGAAAGCGGCTGCTGATCTTACAAAATATTTGAATATTTGAATATTCGATACGGCAATTTACGGCAATTAGCACGGTCAAATGCCGCATTTTTGTCAACGGTAACTTTTTGTGTATGGAGGTTTATTGTTCCCGTCCATAAAACCTTTTGACATTTCCAAAATAATTACTGCAAAAACAAAGGCTGGAGTTTGGTTTCTTGTTATCAGAACTTTATACGTACCCGTAATGATCTTGATACAACAGGTGCATGCAAAACAAAAAAATGTCGATTGGGCATTCCATAATATCGATTTCCGCACATAACGCACCGGCTTGCAGTTGCAGCTGACACGTGAAAAACGTGATTGGCGAGTATTGAACATTCGAGTATTCAGTCAAACCCGGTTTTGAATAATCGAATACTAAATTATTTGAAAAACGAACAGCCCTAAACCCTGATTGATTGCTTATCTTGTTAACAGGCCAAATACAACCAGAAGTACGGAGACCAACGACTGATGTACCAAAAGGAATTGGCCACATTCTTGTAAGTTATTGGAAAATTGTTGAAAGCGTTTAAGGGTTCAATCCCCTTGACCCACCCCTCCCCCCCCCCAAAAAAAAATAATAAATAAAATAAAATAAAAAGGTGTCTACATGTATTCAAGGTTTAAAGGTAGTATTTACAGCATTTTTTGTTAAATTTATTTATTTTAATTATTATTTAGTGTTTTGTTAAAAAAAAATTTAAATGTATTTATTTATTTATTTTTTTTAAATTAAAAAAAAAAAGTTTTTTTTACTTTTACTTTTTCCCGAAAAAAATTAGGGTCAGGGCCATTAAAATAGGGTAAGTGGGGTAACCGGAAGCTGGCCCAACCATTTCTAAAATTGTCTTCTTTTGTGATATAACAAACGGTTCCCCAATGAGATTAAAAAGGACTTGGACACCTCTTGTTATTGTGCTTTCAATTCTCAAAGCTCCACCCTCTTTTGAATAATTCATTGACAGGGCGGAGCATCCAGAGTACAAGAAGGACTCCCGGCATGGAGGGGGCGGGCCTAAGCCCCCCAAGCTCCTGAATCCCTACCAGCTCTGGGCAAACAAACGGTTCGAGGCTTTGCAGAGGGAAGACCAGGAGGTACGTAAACAAAAATATAAAAATATTTAAAAATGGGTGTGAGAAACTTTAAGGTTAATCACTTTTCTTGGAGCAGACACCGTTAACCCATTAAATATGGACGACCATAGCCGCGCTTTGAAAAAGACCACCTGGCCGGTTTTATCTATACGCGCATTCCTGCATGTATTGAATCCATTGTTTCAGGCATGCAACTTGAATAAAAAAAATAAAAAAAAACCAGGGAATCAGCACCTGGACAATATGAAATGCTCCCTAATAATGCCACAATCGGGGTTTTGTTTAAGAAACTCAAAATTTAGTATGACCTTTGACCTGACAGGTGACCCGAGGTCAAATGGACACGCGGCTGAGGGAGGAGTGGAAGATTATGCCAGACAAGAAACGAGTCAAGTGGATCAACAAAGCGCTCGAGGAACAGATCAAATATGTGGTATGTAGTGGGCTACGAGGGTGGTAAAAAAAGGGCCCCCCAAAAAAGTTCTGCTTCCGGTTTAATACCCCTACCTACCCTATTTTAACGGCCCCGACCGTAATTTTTTTGCGACAAAAGGTAAAAAAAGTTTTTAAAAATATTTAAAAAAATAAATGCTGTAAATACTACCTTTTAAACCTAGACACGTACATATGATCATCACAACTAAAAAGCGAAAAGAAAAATTTCCCTACCTACCCTACGCTATTTTCAAATGCCATGTAATCGGAAGCAGAACTATTTGTGACCCGCTCTGCAAAAAGGGCACTTATGTTGCAAAATTTGAAAATAGTGTTTTATATATAGCTGGAAAGGCCATTTTATAAGCTTTCATATGGTATATGTCTGAGGTCTCTAGCATTTTGCAATCACGAGATATTTGCATGTTTGTTTTCAGGAATTTCTTGAAATGACTTGAGGAGAAACAAGCCATTTAACAAAACAAAAAACAAAGCAATAGATGGAAGCACTCATAAAAAACACATTCTTTTTCCAACTTTATTCACTGAAATCAAAGATTTTGGTTATGAAATAGAATAATATAGGTATCAAAGATGCAAAAGATTCCCTCCCTTAAAAATCACTTGTTTGAAGAATTTTTTACCCTCTTCACATTGAACGGCCCATAACTCGTAAAAGCATACAGCGACTTATGTACCCTTTTTGCAGAGCGGGTCACATTTTTGATTTTGGCCTAAGGACCGAACAGAAATGCCCTGTAATTTCAAGTACTTATTTTTATTTCTCGAATAACTAAAAATGCTAGCATGGAAAAATGCACAATTTTAAGATTACAAATTGAATTTCAGTCATCTGATTTTACAGGCTTTCGAGTATTAATACTTTTTCCTAATTTTTTTTGTTTACCTTGCAACTTTTTTTTCTTGAAATTCCTATTTTTCCCTACTTTTTGTCCAACAACTCCGAAAAATGAAATCTCATGGAATATTTTTCATATAAACAGTGTATCTGTCATATGAAAATAACACAATAAAGGGCTTGGGTGCAGGAGTACTGCAACTTTACTTCCAAGAGCTTAGTTGAGGACGGAGCACAAGTGTTGGGAGTACAGAACATGCCAAATGAGGCTTGTGATGCTGTGGACATGGGTGAATATCAACAAAAACTACTCCTGCAACAGTCCTATTTTTATCCTGATTTTGTCCTCCAAAGTCCTACTTTTGTCCCGTTTGGGGGAAATTTTGATCCAACTATTCTATTTTTTTCACCAGGTCGTAGGTTCGAATCCCACTCCTGACAGTTTTCTTTGTTTACTCTGAAATTGTGTATATTTTTTTGCAGAAAGACATTGAGGTATACACGGAACAGAATCCAAACTTCAAGGCTCCCGAGATCAAGAAGCCACTGCTGACCAAGAAAGAGTTGAAACTGAAAGAAGGAATGGACGGCAAGCCGTCGAAGCCCCCAGCGTAAGTCACTCTTGAGAGGCTTACCGGAAGGTTTCTTGGGCAAAAATTCTGCAGAAAACCCGTCACAAGGGGCATCTGCATGGATTTTTGGTTGGCGACCTGTTTTTTGCCAAGTGAATTTTTTGTTTGTGCTTAGAAAAATTCTGTGGTGAGCAGAGCTGTTGTCGAGTCCCTGCAAGTACCTTTCGCAAGCCCAGTCAGAAGTCCTTTCATATTAAGCAAGTCACAAGTAACTGGATGAACAATGACAAAGGAATGCCTTTGTCAAAGCTCATTTGAATAGCTTGTGATTGGAATTAGGACTGGAGGGCTTGTGATTGGAATTAGGACTGGAGGGCTTGTGATGGGCTTGCAGGGTCTTGTGATGGACTTGTGATGGACTCGACTACAGCCCTGGTGGTGAGCAATTCAACCAAATTGGCCGGCCTAACGTTTCGAAGCAAGTTCTTGCTTAAATTTGAAATGTCGGGCCAGCTAATTTTGTTTAGTATATTTAGGGTCAATCCAGTCAATTGGTAGTTTAGAGCAGTTTATTAAATTTTCATGTTGAGAGAAAAAAAAACTGCCGAGATCTAGCCACAGGTGATTACCATTACACGTTTTTTTTGCCTCAAATTTTGGTCCACTTTTGGAGGCAGATATTTTTGGATGAACAGCAAGCCCGCCAAATGCCTACACTATGGGCTCACGGAGCCAACAAAAGAGGGCGCTGTCCACATAGCAACCGCACTTCCGTGGGGAGTACGTCGCTGGTATTACGCACTGCGCTCCTCCTTCATTTGATACTCGTATACCAGTGGGATTGCTTTGTCTGTTTGCCGACTCTCGATAATTGCTTTTTCAATAAGAATATCACAGCTGGAACCAGACACTTAAATTGAAGTCAGGTAAGATGGCGTCGATATTGACCCCCCAACTCGCCTTTTCTTTCCGCTGAGGGGGTAGTTGTGCACGGAGCTCATAGAGGATGTGCCCTCCGATGTCGAACGTTTATATCTATATTGAAACGTGCCATCACTTTGAATTGCCACAGATTGCCTTTGAATAAGCCAGTTCGGTATTCCAACTACGCATGTGCACAAAAAGATTCGATGATTTAACTCTCGTGGGGAAAAAAGTGGCAGATTAATGCACACAAGGCTATGGGTGGACGTGGTAACCGAATCTGCTTTCTGTGCAACTTTTCGTGCAATCGAAAAGAAGACGGAAACTTTTGTTCGAACAAAACTTTGGACACACAAGACGCCTGAAAACACTTCGCTGTCCAAATGTTTTTTGAAAAATGTTACTTCAGAACACGGCGATCTCTTTAAATTTGCTGGTACCCGCTATGCTTTTGCACGCATACAATGAAATGTTTCTCCCGAAAGAAAGTGTCAAATCTTGATGTGCACATGCGCAGTTGGAATACCGAACTGGCTTATTATGTGACCTTTAATGCCACTCCTTAACTAAATTTATGCAAAACACGATGAATCGTAGGGCAGTTTAGATGTATAAACAAATGGCACATGGTGTATAATATCGGGTTGGCCATTTATGAAATGACTATCATCACATCTGGGGTGGGGCAGGGCAATGGGGGGGGGGGTGATTTAGTACAGGATTTTAAGTCTTAAAGTCGAAGAGGTGTCAAAAGTAGAGCCATTGTGACACCTTTCCGAGTAAGAAGTTTCGTTTCCCAAGAACGTGTCAAAGGCTGGGAATGAGATCGCACGCTTTCAGCCCATGCCAGTCTCAGTATTGTTGCCGGTGTCACTTTCTGTTACGAGATCCGATAATATTATGCGTTTGTTGACGCTCGTTGGGAAACACTATCCGCTCCTTAATGCACAGCTCGTCGGAGTAGACTTTCATTTTGTTTCTTGGTGAGCTGTGGAGAGATCTGGATTTTGATTTTCTGTTTGGTCGAAGGAGACGTTTCATTATTTTATCAGTGGTTGTGTGAATGCAAGTTTGACAAACCGTTTAAAATGTTGTGTAACTGTTTAAAATGTTGTATGGGCTTTGAGTGAGCACAGGCCCAGTAGTGAAGGACAGGAATTTCTAGGCTTTTTAAAGTATTCCTACTTTTTCCTAATATTTTCACCTCACTCCTACTTTTCCTACTTGAAATTCGTATTATTTCCTACTTTTTTGTCCCACAACTCAAAAAAATGAAATCTCATTGAATGTTTGAAATCATAAGTGTTGCACACCGTCATGAAAATTACACAATGAAGGGCTTGGGTGCAGGAGTACTGCAACTTTACTTCCAAGAGCTTAGTTGAGGATGGAGCACAAGTGTTGTGAGTACAGAACATGCCAAATGAGGCTTGTGATGCTGTGGATGGGCGAGTATCAACAAAAACTACTCCTGAAAGCCCGCACAAGTCCTACTTTGATCCTACTATTTTCCCACTTTTTAAACTGGGTCTGCTCGAAAGCCTGAAATTTTGTAACGGAGGCTAGATGTGAATTCTGCTGTAGAATTTATACGGTAATCATGTAGCCGTTTTGTATTACGTGACAGTTGTAGATGCCGCGTCGTGCTAAATTTGAAAGATTTTTTTTTTATACATTCACCTGTCACATGTGGATGGTGTCATATTTACAGAATATTATTTTTGTACGTTTTATTTTGTTTCCTTCCTTGGGTTAGAAATGCGTACAATCTCTTCTGCTCGGAGATGCTGAAACAGATGGGTCACATGGGGTCAAACACTCGTGCCAAAATGATGGAGTGCAGTGCATTGTGGTCCGACACGGAGACTAAGAAGAAACAGGACTACAAGGAGCGAGTCGAGAAGGTAGGTGAAGCCCCGCCCCCAGGAAGCACTTGGACACGCCCATATGTTTATACGTGGTTTGAAATATGAAGATTTTTATTTATTTGTGTCACGGAAATGTAAATAATTGACTTATCATGTATTTTATTCTTGTTTTGCAGCTCAAAGTTCAATACAAAAAAGATCTGGAGAAATACATTGGGGTGAGTATGGATTTTGGTGTTAAAAAAATATATAAAAAATAAATAAAAAATTCAAAAAAAAAAATTAATAAATAACTTTGAAATTGATTAGATGGAGACTTGGAAAGTCACTTGAAGGATTTGTTGTTGTTGTTGGATTTAAAGGGTCTGCCAGAGGAGGAACGGGAAAAATATAACGATGAACTGGAGGCGATTGCGAAACAGGCGAAGAAAACTACAAAAGCATCCAACGTAAGACGCCTTCTTGCAACTTCTTTTGCTTTGTCTTTGCTAATTGCATCCGTGTACGTTTTGGGCGATTTTATCTGCAAAACCGTTGTTTTTTTAAATTATTTTTATTCCAAAAAATTTTACTTTTTTGGATTCCTCCACCTTTGTAATTGGATTTTGGGAGCTTTTAACAAATTTTTTAATTTTTTAATTTGAAGCTGTAAAATTTGCAGAAATGTAAATGATTAAGAAAGAGAATCCTGGGTTTGAAATTCCTACCTGGGCATTATTCCCAAACGGGCTGTGTGATTCTGAAAGGGTGCGGATTTTGAAACTGAGCAGAAGTTTCACTTGCATGTGTAGTGGCTTTCAAAGGGTGTTCCAGTTCTAACCGGTTTATTGATTGGCTGTGGTACGCAAGCCCAAAATGGACTTTTGTACCTGGTTTTGCAGTTCGTTCACCAGATTACGTCTGGAACGCCCTCGAATAAAACTGTGGAAATGTACGCTTTTTTCGTGTGTGAAATCTCTGTGGGGTATTTTTGCTTGCCGTCTGCCATATATTGCATGTGGCTGTGACTATGGCTGTGGCTATCTCACATCATTGTGCATGCGGTTGTGTGGCAATATGCAAAGTGCGATCTGCGCCATCTTGAAGCTGCATGCCGGATACTGAGAACGTGTAACAGTTCAACTCACGAAATCAAGAACTAAATTCAAGTTCCAAGTTTCGTTTTATATACACGGTCCGTAACGCCAAGAACCCCAAAACAAATGGAGGAGGTTAGTTGGTCTCACCACAACGGTGGAATTTAACCCGTCTGGATCTATACGTCTGAAAATTGGGATAATTTCTCTGGTATTCAAGATTTATCCTCTATTTAGACCTGGACCCAGGAAAACCGTAAGGGTGGTAGGGCTGGCAACCTAAAATGTGGCCGACCCCACCACCTCTGTTGTAGCCCTTTATACCTAGAGTGGCTTTTAGCCTTGTATTGGGCGAGTTCCATACAAAAAAAAACGACTTAAATTGTCTAAAAAATAAATGGTGCAGATATTGCGGAGTAACAAACTCTGAAATTAAAACCCTCCTGTTCTGAGGGCCAAAATCGACCCAGCTGACAGCTGATCAAATGACAGATTGAAACACACAAACTGTGAGAGCTGATGTTAAGAGTTTTTGATAGGCTGTGATAGTATAGGAGGGTTTTAAACTGTGGATGTTAGAAGAACAAGATGTATAAACTTGACATTTGGGTATGCTCCGACCATCATCAGAAGAAATTGTCAGATCTGTAAACTTGTTTTTAAAAAAGTAGGCAACTATAGAAACAATAGCATTTATAATGGATACAAATTTGCATACAGGTACCGTATCAGTGAACGGCTATAAGTTGAATTTGAAACCAAATTAATACATTATCAGTGTGTGCCATGCTTGCTGAAATATCAACGATGATGTGTGCGTACTTTTCGGGCGTGGCACCTCACAAAATGTTCAAATTAAATTAATTTGTTAGCATTAGATAAGTTACGAGCTTTCCAGTGAGATAATCGACCACTGATACATAATGAGCGTAACACCCCTTACAAAAATGTCCCATGGGTTTGCCACGAGGGTTTGCCACGAGGGTTTGCCACGAGGGTTTGCCACGAGGGTTTGCCACGAGGGTTTGCCACGAGGGTTTGCCACCAGGGTTTGCCACCAGGGTTTGCCACCAGGGTTTGCCACGAGGGTTTGCCACGAGGGTTTGCCACGAGGGTTTGCCACGGGTTTGCAACCCCTGGGAACATTTTTGTAAGGGACGTTTCAAATTTAGAATCTGGAGCGGGAATCTCTTATTCCTACAGTGCTATTAACCCTAACCCCCTAGGCATTTTTACTAGAAAGTGTCCTGAACCTGTCAAAATCCAACACTGCAGTATACCTAGGGTACATTCTTTGGACTTTGACAAATTGGGGCATCATAGCTCCATGTAAAGTAATGGTGCCAAGGCGCTACAGTCCTGCACCCATCAAAATTCAACACAACCTGCTGTTGGGAGTTTGAAAGGGCTTGGGGTAGTTAAGGGTTAATGTATAGGACAATCATCACGTGTACATAACTCGTTCGTGGGCGAAATCCATTAAATTTAAATTTTTTAGTCGGCACGGATTTAAGCAGCTTTAAGGTGGTGCAACTCACAGGAAATTGCTTGCGTCATCATCGCTACCAAAGCATCAAGTGTTTTCCCGAATGAAATCCCTTCCCTGGCCGTGTTTTTTTGTTTTTGTTTAGTTGCTTCTCTCCCTTCACCCCCCATCTCCTTTCCTCCCACAATCCCCCGCGTCCAGTCTGTATCCTCGCGGCTCAAACCCAAGAAGCCCGTCTCGGCCCTGTTTCTGTACACGCAAGAGCAGCGGAAGGCGTTCAAGGCCAAAAACACGAGCATGAGCGACACCGACGTCACGCGGAGTCTTGCTCGGGAGTTTAGTGAACTGGCAGATAAGATGAAGGTAGGTTAGGCACAAAAATAAACCCCAAAAACAGGGATCCAGGTCTCCGTTATTGCAAAAAACCCAATCTTGTTTTTGGACTTCTTCATGCGTGGTTCTTCAGTGAGTAGGGGATTAGATCAGGGGATTAGATTAACTCACATAGTTCGCTTTTGATTCAGGTTTTTGTTTAAGATTTCTTTTTTAGGATTTTTTATTGAGAACGTCAGAAGATATTTTTAACATTTCAAAAAAAATCTTCAAACTTTTTTTAAAAATGGGGTTCTTACAAATTGGTCAACTTCCAAAATTTCCAATCCGGAACTTTGCCTGAATTTCTAGCCTGTACCATTCTTGACAGAGGGGTAGAAAATTGCTCCCAGTATTAACCAAACGTGACATGAATACATTTCGTCGATGTGGATAGCAATTAAATTTTACTCTGTTTTGTGGGAAAATAGAATTTTTGATGAGAATTGTACCTCGAAAAAAATTCCTCTTAAAAAAGAAAGAAAGAAATGAATGTGTTTGGATCGTTCAACTGTCTTGTTACTGCTGTCGTCGGCAAGAAACTTACAACGTTGGATTTTATGTGTGTTTGTTTGTGTTTTGGTTTTTGGCCTTGTGGCTTTTCTGTTGCCATGGTAGTTCTCCGGTCTCTCTTGTGGGAGAACTTGGGTTTCCTTCTGGCATGTTTTTTGCCTGTTCGTGCATCGCTGCTTGATAGTCTCCTGCATAGCCTGTGCTTGCGTAATACATTTTTGTGTGAGCTCACTGTCGGTATTAACTGTCGGTCACCTTTTTGTAGTTTGATTTAAATACGGAAATGTTGCGCATTGTGGTAGAGCAAGGGGGTGGAGCTAAAAAAAAAATTCACTCTATCAACTCGGAACTTTGCATTCTCTGGGAAAAAGAATCCGACTTGACCCTTTTCCTTACCACATTGTTTATTGTCTCATCTTCCCCCCAGTACCACATTCTTTGATTCAGTCAAGCATAAAAACCACTTATGCAGAAAAAGCAGCTGACTGCTTGTTGAATGGTTGTATTTTCAACCAAAGATTTTACCCTCAAGAATTGATTAAAAAGGAAAATGTTGTGTGTGAAGTTTGTTCCATGAAAAATTCTCTTTCATGTGTTGAAAAGCCTGGCCAAGCCGGGTTTTTAGGCTTAATCCCCTGGTTGTACACAATAAACTACCCACTTATGCTGGAGTCCAGCCAGCTCCCATTGTTCACCCAGACTTGAACTCTGGCCCGTGAATGGAATGACAACAAAAGCAATCACTAAAGATTAGTGTGGGAGGGGCCACAGCCCGGCCTTGCCTGGCAGAGGCCGGGCTTTATCAATTAGTAGATGCTCTATTGTTAGGTGATTTGTGGCTCACAATAGCAAGACTAAAAGCCAGAAGGTCCGGGAGTGGCCAGGCTTTTCAACGGCCTGGCCTGACCATGGGTTAGGCCGTGCTCCCTATTAAAGTCTGTTATTGTCCGTCAATTTTTTTGTGGAATTCACTACAAAATTTAGCATTTTAATTTGAAAAATATATTTTAATGGTTATAAACCTCAAAAGCATGGACATGCAGCATTAAAGCAGTCTGGTTTTGAGATCTACGTTTTTTTGTCTTCTTCTTTGCTTGGCTGAATTTTTCAGAAGGGTGGAATCCGACCCGAAGGAGGTCATTGGATGCTTAGCATTGCTTTTCAATTCAAGACCATCGCGTGGTGTAAATATATATGGCTGTGTGCATGGTGTCTGTATACAATGTCTCGCACAGATTTCAAACTTTATCTTTTGCAGTAGCGTGGAGGAAAAGTTTGTGTTTTATTTTATATTCAATGGCTACGATGAACCTTTTGTCCCAGAAGAAATGCTTATTTGTAATCTTGTTTTCAGGAGAAGTATCGACGGAAAGCTCAAGAGGCCCGCAAGGAACAAGAGGACGACTCTGAGTAAGTGGGGAAAAAATGGATTTAGAGGGGCGGGGGGGAACAGTCTTTACAACTTGTAATATTTGTGCGAGTGGGTGTCTTCTTTGTTTATATTCTTATCTCATTCCTGTAATTGGTGGTTTTTCTGCCGGGATGACAGCTATAGCCACAGGTTTGAAAAAGACCACCTGGCCGGTTGACTGCGATACCCGCATTTTCTGCATATTCAATTCATTGTTTTTGTTACGCTTGGCTGCACAATCCTGTCTGGCATACCGGCGCCCCATTATAACACTTGGGCACTAACAAGGGGTTAATAAAAAAAAAAAAAAATAAATAAACTTTCTTAGCCGACGTCTAAGGCATATTTTGGCACAATTTCTTTTCTTAAATCGAACGTACCGTTTTGGCGCAAGGTAATTTTTGTCCGACGGGTGAGAAGCTGATTTTGTTGTTGCTGTGATATTGAGGATTTATTTTCCTCTACATTATTGTCCTCATCATTAACCCTAACCTTCCCAAATCCTCCCAAATCCTCTTGGAGGATTTTGCAGGATTGAGGGCATAAGATGATTTTTGCCTCTGGAGGAAAATGGAGGATCCAGGTCATCAGGCCCAATCTGATGCTGGTTGATTTTGGAGGATTGAGGTTACGAGGGTGTTTACGAAAACTCCAAGAGGATTTTGGAGGACTCATGCAATGGTCCCCATCAGAGGATTTTGGAGGATTCAGGTTACATGCAGCTTGAACACTTTGAAATCAGAGGATGTTGGAGGATTCAGGTTACTTGGAGGTGGAGGGAGTTGGGGTTTAATAATGGATTGATGGTTGTTTTTGTAGCGACGACGATGAAGACGACGACGAAGATGAGGACGATGACGAGGAACCGAACAAGACTGGTGTGGGCATGTACACCAGCAACCACCTGTCGGCTTACATGGAGGAACACAAGGTCAGTTCTGTTTTCACCATACTAAATCCCGTCTTCATCTGACGAAACCTAAGGCATGTTTGACCAGATTGGCATCTTGGCTTCATTCGCTGTTGAACGTTCTTCATTGAAAGTTGGGGACATGCAGTGATGTAGTTGAGATCATTACAAGACCATTCACAAGACCAGCTTGTTACAGGCACAAGTAACGGGCATAAACCATGACAAAGGAATGCTTTTATGACAGTTTATTTGAATTGCTTAAGACTTCAATTAAGACTGAAGGTCTTGTGATGGTCTTGTGTTGGTCTTGCAGGCGAAAGATAGTGGTTCATATCCCTGCCTAGTGCCAGTGGAAATGAAAATGGTTCTGAAAGGCAATACATCTTTTTTGCCGTTGTTTCAGTTGAAGAAAGCTGCGGCGATCGCTCGCTTGAAAGAGGCGTGGGACAAGCTGAAGAAAAGCGAGAAGACACCGTGGGTACAGAAAGCAGCTGAGAGCAACAGACAGGCAAAGGTAGGAGGATTATTAAAGACAATTTGACTTGGGGAGCACCGCCTAACACATGGTCAGGCCAGGCCGTTGAAAAGCCTGGCCAAGCCCGGGCCTTCTGGCATCCCTGGTTGTACACAACAAACTGTCCACTAATGCTAGAGTCCAGCCAGCTCCCATTGTTCACCCAGACTTGATCTCCGGCCCGTGAATGGAATGACAACAAAAGCAATCACCAGTTAGATGCTCTATTGTTAAGTGATTTTCAAGGGCCTGGCCAGGCTTTTCAACGGCCTGGCCCGACCATGGGTTAGGCAGTGCTCCCTTAAACAGGGCGGATAGGGGATCATCTAATCCTTGCCAAAAGCCCACAGGCCTAATTCCTCCTTGGAAGTGAGACTCATAGGATGATTCTCCTCCTTGTTTTACAGAGGAAGCATCTGGACAGGCAGCTCCTGAAAGCCGAGCCGGACAAACCTCTCAAGTAAGTTTGCACCAGTTGTAAAATCTTCCAGTTTTTTTTATATTTTCTTTTTGGGGGGTGGGGGTCCTTTAGGTGATGTGATGTAATGTAAATGTTTGCATATGTACAACCTGATCATCCGTAAAAAAAAAAAAAAAAAAAAAAAAAACCTCCAAAAGATTACTTTTAGGTCCTCCCCAAAATATATTGGGTCAGAGTTGCTGTTGTATGGGCATTGATCATGTTGCTTCTCGGCAGACAATTTTCTGCTAAGAGAGTCCTTTGTCCATTTCCTGAAGACCGCAAACAAGCACAAGTTTCTCAAAATAGTGCTGCAACAACAGAAATCTCCATTCCACCGCAGGCATTAAGCATGAATTGGCTTTTCTGCTGTAGTTCAACGGTTAAGCAGTGAAATAGGGCCGATATCTGGATGCCATCCCATGATGTATCTAGCAGAGTTGAGTACAGATTACTATTGTCTGGATGGCAATATTAAAGCCAATTTTCATATCTTTTTTCCAACGCTGCAGTAGCGGCTATCGAATCTTCACCGCCGAGCACATGCGCACCGACGAGATCAAAGCGCTTCCCAGCACGGAGAGGATCAAAGCCGTGGCGGGCAAGTGGCGCGACCTCTCGGCGTACGGCAAGAAGAGGTACGAGGCCAAGAAGGAGAAACTGGTCAAGGAATACAAGAAGGAAATTGAAAAGTACAGGAAGGTGAGTGAGGAGGCAGTTAGTGGCATCAGGGATCATTTCATAATCGTCTGAAAACGTCATCAGTGGTGGTACTGCTGTTTTTAGCCGCATCGCATCGCATCGTAGACGGCACTCTATAAGCGCTTGGTGTTGTTCTTCTTGTGCCAAATTTGTTTTCGTGACACGGCTCAACAGAAGAGGGCGCTACAACATTGACTATGCTTTACTGATTCACAGGTGGATGACGCGGCTCCTGCACGAATTCGTGCTTGTTTCGGTACCGGCATTAAAGCCCAGCTGGCTGATATATTGAGCTCGTTCTAAAAAGCCGCCTGGCTTCCCATTCATCAGCAAGGTTTGAGGTTTGGAATGCAGGGCTGCAAAGAAAAACAGCAGTGCCGCAATCAAAAACAGCGGTGCTGCAATCAATACCGCATCTGGACAATATGAAATGCTCCCTTACTCTGGGCCGACCTCAAATGCGAACTGATACCAGAAAACAGGTGGATTGTAGCAACATTTGAAAGTTGAGATTATGGCATTTCCTGCAGTAAGAGTTGGGCTCATCCTTACGATCACTCCCTCACCGGAGATCTGTTGCTGCTCTTAGTCTGTTCTACAGGCTTATCCAGCTTGGTTCCTCCAGTTAGGGTGTTTGAGCGTGAAACTCGGCTTTCCATCTGTTCCCACCAATATACCCTACGCTGTACCTAGATGTAGAACGAAAAGCTATGCCAATGGCTTTTTCCCTCGTTCCGTATGGAATTCTTTGCCTGTTGCATGTTTCCCTTCATCTTACGATCTTTCCTGCTTCAAGAGGAATTTTAATTCCTACCTCTTGTTTCTTTGATTTTTTGTTTTTGTAGCTCCATACCTCGAGTGGCTTTTAGCCTTCTTTAGGTTATAAGGTTTGATTTGCATGATTCTCTGTCATCGTTTGCATCCTCAGAGTCTGAACAAGGAGGACAGGGATAGGTACGATGAGTTGAAGAAGGCGGGGCTTAGCAAGTATTCCAGGGAGGTGACCAAGAAGAAGCCACCTGTCAAGAGAAAGGTAATTGGTCGTTTGTTCATTCGTTCGTTCTTTTATTTTGAAGCTATTACTCGTGGTCTGGACAGGAGCCTTGGTCAACGCGTTCGACTATCTGATGAACAGTTGCAGCGCTATGCACGCACTCTCACCTACTGTCACGTAGCGCAAACAGCGACCTCATGGGGCTAGGCTACAATATGCAAATCGGTTGAATCCAATCTCACGCCTTTTAATAACCATTTGCCTTGGTTTATGTTATCTTTGTTTCGTCACTGATCATCGTATGCAAATAATAAAAATAAGATTATTATTCAGTACTTAGTAATGGAGGTTCATACAATACATGGATAGAGAGCTGGATAGTGTGACTACATTCTCCAACAAGTTTGGAGTTTGCCGACCAAATTTAACTGGATACGAATTCAAAGACATAACAAAAAATGATTGCGACTGCGGCCGGATTTCCAAGGCTTTTGACCAACACAAGCTAATTTGCATATTGTAGCCTTGCCACGTGAGGTCACCGTTTGCACTTCGAACAGTACTGCGTGTACGAGTGCGAGTGCATGACGTGCGGCTACTTTTAGCAACTGACCATCAATCGTCGTGACCAAGGCTAGAGCAGGTAACACGCTTGAATAACCAGGCAGTATCTGGCTTGGGATAAACAACTCGGCTGGTACAAAAACGGTTTTCTGAAACGGAAGTCGCCTTTTTCTTTTTGAAATTTTTTTTTCTTCTGTAGAAGAAGGCTGCTGCGTCGGACGAAGAAGAAGAAGAAAGCGAAGAGGAAGACTCTGACGAGGAATCGGATGACTCGTCCTCGGGTTCCTCAGGATCGGGCTCGGAGGCCAACTCCAGCGACGCCGCCTCCGGCTCGGAGGAAGAGGAAGACGCAGAGGAGGAAGAAGAAGATGGAGAGGAGGAAGAAGACGGAGAGGAAGCCTCCAGCTCGGGATCATCGTCCTCGTCATCTGCGTCCTCGGGTTCATCGTCCTCGGAGGAAGAAGAAGAAGAAGAAGAGGAAGAGACGACCAAAGGGAAAGGCTCCAAGGGCAAAACTCCGCCCAAGGGCAAGGAAAAGGTGAACATCAAGGAGGAGCCCAAGGAGAATGGCGAGAAAGAAGAGAGCGGGAGCTCGTCCGAGTCTGAGAGCTCATCCAGTGAGGCATCCTCAGAGGAAGACTCTGATTAACAACCGTCCCTAAGAATATTTGTTTTTCTTACAACAGAGGATGTTTAACATTACGTTCTGATTGTCCAGCGCTGTGCATCGGGAAACACCGAGTCATTAAGAGTTCCTTTGTGCAGTTTTAAAAAAAAGATTTTGCACGTTCTGGGTTCTGCATAACTTCGTGATTGGACAGTACCTCACAAACTGCATTTAGTCAATTGCCGTTGTAATAGGTTCTTTTTTTTCAGACATGCACACATCCTCCACGACTGGGGGAACTCTTAAATGAGAGGTGGCCATCTTGAAATTTTGTTTTCACAAGTGAACAATCTTTACAGAGATGTTACTAACGGGACATCTGTGACAAAAAGAAAAGAGGCTGGTCCCCGTCACAAACCGGGAAACAGATGCATCTTGGGTTTATGTCTTGGGGGAACTAGACCAAATATGCTGGTTGGTACATCTCGTTTGCCAAAACAGTTGAAAACTTAAACCGACTTGTGTTAAAAAAAAAATATACAAATCACGTCTTGTGTAGTTTGACGATGTTTCACAGAAGTTTCTACGACTACCCAAATGATGGCCATTTTGTGGTTAAAGAAATTTGTACACTTTTTGGGGAGGGTTATCCATTGTTGAAAGTTTCTACCAAAGTTGTACTCGAGTCCCTGCAAGTCTTTTCATAAAGCCGGTCACAAGTAACAATGACAAAGGAATGCCTTTGTCAAAACTCATTTGAATAGCTTGTGATTGGAAGGCTTGTGATGGACAACTACGTAACAGGTGACTACTTTGTTTCGAGTTAAAGGATTTTTATGTGGCCAGTGCGGTGAAAAACAATTAAGTTTATATAATGGTGCATAATTTGTCAATCAAGCAAGTCTGCTAGCGACACGTTTTATACTTGTCCCATAAGTCAGTAATTTGTGTTTTCCACTAAAATGCCGAGTACGGTTTTATACATGTTGATAAGTTCATGCATATCACACGAGCATTATTTTGTGATTTATTTGGGGAAGCAGTTGATGTTTATCTGTATGAAATATGGATTAAATAACAGTAATCTTTTTAATTAGAAGTGTAAAATGCCAAGGTGTGACGCTAAATTGGTAAGAATTTTACATGTAATTTGGAAAGACACAAAAAAGTGCTTAGTTGCGGTCAAATTATTTATTCATTTTAATATACAAATTCCTTTAGAGAGACTCTTAAAATGCTTTCAGAGCATATTTTACATATCTACAGTTGTACAGGAATGGTGGGTGTATTGCTAGATCAAAGGTAATTCTTGATGGACTTTGAAAAAACAAAAAACTTTATTATTCAATGGATCAGTTTCTGTTTTCAATGTCGGAAAAAAGAAATCACTTAATATTTTAAAGAAGTTATTCAATCTACAGGTTTATTTATTCATTCATTGTCTGGGTATTAACACTTCGTCCAAACTAGACGGAAGAGAAGGAATCAGTTACTTGAAAAAACAAAATCATGACATTTTTTAACAGTCAACTTTTGTTGATTTCTTTTCAGTTGTCATGGTGAAAGTTGACCATTATTTGACCTTAATGGCAGTTTGCTGACGTCCCAAGCCTATTTTACATGTACATAATTTAACAGAAAAAGATACCTTTTTTTCCCCCTTATGTGTTTTTTGTTTTGCCAACGATTTTAAATTTTTAAAAAATGTAGGGGAAGTTGTTGTCGGTATTGTCTGTGTTATGTGTAAAAAAAATAGGGAAAAAAATATCGGTTTACATTGTCTCTGTGTTGTGTCTCACTGTGATTTTATTGTACTTTTGGACAGAACAAACAAAAGAAATGGTGTTGTATTGAAATAAAAACAAGAAAAGAAGGCTTCGGACGATTTTAAAGTCCAAATTTAAAAAAATTGCCTCTGTTGGTTTTTTCTTTTTAAATCGAGATTTTTTACTTCAAATGTTGCGTGGAATAATTTTGTTGGATTTACTGTCCAATGGTTAAACACTGCATCCAGACCATCCACCAATGAAGACGAGTGCTGCAAGTCACATGACAAGATAGCTCAGTTGGTAGAGCACCGGTACGGTATTCCAGAGGTCGCAGGTTCAAATCCTGTCGGTTTTCGTTGTTCACGAGCTTAGAACAAGTTCCATCACTCAATAGCACAATAATATCAAAGTGGGGAAATAAAGGCTGGTAAAACTATTGTGCTGATGGTCGCGTCTCAACATTTCACAGTTAAGCATGAATATGTTGTTACAGATGACCAGCGGCAACCATGCCCTGTTGGTTGGTTCCGGACGGTCAACTTGACGTGGTTGACTAGCCAAGGTTAGGTCAACAAAGTTAACTATTGGCATTCTTGGGCTTCACGGGGCGCCAATTCCAAATAAGGAAGTGCTTGTTGGAGTACTTGGTGGCGCCATTCAAGATGACGAACGATGCAGCGAAAGTTAAAACAATCTTCACGGCTTTTATGTTGTTCGATTCTTCGGATGAAGACGAATTCGAAACAACTTCTCCTTTTCGAGGAAAAAAAAAGCATCCGAGGATATACGAATGTCCTGCATCAACTCCCCCAGATAGCGCGGAGTGAAAATCCTGTTCACGAACGGTGTTCGCGTGTTGGTTCTTGACATTCGATACCCCATTCTCGTGTTCAGTCAACACCAGAACGGGGTTTTCGAATACGCCCTATAGTTCTTACCTGAGCTTGCCACAAATGTCACAAAAGGTCAGTTTGCAGTCCCACTCTACCGGTGTATCCACACGACAAAGCATTTCCTAGTTGTCATGGCGATCATCAGTTGATCAACGCTTTCGTCTTGGCCCCTTGTCGTAGACTTGCGAACAATTTGTTGACTCGCAATAACTGGCCCATTTCTGAAACGACAAGAAGAGAACAAGCATGCTTTATAACCGCAAATTTATTGTACACCAGAAAGCCATATAACCACTGTCTGCTCAGTGCTTTTGATGAGCATGTAACAACAATTCACAGAATTGCTTGGGCCAGGAGTCTGAACGCAGACATCTTCAGGTACGATATTTTTGAAGAAAAAGAAAATTACTATTTTTAAAATTTGTTATTATATTTGTACTGTTTATCACCTGCAAAACACTTTTTACAACTTTTACCTTATTTGGGTATACGGCTAATTAGACAAATCAATTAACGAGCTCATCGTAATGAAGTATATTGTTTTTAAAGTATAGCTCGGCAACCATAGCAGCTACCATGGTCAATGATGTATCAAATTAAAGCTCATTATTAAGCAGCAATCCAATGACATTCTGTGATTGTCAGTACAATGTATTACTAACTGTTAAAAAGTTGTTTTCCAAAAACATGAAAAAAGGATTGTGACATTTGACTGTGTATTGCTTCTAAATATTGTATTTTCTGGGAATGTCATTGGATTACAACAATGTTTCCGCTTATAATAACACACAAATAAAGAAAATCCATTGAAAAATAGTGAAAATATTTTGTTTCCCCATGTTTATTCAAAATTTCGCTGCAACAAAAACACATTTGGAAATAGTATTTTTCTATGGTTATTTTTTTGGGTCCTAATTCTCCATTCCTTACAAATATCAGCCTCAAAATGAGGAGTTGATATAATGCCCAAATATGTGTTTAGAATAAGAATTTGGAAAACGGGGAAATTTAGATTTTTTTTCATTGTAATTGTAGGAAAGTACCTAAACTACTCAACCACTGAGCTTGTCAGGGCAGGCAGGCTGACTGACTTCAAAGAACCAAAAAGCTTGTTTATCTGCGACACTGATCTCCATATATATATAAATAAATACAAATCTGGATAGCTCATTGGCCGTTATGCGCTGTACGAACAAATGTCTCCAGCAGCCGCCATATTACCACTCATGGAACATCCATAAATCACTGCTGCCATGGTGGTACTAATTGTATATACGTTCATGTATAAAGGAGTGGAAAGATGGCGGACGTTGCCTTCAACTCGAACAGCCAATGATCTATCCAGATTTGTATACATGGAGATCAGTGGTCTGCTATCAATACATTTCATCTCGGTATGCCGATTACTTCTCAAGTTATCATGCTAATGCCACTCATCATTGCCAACTTGACCTTTGACATTTCAAATCGAAATTTTACAGGATACCAAGATGATTTAAACACCAAAAAATGACTTGGATATGTTGAATATTTTTGTCAAGTTATTGCCGTTTTTCTTTTCTTTTCACATACCTTGTAAAAAATTGTTGATGTTGGCGTCCTTCTCCCATTTTCTGGCCTCAAAGATGATGACCAGACTAATTTTGATGTCCACCCTGCAGATGTAGTACGTTATCTGCTGGTTCTAGGAACAAGACATAAAATCAAACTCGTCATTACAATGGTCCCTTCATAAACCCTAACTACCCAAAGCCTTGCAAACTCCAACAGCAGATTTTGTCAAGTTTTGACAGGTTCAGTACTGCAGCGCCTTGCCACCATTACTTTACATGGAGCTATGATGCCCCAATTTGTCTAAGTCCAAAGAATGTACCATAGGTATACTGCACAGTGTTGGATTTTCACAGCTTGAGGAAGCTTCCTAGTATAAAATGCCTAGAGGGTCAGGGTTAACCCCATGAGTACGTTTTTTTACGGGAGACCTCGGGGTGTCGCGGCGGTTCTGGCATCCAAGCGAACCACCACAATGTGTTTGTGCAGTCAAGCGTAACATAAACAATAATCCAACAATGGATTGAAACTGCACAAACAGCGGCAAATGGCGTCATCCGTACGCAAAGGGTTAGGGAGCGATATCAGAATGTGAAAGGCAGGTATTGTTGGTTTTGCTTTTAAAGAGCGATTTTGGAAGCAGCTGTCAACGAGGAGATAAAAAATGTGATGGCGAATGGCCAATTGTGCTATCGCCGTTCATAAGCATAAACCAATCACTCTACGCCTTGGACAAACAAAAACTTTTAAATCACGCGGAAGCACTCGCACGTGCATATATTTATTTATTCTATTTATTAGATAATTTTGCAGGCAGAATTACATACAAATTCATTTAAAAACAAATAGTATACATTGGAATAAAATTCTTAATATGAATAATTACGGGATATAAAAACAAAACCAAGAAGACCCCAACAAACAAACAAACAAACAAAAATAGCTTATCGAGAGGCTCTCCAACTACAACGGCACAATGTTATATATGAAATGAAAATAAAAATATCCACAGCAATATCGACAGCAGAACAACAACAAACAACAACATTACACTCCAAAACACAAACCCCCAAAACACAGAACAAAAGACAGACACAAAACGAAAAAATACAAAATTTAAACACCAAGACAATAAAAATGCATCGTGTTTGTTGAAACGCAATACACGAACGTTAATAGTATACAACGCCTGAATAAATCCGACAGATTGCATGCATGGATTTCTTGGTGCAGTAACGTTACAACGTGCCGTTTACCTTCTCAGTCCCGCATAAAACCGCGAAAAAAATTGTCGAGTTCCGAATCAGTTAAACCTTCAATTGTTGTTCCTGCGTGTCTTGCAAATTCATCTAATCGTTTCACTGCATATTTGATTTGTCTCTTTGTATTTGGAGGTCAGCATCGCCTACGAGCTCCAATATTTCGTCGTCTGTTAGGAGAACAAACCGCGGCAGTTCGGGAAACTCGGCCCCAATGTTGTGTGAATGACAGCCCTGTTGTAGCGCCACCATAGTGACCGTGAAATTAGGGAAGTTCTTTTGGTTCTATCAATGCGCGCGCACCGTTTGATAGAACCATGTGATAGAACGTATTGGGCGGTGCAGGTTCGCGTCGTGTGATGGGTCGAATAATTCAATGCACGTGATCGACGATCCACCAATCGGATGGCTGGGATTTATTCAGGTGTTGTATAATTCCTCTTATTACCTTGTCATAAAAATGGATGACTCTGTCGATAGGCCCGCTCTCGTTACTGGTCAGCAGCATGATCACATTTGGCCAAAGGTGGATCGGACGCTCCTGTCAGTAAAAAATACAAAGCACTTAAAATTTGCACACAAAATCTGGTTATTCAAAGGCGCCGGTCAAGGAAACAAGTTGCTTTCTGCTTGAAAGATAGATTCAAAGGATGAGTTTTAAGATGGCGTTTGAAAAGTGATAGGTCCTGAGCTGCCGTCAAACTGTCTCGCAAAGAGTTCCAGCGCGGCGGTTGAAAGCTGGAGAATACGATCTCAGTTGGCTAGTTCTAGGCACAGGGTACTCCCTTGTTTGATGACGACCTCTCACCTCAGAGCTTTGATTATAATAGGAGTATTGTTGCCATCTTGTGATTGGCTATTTTACTCCAGGGTGTAGTATCAGCATTGAACAAAACAAAATAAGCCCATTTGTGACCCGCTCTGGAAAAAGGTATATTATGTCGCAAAATATAAAAAATGAGTTCCATGCATGTTTGGAAAGCCCGCAATGTAAGCTTATATTTGGTACATGACAGAGCTCCAAAGCCCTTTCCGTTCTGGAGATATCGCGTTTTTGCATATTAATTAGTTCTATGGAGTTCAAATGACACAACAGAGAAAACAGGCTTTGAAATAGCTAGTTCTAATACAATGCAATGGAACAATGCACTCTAAAAAGGTTATTGTTTCACTTTATTCACTGAAATCAACATTGTTGTGCACCAAACCTGAAACTTTAGATATTTAAGATGTCATTAAAGACAAAAACAAAAAATATATTTTGACGAAAAATTTTACCCTCTCAATGTTGAAAGGGCCATTACACGTAAATGCATAGCGCGACTTATATCACCTTTTTCTGGAGCGGGTCACATTTGGTCGAGCTGACCGGGTGGATTAGTGGTAAAGCGTCTGATTTTGGATTACATGCAACGAGTACGATTCTAAAACTATACATTGGTTTTTCCTAATTCTTTTAATTTTTTTTGGACATTTTCTGTTAAAAGAAACCAAAGTAAGCTTAAAAGATTGCTCTTGTTCTAATTGTGGTTTGGAGAAATTTGTTTTAAGTGGAAAACAAAATCTGAGAACCAGTCTCACAGTTCCCATAGCAAAGTACACAGAATCTCGCTAGCCAATCAAAAGTCGGCAACAAGGCGATGACTAACGAGCAGTTGTTGAACTGGATACGGTGTGTAACTGGTAGCCAGTGAAGGTTGTGCAAGATAAGTGTAAATCGCCGTCTACTTACCGTTGGGAAAGAGAAGACGGCCGGATAGGAGTCGAGTCCCTTGGGAGGCTCGCAGAACGAGTTGGGGTGGTGGTAGCCGTGACCTTTGTACGTGTCCTCTGACCCCCGTGTGTTAAAGACGAGGGAGATGTTGAGGGCGTCCGATTTCTTCTGGAACAGCGCGATTCTGGCAGTAAAGAAGTTGGAATGAAGACTGATGAGCAATTTTGAAACAAACTCATTGCAAACAAAATCAAGAAATCTATGGGAAAGAAATATGTGGAATTTCTATAGAAAACCTTACACACAAATCATTACAAATGTTAATAACATTTCTTTAGATTTAAATTGATGAATTCTTCTACAGCACTTTCTTTTGTGTTTTAACAGTGTTTTAAGAGTTTCTGTAAAGATTTTCTATAGAGTTTCTATACAGTTTTAGTAGAGTTTTCTAGAGTTTCTGCTGAGTTTCTATAGAGTTTCTGCAGAGTTTTTGTAGACTTTCTAGAGTTTCTGCAGAGTTTCTATAGAGTTTCTATAGAGTTTCTATAGAGTTTCTATAGAGTTTCTGCAGAGATTCTATAGAGTTTCTGCAGAGTTTCTGTGGAGTTTTTGCAGAGTTTCTATAGAGTTTCTATAGAGTTTCTATAGAGTTTCTATAGAGTTTCTGCAGAGTTTCTATAGAGTTTCTGCAGAGATTCTATAGAGTTTCTGCAGAGTTTCTGTGGAGTTTTTGCAGAGTTTCTATAGAGTTTCTATAGAGTTTCTATAGAGTTTCTATAGAGTTTCTGCAGAGTTTCTATGGACTTTTTCTTGAGTTTCTATAGAATTTTTTGTAGAATTTCTATGGACTTTTTCTTGAGTTTCTATAGAATTTTTTGTAGAATTTCTATAGAAGTTTAGTAGAGTTTCTACATAGTTTTCGTAGTTTCTATAGAGATTAAATACAGTTTCTATAGAGTTTTCGTAGAGTTTCTATAATTTTCACAGAGTTTCTATAGCGTTTTACTAGTCTCATAAAGGTTTTATCAAGTAAAATCTCAATCACTTGCTACACAGACTTTTCACGTTTTACTATCTTCTATTTGTTTCAGCTCCCACACATTACCCAAAACGTTTAGATATAAAAACAAACGATTACTACATAAAATTTGGAATGGAAACTCACTTTGTGTAGTACTCTATGGAGAGGTTTGATAGTTGAGTTTTCATTTCTCCAGGCAGCGCTTGCTTCGCGAGCATCTCATGGAAATACAGACTGAACTGTAGACGGAAAAAATTTAAAAACGGAAAAAATAAAAAAAATGGAAAAAATAAAAAAACGGGGAAAATGTTTCGACCTGCGATAGAAATGTCGAGATCCCTAGCCTTGGGGTCCATAGCAACGTACTCAAGATCGTGGTGATGATACAGATTGTGGCTTCATTTTCCAGTGAGGTCGTGGTGCTTGTGTCCTTGAGCAAGACACTTTGTCACAAGTTGCTTCTCTCCACCCAGGAGTAAATGGGTACCTGTGAGGGCAGTGATGGTTATGTGTTTGATTAGCCCGTGTGCGCTTAACTTGCAGCCGGGGCTGTGTACTCCCCAGGGAGCTGAGGTTTCGGAAAAGATTAATAGGCCTGATGAGCAGGGGTAATAATGCCTTGAGCATCGTAATCATGGTGGACATATACTATATAAATACACCCATTATAACTGACTCGTAGCCAAACAAAACAATGCTAGTCAGTGATGAACCAATCTGTTAAAGTCAATGAAGTTAAAAGTCCAAAAAGTGGTCAATTCAAAGAGCTATGATTGGTACTGCTGTATGACTTACTGTGACAAAACAAAATGACAAAAAAATCAAGTTTTTAAAATAAATCTAAAACAATATGGCACAGTGTTGTAGTCAGAGTTGGTCATCGACAGAGTTGTATTCGAGTCCCTGCAAGTCCTTTCACAAGTCCCTGCAAGTCCCTGCAAGTTTATCACAAGCCCTCCAGTCCTAATCCCAATCACAAGCTATTCAAATGAGCTGTGACAAAGGCATTTCTTTGTCATTGTTCATCCAGTTACTTGTGACTGGCTTTATGAAAGGACTTCTGACTGGGCTTGCGAAAGGACTTGTGAAAGGACTTGCAGGGACTCGACTACAACTCTGGTAATCGAGCCATCACAAGTCATCACAAGTCATCACAAGACATCACAAGACATCACAAGACATCACAAGACATCACAAGACATCACAAGACATCACAAGACATCACAAGTCATCACAAGTCATCACAAGACATCACAATACATCACAAGATATCACAAGACATCACAAGACATTACAAGTCATCACAAGTCACATCACAAGTCATTTCAGTTGTGACTGACTTGTGACTGACTCGAGTACTTCTCTGGTTGTAGTCGAGATACATTTCCCCGAGTACGAGTATGGGGACTTTTGCATGAGTACAAGCACTTTACACCGAGTACGAGTATGTACATTCTCATGAGTACGAGTACAAAAAAAGTACTCGAGTACGAGTACGAGTACTAGAACACTGATATGGCAGTCATCTTTAAAAAAGTGAAACAAAATTTTGAGCTGAAAATGCTAGTTCAGGCTCAACTTGACACACCTTGGACAGCTGGGCTGCTTGGAAGCGGACATACCACACCATCAGCGGCGGAATACCGGTGACTTTCCCCGGTGCCATTGTCTGCAGTTTCTTCTTCGCCTGTTGAAGGAGCGCAAATTTTCACACATCAATTAAATTCTTCCTTTAACCCAACCCAATCCATCAAAATCCATACCCCTGTTCTGGAGGACTTCGGCGGATTCAGGATACCTCCATATTGAAAACTGGGGGATTTTTATGGATTGAGGATTGTAAGCCTAGCGGTACTGCAGGAATATTTATGGATTCAGGATACCTCCATATTGAGCAGTCACCAAAACCAACTTTTTGTGCATGACAAAATAGGTGGATTTTGGCGGATTCAGGATACTTTCTAGGGTTTAGGGTTAAGTGAGCTATCTTGCCTTTGGAAGTCTCCCAAATTGTCAGTATCTTTGTTGCGGGGGGCGGGCGCTAGTCAGAAGTCATAAACCCATAATGCCGTATAGCCAGGGATCACGCCCCTACTTTACGATACAGTCTAGGGAGCGACAGTCAGTTTGTTTGATGATATAAAAAATAAATAAATACGCAAAAGGGATGGTGGTTGAGGAGGGGGGTGGGGATTTTAAACCATGTGGTATGGAAGTCATTGAAGTTACCTCTCTGAGTTTGATGGAAGCACCCCACTCATCCAGTTTGCACTGCGATTCGTTCAGGCTGAGCAAAGCCGGCAGGAAACTGAATTCCGTTAGGTGTTCCAAGGCCTGGAACACGGTGTGCAGAGCCTCAAGCTCCAGGGAGAGATTGGACCGGATGGAACTCAAGATTGGATGATGACACTGCTTGGCATGTCTGGAGAAGGTTGACGGAGAGTTTAGCATTTAGGGACAAGACAGACAGCAAGATGGACAACAGACAGACAGCAAGATGGACAAACAGACAGACAGCAAGATGGACAAACAGACAGACAGCAAGGTGGACAAACAGACAGACATCAAGATGGACAAACAGACAGCAAGATGGAAAAACAGATAGACAGACAGCAAGATGGAAAAACAGACAGCAAGATGGACAAACAGGCAGACAGCAAGATGGACAAACAGGCAGACAGCAAGATGGACAAACAGACAGAGAGCAAGATGGACAAACAGACAGACAGCAAGATGGACAAACAGACAGACTCCATGATGGACAAACAGACAGACAGCAAGATGGGCAAACACCTAGACAGCAAGATGGACAAACACCTAGACAGCAAGACGGACAAACAGACAGACAGCAAGATGGACAAACAGCCAGACAGCAAGATGGATAAACAGACAGACAGCAAGATGGACAAACAGACAGACAGCAAGATGGACAGACAGACAGCAAGATGGACAAACAGACAGACAGCAAGATGGACAAACAGACAGACAGCAAGATGGACAAACAGACAGACTCCATGATGGACAAACAGACAGACAGCAAGATGGACAAACACCTAGACAGCAAGATAAACAACCACCTAGACAGCAAGATGGACAAACAGACAGACATCAATATGGATAAACAGACAGACAGCAAGATGGACAAACAGACAGACAGCAAGATGGACAAACAGCCCGACAGCAAGATAGACAAACAGACACACAGACAGCAAGATAGAGTATGGTACGGACTTGTGTGTCTAGAGGGGGGTCGACAGAGGCTGCATGAGTGTAGACAGAGACACTAAAAGACACACAGTGGGAGAAGACAAACAGCAAGACGGACAAACAGATTGAGGGTTGGACAGCAAATGCAATATTCCAATCTGGGTTACTTTAAGTATGGTCTCAGTAAAATGTATTCGCAAGTCAAAAAAGCCCAAGTGTGAACAAGAGTAACATTCAATCATTGGACATTTCTACTATCATCCGGTTAAAACTTCACAAAAAAATTAACAGTGCGAACAAACAGCCAGCCACTGAATAAAAGTAACAGTGTGCTGCTTGCAGTGCGATAAAACGGGGGTGAGGTTGGAAGATAGGAGATTTGGATGCTGGAATCAAAGACAGAATAAGACACAGACAAACAGTAGGACCAACAGACTGACAAACGCCACACACCTTGAAATGATGCTCGCCACGGCAGCTCTCAGATCAGAGATACTGATGTCAGCTTTCTGCGATCCCAAGTAACACAGCTTGTCGTATCTTTTTACCAAGAGTTAAGAAACTAAAAAAGAATCACTGACGTTTTTCAATACACTTGTGTTGGACTTTCTTTGCGCAGCTACTTGACTTTGCCACGTGTGACTGAAACATAGGGCCTTCCGGACAAGTGTGAGGGAGATATAAAATTGATCCGGGCATGAACTAAAACAATTTGCTGCATATCCCGTCTTAGATACCATATTTGTCATTGGTCTGAAATGGTCACATGTCCAGTTTACTATAGGTTTGTTCATTTTCGAATAATTCAGTATTCGACTATTCGAAACTGGATTTGACCGAATATTCAAATATTTGATAATCGCCGATCAAGTTTTTCACGCGTCAGCTGCAACTGCATGCCGCGCCAATACGCAGGTGTTTTTACGTGCGGCGATCGATGTTATGGACTGTAACTTATCTACTAAAATAGCATCAGAGTCGTATTTGTACATGCATATATATTTTTTCGAATATTCGAACCGGCAAAAAGGTATTCGTATATTCGATTGATGATCGAATATTCGGTATATTCGGGACAGCCCAAGTTTGCTATATGAGACGTGAACCCGGGACTTCTGAATTGGCATGTCAGTGCCCGACCACTAACGAGCACTTAATATGGCTTCTACTCATGTAGACAATCATTGTCCTAGTAGAGGAACTGATTTTGCGCAGGCTTTCCAATTTGTTTTATTTGAAACGATAAATGTGAATTATGAAGAAAAATATCATAAAGGATACAAGTCCATCATCTCTTGCCTTGCTTCAATAAAGTGAACGAGCTGCTCACACAGGTGCGACAAGAGCCTGTCCTCGGGGTTCGAACCCTGGTGACCAACTTCTTTACCTCGGAGCTCGACGCGACGAATGTCACTCACGGCCGAGGAGAACAGCCACTTGCCCGATTGCTGTTTGAAAAAAATAAAAATGAAGGGAAACCTTTCAGCAAAACCGAACATTTTCATCTTTCATCAAACAAACCACAAGGGAAACTGACTAGGTCAATTTGAATAGATTTTCAAAGTGAACAAAGAAAACTGGCAGGAGCTATCTTGCCCTATGTTGGTGGTCTCCCAAAATATCTCAATTTCACGTTTGTTATATTGGTGAAACAATTTCATCTTTCAATACATCAATTCTGTTCAACTTTGAACACTTTACAAATGCTGCAGGATTTGCCAAGTTCGTGTTTCCCTTCATCTTACAATCTTTCCCGCTTCAAGAGGAACATTAATTCCCACCTCTTGTATCTTTGATTCTTTTTCCTTCTGAAGCTCATACCTTGAGTGGCTTTTAGCCTTGTTTGGGGAGAACTTGCATAAAAACAATCTCAATATTAACCCTAACCCTCTGATCCTTTAAAATCCACCACAAGGTTTTGGAGGGTTTTGTAGGATTGAGGATTGCAGGGCCCAGGTACTGTCACTTTACATGGGGTCTGAGGTTTCGGTGGATTTTGTAGGATTGAGGATTGCAGGGCCCAGGTATTGTCACTTTACATGGGGTCTAAGGTTTGGTTGATTTTGTAGGATTAAGGATAGTAGAGCCCAGGCACTGTCACTTTAATACACGGGGTCTGGGGTTTTGATGGATTTTGTTGGATTAAGGATTGTAGGGCTCAGGCACTGTCACTTTACATGGGGTCTGAAGTTTTGGTGGATTTTGTAGGATTCAGGATAGTAGGGCCCAGGCACTGCCACTTTACATGGAGTCTGGGGTTTGGTGGCTTTTGGAGGATTTAGGAAATTCACAGCAAAAATCCCCAGGGGCTTATAGCCGGGTTGTTCAAAATAGCATGCCGATGAATAACTGCGTCAGAAAAATGAAGCAAAACTTACCCGACCAAACCATTTCTGCTCGAAGAAGGCCAGAAACATGTACGTCCTCTCTGCTGCTGCCAGAACAGACAAGGCACTTACGAGGCTCGCCCACAGACTCCCCGACTGGGAGCGGTTTGCTTCTTTTTCCTGATCCTAAGAAGAGAATCGAGACGAAGTAAAGTCTGTATTTATTTGTTTCAAGTAGGGCTGTCCCGAATATACCGAATATTCGATCGTCAACCGAATAATCAAACACCTTTTTGCTGGTTCGACTATTCGGAAAAAAATATGCACGTACAAATACGACTCCGATGCTATTTTAATAGAAAAGTTATGGCACTTAGCAGTGTCAAATGCAGCATTTTTGTCGACGCTAACCTTTTGCGGACGGAGGGTATTGTTCCCGTCTGTAAAAAAAACCCGACAAAAACGCAGGCTGGAGTTTGGTTTCTTGTTATACGTCCCGTAATGATCTTGATACAACAGGCCCTTGCAAAAAATGTCGATCGGGCAGTTAAAATGTCTAAGGGAGATGTTGTCTAAGGTACATGGTCAGCCTCTTGAATACGGACAACAGTCATAGCCGCAGTTTGATAAAGACCACCTGGCCTGTTGACATCTATAGGCGCATTCCTGCACGTACTCAATCCATTCATGTTTCCACTATATTGTTCTTGAATGGGAGTGTAATAAATAGATGAACAAAGCTTTCATTCACACGAAAGGGGGGGGGGGGTCCAAGTGCGATGATTGGGACCACTCTATTCAGTGTGGTTCCCTTTTTGTGTTTACGCTTGGCTGCACAGCCCGTTCTTGGCATACTAGCACAAAATCAATGACAGCCGGATGTATGGGGCTAATTAACTCGCAAACAGCCATAGATCAATTGGGGTTAGAGAAGTTCGGATCAAAGGCAGTCGGGACGGATCCTCACCACAAGCTCCTTGGCTCGGTCGTAGGCAAAATGACTGATGGAGGTGAAGTACATCTCTAGGAACTGCTGCTCCTGAGGGAGGATGTGATGGGGACTGCTGGTGGAGGCGGAGAAGGACGACGAGGACGCTATGAAGGCCTCCTCCCTCTCATTCGTGTTGATTGACCTGACATCCATGGAGGTCTTGTACCTGATAGGCAAAAGCAGAAATCAATGTGATACAGGCATCCAGCTGGACACTGAGCAGGAGGGGGTCAGGTGTGGATCCACAACTTTTTGGAGTGGGGGTGAGGGGGGGGGGGGAGGGTGTCAGGCTTAAAAGCCACAAATAAATTGCAAAGATTTTTCTTTAACCCCCCCTACTGTTATAACTATCATAACTATCAAAAACCCAAGCCCTTCCTCTCCAACAGCTTGTGTGTTTCAACCTGAAACTCGATAGGTTTTGATAGTTGAAAGGTAGGGTAGTTGGCTCCATTTTGGCACAGAGAGAGGGAGGGTTAAATCACCACACTATTTGACCAGCACGGCACTGAACTTGCATTGCGAGTGTTTTAGGGGACTTTTTACCAGTAATCCTCCCTCTCTCAGGGCCAAAATTGAGCCAACTACCCTATATATCAAAACCTATCAAGTGACAGGTTGAAACACACACAAGCTGTGAGAGTTGGTGGGTAGATTCTTTAGTGATAGGCTGTGATAGTTAGGAGGGTTAATGAATTTCATCTGGTTCAATGCCTTCGTTGTCGTTCAGACTTTGCGTTCACATGGACGAGTTGTTATTCACGAATGAACAAAAGCAATTTGAAAAAGAAAATGAAATAATCTGCAAAAAAATTAGGAATCAATTAAACACAATAAAGACAATTCTTGTTTCTTGTTTCTTGTTTTTTTTTTTTTTTTTTTTTTTTTTTGGGGGGGGGGGGAGAAAATACCAAAAACGTCAGGAGAGATATTGCTAAGTTATAGCCAAGAGTGTTAGTGTTAATACCACTAGGCTCGACAGTCACAATTTTATAATTATAATAATTTGGCCAAATTAACTGCATACATATGTAAGAGGGCGCTATACAATTTCTTGGCATAACGTAATTCGTAAAACAAGAAATGGTTAAACTAGCCGTGACCGGCTAAACACTTTGATTTACAAATGTTTAAATTGTTTCCACTGAAACAAAAACAAAAAACGATTAGCATATACCTTCACACTGGGATAGGTAAAACATTATATCAATTTCTCGGCATGACCGTTATATTATGTCAGAGTTATAGGGCTTTTATTCATTCTTAAAATTTAAAGTCCACTTACATGGACGCTGCCATCTTGGAAATACAGGAATTGTGGGAAAAATTAGGCTATCTGACTATTAGCATTAGGGGTGAGCAAAATATAGGAGTCTGTTTTTCTCCCCAAAAACACACATTTAGGTACAGTTTAACAGTTAGTGACAAAAAACTTTAACAAAAAATAACTGCTTTAGAATTCAAGCTTAACTTGACGTCAAAAATGTACTTAATGTTGTAATTTCACACAGTCTGATACATTAAAAAGAGTATGTATCCCCTATTGTGCTAATCAAACAAATTCGACGTGAACCATGCATGTTGAACGTAATCGCGAGCAGCACATCTCACATCGGGCCTTCTCCTTGCATTACGTTGGAATCAAAACAAACGGAATCTAATTTTCAGTCCGAAGGAAGTACACTTTAAGTATCAGATTTTGTGACTCTTTATACGCAGATTTTGCTATCAAGGAAACTTTATTTTTGGACGCTGGGGGAGAAAAAATGACACAACAAAGATCGTTTGGCTTTGGTGCCTATATGATTGAAAAAAATCTGCCTTGAATTGTGAAATAGCATTTCACTTCAGCACTTTCAGTTTTACCAGCTTACTAAGTTACAGGCCTTATTACGTTACATTACACTCATCGTTAATAAAACTCAAGATGAAAGTGAAGATGTTAAGCCGTAATCCCGACAATTATATCCGGGAAACCAAGAATGATATTCACAAAGGTGGGTAATAAAAATGAAGTTACAATATTTCCTGCTATTTTTAGTTGACCATTGTTATTGTAGATATTGTTAATTTGTCGGACTTGCAAACAAATTGTTATTTCAGGATTTTTGACTGTAAATAATATTTTTTTCTTTGCCTGACACTAATAATAATATGTAAAAATATAAAATTACAGGCTGCTCACAGCCACACTCCTGGTGATTGTGTAGTTAATACGGACCCCGTTTCTATAAAAGAAAAAAATCCACTTTTAAGTTATTGGACTTACATGTACCGTACCAAACTAGCTTGCGACATTAAAAACCAGCAGGGTTTTGATTTAATTTGGGGGTAAGACTACGACAAAGACGACAAAACACAACACGAAAATAAAGATGGCGATCACCGCGACGCACACTGAACATGACACGCAAAACCACACTGATTCGCAAGACACCAACTGCAAAACACGTAAGAAAATTGCATTTGCTTTTGCAAGAAAGTATTCAAAATTACAAAAAAATGATGTCATTAGAATTGAGAGAAGTATACTTTAGGTCGATAAATTCATTTTGGAATGATAAAAACAACCTTGACTTGAAATGGACCAAATATAAAGAGGGGCCCGTAACTACACAATCGCCGCACTCCTTGACGTACATGTATGTCGGACTTTCGTCAGACCAAAATCGCCCCTGTGATTGGCGAGTATATAATTCAAGCCAGGCTTAATAATGGATCGGCCAGTTGCGGATGTGACGATGAAATCCCTTTGCTGTGCTTTTTATTAAAAAGGCAGTTTAAAAAAGCTCACAAACATGAAAAGAACCAATTTTGATTATACAAAAATTTTCTCATTTCTTGACCACTTGCAGTTCCGAGGAACTACGATCCCTCCTTACATCCCTTCGAAGCTCCTCGGGAATACATCCGGGCTCTGAATGCGACCAAGCTGGAGCGAGTCTTTGCCAAGCCCTTCCTGGGTGCCCTGGAGGGACACACGGACGGTGTCCATTGCATGTTCAAGCACCCCGGCAGTCTCTCCACGCTGCTGTCTGGTGGATGTGATGGTCAGGTTAGAAACGTAGCTTTGATGAATGAAATGTTCACGTTAACACTAAACCCGATTACCCCTGTGGAGTCCGGCAGCAGAGCACTGTGGTCTAGTGTACTCAAGATATTGGTGATATTACAGACTGTGGGTTCAAGACCAGCAGGGGTCGTGGTGCTTGTGTCCTTGAGCAAGACACTTTGTCACAAGTTGCTTCTCTCCACCCGGGAGTAAATGGGTACCTGTGAGGGCAGTGATGGTTATGTGTTTGATTAGCCCATGTGTGCTTAACTTGCAGCCGGGGCTGTATACTCCCCAGGGAGCTGAGGTTTCGGAAATGATTAATAGGCCTGATGAGCAGGGGTAATAATGCCTTGAGGACGGTGATCATGGTGAATTAAGTGCACTTTACAAACCTATTTATTTACTGCTGGACTTCATACACGCTCCACTAGTGTAGAGGGGCAATTTGAGGTGTTTTGATCACATTGCCACAATGGCAGTAATACGAACTGCTCGTTTGTCATAGCCTTATCATCTTGTGATTGGCTAGCGGAGTTTCTTCGTACTTTGCTATGGGAGCTGCAAGACTGGTTCTCAGACTTTTTGTTAAAAAGAAAACCACAAAAAATCCTCCAAACCACGAATTAGATAAAGAGCAATCTCTTAAGTTTACCCAAATTCGCTTTTAACAGAATTTGTCAAAAACAAAAGAAATACGAAAAAAATAAATAAAATAGTCAGTTTGAGAATTGAACTCCATGCACGTGATCTAAAATCAGACCACTATAAAGCCACGCAGAGAGCACGACAATCAGCATATTTTGTTTTATTTAACGTTTACGCTACACACTGCCGGAACTATTTGTGTATATATATATACAAGCAAATATTAGCCAATCACAAGATTGCAACAAGGCTACGACTATAGAGAAGCGTGACATCAGTTGGCATGACAACTGGCTCCAAGCAAAATTTCGACTGTTCTTTTGTTAACAGCCAGTTATGCAAACACATTGACACAAAATAACAAAAGTATTCTGGTTCCAAATCATTGCATTGACGCCATCACTTCGGTACTCTATTGGGCAGTGTTTGGGGGGGAAACCGTAAAAGCCAGAGGCAGTCGGGTTGTGCGTTCATAATTCTGGTTTTGCATCCTCTGCTCAGTCTGTTTGACGAGCCTTTTACCTGCTTGGATTCATTTTCAGGTCAAAATTTGGAATCTCGCTACCAGGAAATGCGAGAGGACGATTGCAGCCCATAGTGGGTTTGTCCGAGGAGTCTGCACGGATAAGAAGGCTACTAGCATCTTCACGGTAAGTCTGGGACCCAACGCTGAATACTGACACTGAGCCCAAGAGTTGTAGTCGAGTCCCCTGCAAGTCCTCTCACAAGTCCTTTCGCAAGTCCAGTCAGAAATCCTTTCATAAAGCCCGGTCACAAGTAACTGGATGAACAATGACAAAGGAATGCCTTTGTCCAAGCTCATTTGAATAGCTTGTGATTGGGATTAGGACTGGAGGGCTTGTGATGGACTTGTGACGGACTTGCAGGGACTTGTGATGGACTCAACTACATCCCTGCTGTGCCCCCTCCCTCCCCACCAAAGTGTTAAAGGTTTTTGATTTTGATTGCCTCGGGTAACGTGTCTTTATTCCTTCAGCTTGAAATTGTCTGGAATATGCAGGGCCCAATTTCATAGCGCTGCTTAATGCACGATTTTCTGCTAACAAAACCCTCACCCATTTCATAGAGACTGTAAGCAGTAAGCACAGCGAAGAGCCCGCTAACTTCGGAAGCAGGATTTGCTTAAATTAGTGACGCAACAATATAAATCTCCATGCACGCGCAAGCGTTAGCACGACTTGGCCATGAAATACGCTAATGCTTAAGCAAATTTTCCTGCTATAGTTAGCACAGCTTTTCTGCTTACCGTTGAGCAGCGCTATGAAATTGGGCCCAGATAATTGCACACAAGTCTATGAGGGACGTGGTAACCGAATCCGCGCTCTGCAGTTTTTCATCTACTCAAAAAGAAGATGGAAACTTTTGTTCGCACGAAAGTTGGAGCATACAAAACATCTTGTTTGTGAAGCTATAAACCTAAAGTCTACAGCAATCCCTAACGTACCCTTGCGATACGCCAGACGATCAGACGGATCCCGTGGAGAAGGGGGGTTTAAACCGTTCGGAAGAGTGCCTGTTGATGAGCCTGACGACCAGTTATAAGATCCAATCATTGCCAAGCTCGGCACGAGGGGATACAAGAGTTAACATGCAGACACGGAGATGACGACAACGACGACAACAGAATAGACAACGAACAAGGGTTTTATTTGCCCGTGAATTGAGGGGAAAAAATTAATAAATAAATAAATATAATAAAAAAATTAAATAAAAATCTTAAACCACAATGCCGTAAAAGAAAATCATCTAAATTTTGCATTTTACTTCGAAACAAGAAATTTTTGCTTTGATTTTTCGTTGGTAACCCGCCGTGATTTTGCTGTTTATCTCTCGAAACTAAAATCGTGAATCACATAATGTGCGCATGCACAGCTGGAATTTAATAATATTACTATTTCATTCTTTCTTCTGGATTGTTCTATTATTGTGTAGGTAGGAGACGACCAGACCGTCAAACAGTGGAGCATGAAGCCACCAGAATATGGCCAACAAGAAATACCCGTCAATACCATTATTGGAAAGGTCCGTTGGTTTTTTATTTTTTTTTACTAATTAGACAAGCACCAATGCTAGTGAGGATTTTTTTGTACAATGTGTATCAAAAAATTAATAAAAAATCTGTTATATTGGCTGTTAACCTTTTTTTAATTTAAAACTTTCAACGGCATCTCTTGGCTACAGACAGTATTCCAGTCCATTGACCACCACTGGCACGATGCCAAGTTTGTGACCAGCGGTCAGCAAGTGGACATATGGGACGAGCAGCGGACGGAGCCCATGCGGTCATTCACGTGGGGCACGGACAGCGTACACAGTGTTAAATTCAACCCTATAGAGGTAGGACGAAGAACAAAATTGAATGAAGACGTGAGAAGATTGTTTGATCTATCATATCAACTTCATTAGGGATCATTGCATATTGTCGGAAGGCGGTATCAATAGCGGAACCGCTGTTGTTTGTGCGGTATTAACATTATACCAGCTGGCTGATATGATTAGCTCATTCTATACATGTCAGTGCAACAGGCAGTTTCATCACCACAATATTCACGAGGAGCATGTGGTCCTCGGGCCGCGAGCGCTTTACAAAGAATCTGATGGCAGCATCACTAATCTCCTCACTCTCTGGCTAACCCATCTCGGTGGACAGTGGGGAATTAAAGCGTTCCAAGCCAGAGCTCTTAGTAAACATTCACTGCAGCAAGACCTCCACTGAAAGGGTTCTTTGTCCATGGTCTGACTGCTGGAAACTGGAATCTGCAATCTTTGACAATCGGACTGGGCTTTAATGAGCTCCAAGCTCCAGTTTTGCCCTCATGATTATTCAGTTATTCAAGCCGCCTGGCTTCCCGTTCATCAGCGAGGTTTGAGGTACAAAATGCGGCCGTGCTGCAAAGAAAAATAACGGTACCGCTATCAAACCGCATCTGGAAAATATGAAATGGTCCCTTACAAAAAGTACTTTAGTAGTGCAATATACAGTTTTTTTCTTCTAATTTTGTCGCAGACGTACATGCTAGCAAGTTGCACGGCAGACCGTAATATCATTCTGTACGACATGCGGGGGTCGACGCCCTTACGGAAGTTGCTGCTTAATATGCGAAGCAACACGATAGCCTGGAACCCAATGGAAGCGTTCACCTTCACAGCGGCCAACGAAGATTACAAGTAAGTTAAATGGAGGCGCTGTGGACCTGTCTGGTGATAAAATCTTGATGATACTACAGATTGTGGGGGTCGTCGTGGAGCTTGTGTCCTTGAGCAAGACACTTTGTCACAAGTTGCTTCTGTCCACCCAGGAGTGGGTACCAGTTAGGGCAGTGATGGTTATGTATTTGATTAGCCGGTGCACTTAACTTGCAGCTGGGGCTGTATAATCTTCAGAAAGCTGCGAATGATTTACGGGCATGAGTTTATTTTTATGTTCAATCCGAGGAACAGAAAAATTATTTATAAATTTCATGTTGATTTTGTTTCTGCATCTAGCCTCTACACTTTTGACATTCGGAAGTTAGACATAGCGCTCAATGTTCACATGGATCACGTGTCGGCCGTCATGGATGTTGACTACTCCCCGACAGGGAAGGAGTTCGTCAGTGGGAGCTTTGACAAATCCATCCGTATATTCCCGGCGGACAGGGGTCGGAGCAGGTAATCTTCAGGGGACCTGAGCTGTGGCGTTGAGCCGTGTATTACGTAATGTACAGAAATGCTATTAACTTCCTAGGCATTGACCCTCCTACTGTTATAACTATGATAACTAACAAAAAAACCTAAGCCCTTCCTCTCCAACAGCTTGTGTGTTTCAACCTGTCACTCGATAGGTTTTGATAGGTAGGGTAGTTGGCTCCATTTTGGCACCGAGAGAGGGAATGTTAATTTGGGGTGAAGACCTGTGTATTACAAAATACTACTTAGTATTCTGTAGCGCTGAGTCTCTCTGTCTTTGATGATTGAGTGTATCATGACAGCAATCAAGATACTTGCAACTACAAAGTACTTGAAAAGTCTGGCCAAGCCTTAGGAACGCCCGGGCCTTCTTTAAATTGTGAAAGCGCTATTAACTCTCGTGCAATTTTTCTTTTTCTTCTGACAGGGAGATTTACCACACAAAGAGAATGCAGCACGTGACGTGCGTCCGATGGAGTCTAGACAACAAATACATCCTCTCCGGCTCAGACGAAACCAACATCAGAATCTGGAAGGCAGAGGCGGCCGAGAAACTAGGAAAGGTAAAAAGAGAGAGAGAGTCACAAAGATTGGACAAGAAAGTGGTTTAGGGAACATTTCAGATTGTTCAGATGCGGTTTTGATTGCGGTACCGCTGTTTTTCTTTGCGGCGTCGCATTCCTTACCTGAAACCTTGCTGATGAATGGGAAGCCAGGCGGCTGGAATAAATGAATAATCATGAGGTGAAAACTGGAGCTTGGAGCTCATTAAAGCCCGGTCAACTTGTCGGATATTTCCAGTTTGCAGGGGTCAGACCGTAGACAAAGAACCCTATTAGTAGAGGTCTTGCTGCAATGAATTTTTAAGAGCTCTGGATTGGAACACTTTAATTCCCCATTATCAACCAAGATAGTTTAACCAGACAGGGTTGAGATTTGTTGAGATTTTTTTCTGATTTCTAGGTGTTTTTGTCGGGATTTCAGAATTTTTAACCAGTTCATGCCGGGATTATTTTGACATTCACCGGGCCCAGGCGCGGGATCATTTTTCATGAACCTCGAAGCCAGCCGGGTTCAGGTGGAATCGGGCCGTAATTTGCGGGTAGCACGCCCGATATTGCCGGCCTCGCTCGCTGCGAACAGGTCGCTGACAGATATTTCCGGCATCGCTCGAGTGCGTTTTTATCAGTCATCCGTTCTAAATACCTTTGCGTGTATACACGTCATCCGACCCGAACTGGTTAAAGAATCTCTTTTGCAATATGGAATTCCTGAGGTGTTGTCCTAAAGGTGTTTTTACCTGTAAAAGTGGATATAGACCAATAAAAACGGATATTTTAAGGGGGTGCCTTTAGACAAATACAAACTGTATGTTGATCTGGGGTCCTCGTGGATTTTTCGTGAATTTTTCGTAGCTTTTTCATTTTTGGCCGATCTCACCCCAGAGAGCCAGAGGATTAGTGATGCTGGAAAATTTTTGAAAATTTTTGAAATTTTTAAAATATTTGTTTCAAATAGATTTTTCTCTAAAAATGAAAAAGCTGTAACTTATAATAAACATCTTGTTGTGATTTCTGTGAACTTCTAAATGCGTGACTGATTTTTAATTTTTTTTTTTTCGTTATCACAGCTGCATAAGAGAGAGGTAGCGGCCTTTCAGTACAGCGCAAAACTCAAGGAAAAATTCCAGCATCACCCGCAGCTGAAGCGAATCCGACGTCATCGTCACGTCCCACGACCCATCTACCAAGAGGGCAAGACCATCAGAGTGCAACGGGAGTCCCTCAAGAGAAAGTACGTCGGCATTGTGGCCGCCTGTTGGTCTGTTTGTCGGTCGGACTGCCTGGTTGGCTGGACTCGGGTTTTCCTTCTAAAAAACAAAGGAATAGTTTGTGATTTCAATATTCCGAAAAGTTATCAATTTTAATATTGATGTGTCTTCAGTATTATTTTAAACTTATAATTCACAGCTTCATGCTCTCGGACTCCTGTACATTTATATGGACCACTTTTCAAACTGCGCATACGCAATTTATTTAGGTTTGAACTACGTGTATATTTTTCTTAACCCCTTGCGTATGGATGACACGTATACCTGCGGATTGAAAATTGCCACCAGGATGGGTGACACACATAATGTGCCAATCTCTGCATTTTCGATCCATTATTGGGGTATTGTGTACGTTATGCTTGGCTGCACAAGCCGGCATGGTGCCCTCATATAAGACCCGTACGCAAGGGGTTAAATGGGAGTGTAAATGGCTGGTTGACATCTATAGGCGCATTCCTGCACGTACTCAATCCATTCATGTTTCAACTATATCGTTCTTGAATGGGAGTGTCATGATTAGATGGAGATTTTTCAAACGAAGCTTTCATTCACACGAAAGGGGGCTCCAAGTGCGATGAATAGGACCACTATATTCAGTGTGTACCAAGTGTTTACGCTTGGCTGCACAGCCCGTTCTTGGCATACCAGCACCCCATCAATAACAGCTGGACACAAGGGGTTAAAGTTGATAGGTCTGTTTTTTTGCTGTGCCACCCGAAAAATATATTCTTTAAAACAATTTTCAAGCAGTACAAAAATTACTGTTTAAAATTAGACGACTGGTGAAGTCCACCAATATTCGGTTTTCAAAAGATGACTTTACAAATTTTGATGTATATTTTTAAAGAATTTTGGTTGGCAGCTTGCCAATAATTCATTTCCCACAGTGCAGATGTTTCTTTGCAGCAGAGGCATAAAACAACAAAAATTAAAACTTTTTTTTAAGTTGTAGATGCCCAAAATATAAAGAAAAATTAGTTGGTTGGTTAAAATGACATAATAGAAAAAACTAAAAAAAACTAGAGCACAGACATGCTATCTTTTAGTACAGGAGTCCCAGACATTCAGACCTGGGGCCAATTTCATGAAGCTGTTGAGCACAAAAATTTGCTTAGCATGCAAATGCTTCCTTGATAAAAACTGGATTACCAACCAGATTTCCATGTGTGGAATATTGCTTTTGACTGGTATTCAGCTGTTGTTTGCTTAGCATGAAAATTACATGGACTTTTGGCTGGTAACCTGTTTTTACTAAGCAAGACATTTTCATGCTAAGCTAATTTTTGTGCTTAACAGCTCTATGAAATTGGCCCCAGGTTCTAATGGATCTACGTTCTAAATTACCTTCTTATCTCTAACCACAATGCAATTTCTTTTCCCCGATATTCACAGAACGGAGAACAGACGTCGACACAGCAAGCCGGGAGCAGTGCCGCATGTCCCAGAGAGAAAGAAGGGAATCGTTACCGTGGTGGAGTAAAACGGATATTTTTGTCGCAATTTTTTTGTATATCCGTAAGCTGTGGCTCGTACCCAGCACTTACAGATAGACTGGTTCCTGCCACGCAAAATTTATGGCGACTTGTAGGTTGAGCGGATATGTCACTTTTGATTGGGTCTCCTTTGCCTATAACTACTGTAGTAGCTTCCCATTTTTTAAAGAGCTGGGTGCCAGTCTCATTGTCATATATGGGTTTGAATTCTGGAGTATTTTTTTTAGAACGCTTGTGTGTTTATGCAAGTTTTTGCAATGCATTATGGGTATACCCTAATTAGCATACCTGGAGGAATTCGTCCTGTGTATGCTAATTGCTATATCTGTCTTTATGTTCGAAGTCGGCCAGAACGATAATGCAGGGACTAGGAACCAGTCTAATAACAGAAGACGCCGATGTCCAAAAACAGTTTACTTTGAAGATTTTCAAAGCTTAATTGTGCAAAATGGGGCTTTCCGTTGTAGCGTTTGAATGTGAAATATTTATGCCGTTCGGGGGAGGATCCTCGGTAGGTTGAACCTTATAATTGTTTGTCAATTCGTGCCCACAAAATGCAGGAATGACAGAAACCCATTTGCAGTGTTATCAAAGCATATCTGGCAGAAATATTGCAATATTTTGACAATTTTTGGAGAAAAAAAATATGAATTAAAAACATCCATTAACTAATTATCGTTGATCCCAGACATCTAAAATTGTAAGGCTGAAGTCTCTCTTCCATTCTGCACAATTTTTTTTTTGACCAAAAAAAATAAATGGTAAGGGGTTAGTCTTGCCATTTTTCTTGATTTTGGCCCAAAAATGGCATTTTTTCAAAATTTGCCCGAAATTGTTTTTTACGGATATTTAGGCTTGCTAGCAACCCATTTTGAATGTTATCAAAGCGTATCTGGTGGAAATATTTCAATATTTATATAATTCAGTCAATTAAGGTCTTGGAACACACATCTAACACACCAAATAATAGCAGGTAGAATCGCTTATCAATTGTAATAAGTATGATTGTTAATTAAGTTTAATTAAGAAGTAGTACATAGCTGACTTGGCAAGTAACCAAAGGGGGAAAACAATTGGAAAATTAATTGTCTTAATTCAACAACCTCATTACATAATTACAAACCCCCACAGTGAATGGCACAGCCCACTAGCGGACTATTCCATATTTGTTTACGGGCACTGATGAATAGATTAATAATAAACATCAGGATTAAATGTATAATTAATCATCACCTCATTGATTTACTCTCACAGAAACAACCCTCGTATTTTAATGGAATCTTCTAATGGAAAAATCCATTTCTTATTGTTACAGACAAAATATGATTCTAATTAGACGACTTTCAATACATTTATTTTTTTTAATGAATGGTAGGCTACAAGCATAATACATTTTGGAGTACAAGTTATCGTAATTGTTTTGTCAACTTTGAGTAAATGGACATTCAAATGCTACACATAGTGAACAAATTGCAAGAATTAAAGATGAAATCAATTCACATTTTCTTGGGTATGAAAATTGGAAACTCGGATTAATAAAAATTACAAAAAATGATGCAAGATGAATGTTATTGTTCTGGTGAATTCGGTTCATCTTCGTAATCTTCACTGGTATCCCGATTTCAAATAGTAAAATTACACTAAGTATGTCAACCAGGGAAGATAAAATGATTGACTGCCCTACATAGTCATCTTTGAAAACTACAGCGAAAATCGTTAGAAAATGAAAAAGTAATTCACTTTTTGAGAAATATATTCCCTTTATAAAAATTAAACAGGTGTCATTTTGTTTTTGCCGGACAAAATTCCAACAATTTCAAGATCAGCGTTTTGGAGTTAAAATATACTACTCAAAAAAGTAAAAAGACCAAACTTCATTATTAATTTTTGTTAACCCCTCCAGTCAATTTGACTTTGAAACACCTGACTGAGCAATTGCATCATCTCACATTCTGTGGTGCTTAACCAAGCATGGACATGCGCTGCAGTGTACAATGAGTAAAATCAACTTCAGTACACACCTGACTGAAATTTTCAAAGGCAAATGTCTGATCCTTTCATTTTTTCGAGTACCGTAGTATATATATTTTTTTTCCTCTTTGTGGCTATGGCTATAGACTGGTGTCATGCACATATAACCAATACGTTTGAATCACGTTTAATCCGGGTACCACTCCAAGCCTATATTGCATCCTTAAAGACTTAATTCTCAAGTGATTAACAAATGAACGAGGGAAATACACACAACAAAAATCACTGTAAACACTTATAAGCTATCCTTACTAACTTGCATAGCCAGGCTAGTGAGTCATGCTAAACCCCCAAATCATCATCAACTACAAGTTCATATAAACCAAACCTTCCTCTTGACTTTGTTTGCTAAACTTGAATTAGTTAAAATGTCAAAGTATTATGGCTTTAGATAAAAATTGTATGGTTTTCTTATTCAAGAATAGCAGAAAGTTTTAACAAAGTACACATATAGACAGACCAGCAGTCTTTTATAAACAACGCTTTCTATGAATCCATTAACTTGGTTTGATGATTACTTGTTTTAAACACCTAACAATATGCAGGGATAAACTTGGTTTAAAATGTAAGTTACACTAGTTAGTCAAAGTACAGACGGTCCTACAGTTCTAATTGCTAACACAAAACTCTGGGAAACTGCACAACTTTTTCTCGCTTAAAATATTTTTACTTTTGGTCCCTCGGAATGATAAATATAATATAACTTGGATTGCTTTTTGTGTGTTGACCTGATTAACGTTGGTAATGCATACTACATGTGTACGGACTCAAAGTGTACGCAATTTAATGAACAGATTGCTATAAAGTTAGGGGAAGGGTGCAACAAATTTATAAATTCAAATTTTTTGTTTTATATTTTAGGGGATTAGGGGTAAGTGAGATACTAGACTTATCTCAAGTCAACTGCTTGGCTTTTTTTACATTGTTATCCTGTGACTTATAGAAGACTACTGAGAAATTTCATTTTAAAGAATCGGTGTTGAGTGGTTTTTGGAAAATTATTGAATTAATTCCAGGGTGGACTGGCACAAGACAAACCTTTTCGACATTCTCAATGCATTGTGGGTATGGAGGCCAAACCATGTATTTGATACACAAGTCTATGGCACTATGAACCAGTCCAAATATTAATTGATTTTATGCTAAATATCTGTCATGAGTTGAGAGACACTCTTTTCACATATCTTTGCATGGAACATTTAGAAAAATAATAACCAGAAAAAAAAGAAAAAAAATCAATTTTAAATGGCAATAAAAATACGGAAATAATTGGGCAATCCCTCTCAGGGTACCAGTTACTGATGAATGCAACGCTCTGGAATTAGAACAGCTAATAATGTCACATTATTAGCCAATCAGAAGAGGATTTTTGCAACAATGACAATCAACATGTGACCAATCACGTCCGTTCTTATGTACTTGCTCTTCTAATGCCAGTAAGGGCTGATGCTTTGATAATGTCGAAAAGGTTTATTAGGTTCATACAACAAGGTTCATAGGAGGTCCACGTGGTGTTCATGGGGCTCATAATGAGGTGCACATCCAAATGTCCACACGATTGGTGCAAAACGATATTACCTTTTCAGCGGTACATGTATGTCGACATAACTGTCAAGATGAAGGGGGCAGACTGTTCAATCCTACAAGAGCACTGTGGGGTTAACGACAGCTTGACACATCTACACTGCACACTGCATACTAAATAAGGCATATGTCTGTGTGCAAGGCTGCAGAACTACAATTTGAGGGCTATGCGGCAAGCTATGAATGCATCGACTTTGAAAACCGGCTACAAAAAGGAGGGTTTTTGTTAGAAGTGAGGCTAGTAAATTCAAGCTACTAAATAAGGGTTTGAGTTACTAAATATGAGGCCAGGCTACTAAATATGAGGCCAGGCCACTATTAAATACAAGGCGCGGCTACTAAACGAGTGGAAGCTACTGAAAGGGATTAACACAATGCCACATCATTTAAATACTCAAATCTGAACTCATTCAATAGCATATTGTTCTATTGCTACATACAGTTGTTTTTTTAACCATTCCCCAGTCATTGCATATTCTTTGCCATTCAAATGAAATTATTATATTATTTTTACACATAAAATCTGAAAGAATTCCTTTTTAAATACATAATACGGAATTATTTAAAACTGTACAACGGGCAATATTCGCATCGGTAAACTTCAATATTTTAGTGAAAGATTAATGCAAGAACACCGCACATAATAGGCCATGTCATAAATATTCAGAAGGTAAATTACATTTTCATAAAGTTGATACATAATTCATAAAACTACACGACAACAGGAACATTTTGTTATTGACTAATCGCGATGATAATGCGGGAACGTAGCATGTACATTTCATTTACACACATTCAGATTATGTTTTATATATATAAAATGTTAAAATATACCTAATGGTAAAAATTGATATTTTGTTATATTACTGCTAATGTATATTCACTATTCTAATACTCTGCTAATAATATTGATATTTTTACATTCTACAATCGATATATGCTATGATTTTCTAAAACTACATCGTGGAATCATTTTTGTAGGCAACTTGGAACCCCTTAGTCTCTTACATAACACTTAGGGCACCTTCATATATTATATATTATATATTAATAGTATTGACATTACATTTAAAATGAATACATAAACACACAGTCCCACTAATACCCCTCTTTCACACAATGGAATCTTCCCAATCATTCATAAACAGCTGTTAAATGGGACTAGTCCATTCAGCTGGGGGTAGTTTGAGAAGATTCCAATCAGAGCTGAGAATGCAAGTGACATAGAAGGGTTTTTTTCTCTGACAGGGAAAACATCACAATCCAATATTAATTTCATGCAGTTCCAAAAAATAAAAAAATTATAATTTAACATTGACATTCAAATTATTCCAAGTTACGAGAGTTAAAAGTTTTACTCCAATGAAATCAAGACCTTAAATGCACAGTCATGAACCAAAAGTGAAATTCATAAAAAAAAAAATATGCCATAACACATCCCAACATTCATTTTTGGAATTACGTCCCAAATTCTGAAGTTTTACCCCGTCACAAACCAACCACAAATACAACCATTTTGCCCCCACAAGAAAAAAAGAAGAAAAAACCCATAGAAAACTCCACTTTGAAAATACACGTACACCACATTTGAATACAATATTACAGTATGTATTGCCAAGGAAATAGTTTTTTAAAATGTACAAGTGCCATATCTGGGTCACAGATTATGGACCAAAAAAAGCATCATCATCATCGTACCTGTAATAACATGAACACTTGTGACATTTCACTCCAGACTTTGAATAACAAAAGGGCGACCACAAAGGGAGAAAGACGGAACTTTCCCGTGGCAATGCAATAAATAATGCTAACAGCTGCAAAAGGTGTATACATCGAAAAAGATTTGCATTCAATTTTAATATTAAATAGCTCTTTTTTTGGGGGGGGGGGGGTGTGTAACTGAACTGTTTTATCATTTGATGCATGAATTTTCTACAAGGTTTTGTGATTGGGGAAACTGGCGTGGGGGAAAGGTGGTTGAATGGGGATCAGGGTGCTTGTGTTCTTGAACAAGACACTTTGCTACAATTCCTGGCTTTCAAACAGACCCAGGTGATAGAGTACAATAGTAGGATCAAAATGTTGACCAACAAAAATACACAGGACAAAAGGGAGGACTTTGGGAGGACAAAATGCGGGCTTCCAGGAGTAGTTTTCGTTGATACTCGTCCATGTCCACAGCATCACAAGCCTCAATTGGCATGTTCTGTACTCACAACACTTGTGCTCCGTCCTCAACTAAGCTCTTGGGAGTAAAGTTGCAGTACTCCTGCACCCAAGCCCTTCATTGTGTCATTTTCTTACGACAGTGTGTAACACTCAATAACAAATAATCAATGAAATTTTTCGGATTTGTGGGACAAAAAAAGTAGGAATTTCAAGAAGAAAGTAGGAAAAGTATGAGCAAGGTCAAAAAGACAAAGTAGGAAAAGTAGGAATACTCGAAAACCCGTAATGGCTTCTCTCCACCCAGGAGTATAAATGGGTGCCTGTGAGGGGTAGAGGACCGATCTCATGGCCTGATGACCAGGGGTAATAATTCTGGAGTGCTTTGGCACTTGTATGGGAGGGGGGGGGGGGGGTGTTATGATGAAATTCACATTCAGCCAATACTCATTCAAATTTGTTGAGCACAGCTCAAACTACTAAACTTGCCTTTACACTGCACGTACATTTTCATAACATAACAAAAAACGAATCACTTTATAACAAAAATAATAATTTGCAAGGCCGAGACCAGCTCGCAGTGTAACTGGTATGACACTGGTGAAAAAACCTCAAGTTTTTGTGACAAATATTCGAAAACATCCAAAATGATTACATATGCATTTGTAATAACAAAAACAATGAATTAAATCTAAAAGTCCAAAAGCGAGATAAAATTTGGGATTTCATTTACTAATTCTGGGATTTTTACTAACTATAAAATAAATCGAACGATAAACACAGAAACTTGGAATACTTTAAATTTCAAAAGGAATGGAATTATTATAAGTACTGATATGCAGGATTATAAGTTTGAATGAATCAAAAATATTCCGAGTACAATTCAGACGGAACGCTTCTACGCACGAATAAAAAATTTCCGACAAATTAGAAATGTTTCAAAATAAGCTGAATATATTGTTAAAATGGATCCATTACAATGTTTTTTCCTTATAAATTTTCCAAAAGACTTTAAACAGATAGTTTTGGTCATTGTAGAAAATGATGCCTTCTCAAGAGAAAAATGGTATGATGCCAAAAAAAGAAAGAAAAAAGAAGAAGATGAGATATACCACTAAATGGCCAGCAATCAAAAAATGTTTTTTTCTTGCTTTGTTTTGAAAATATGCTTACTGAAGTACCCAATGCTGAACTATTTTTTTAGGTGAGAAAATAGTTTATTCTTGAACTGAAGGTGATGTTCCAAAGAAATCTTTAAATGCAAAATGCTTTTCAAAGGTATTTTTATGTTACATAAAAAAAATAAGCCTTATGTTAATCTGCTGTGAGAAAAGGTCCATTTCAGTTGGCTTCAGATAGGAATATTTAAAAATCTTCAAGAAACAACTTTGGATGTAATGTGCAATAATCTGTGGCTTTGTTTAAAGAAAATTCGAAAAAGGTGATTTAACTGGCCATGATTATGAATAAATTTGAATATATTATCACATGAAATACTCTGGGACTTGAGAACACAGTAACGATGCTGGTTTTTAAGTGCAACTCGAGAAGCACAAACGACAACTTCAGAATTTCTTTGCACACAAACCTAGATATATTAATATAATGTGCACAAATTGTTTGAAAGACGTGAAAATACAGCAAAAAATGTTGTTACAACTATTCAGACGAGACCGTACCACATCCATTACACTTGTCTCACATTCACAACGTTTCTCACTTGGTGGGTAGACTTCGACAGATACTTAAAAAAAAAAAAAAAGTACTCGCGCCATATTTCTTTTGAACGATAAAAAGGCAACGACCGCACAATATATTGCAATATTTGATACTCTCAATCTTACAAAGAAATGATACGTTTACCCTTAAAAACCTTTGCGGCCGGCTGACAGCCATAACTGCGGTTTGAGGTGAGACCACCGGGCTGGTTGACATGCATAGCCACATTCCTGCACGTACACAATCCATTCATTACTCAACTATATCGTTCTTGAATGGGAGTGTAATGAACAGATTGGGTTTTTTCCAAACAAAGCTTTCATTCACACGAAAGGGGGCTCCGCATGCGATGAATAGGACCACTACTGTTCAGTGTAGTGCCGTTTGTTCGCATTTATGCTCGGCCCTTTTAGAGACAGTTCCGGCATACCAGCACCCAATCGATAACAGCCGGCCGCAACGGGATAAATAAGTTTCTCTTATTTTATATATTACTTTACTAAACCTTTTTAATATACCTCTTTTCCCCGTCTCTCTTTGCTGATTAAATGCCTGGCCGTGATTGGACAGTTAAAAAAAATTGGAATATCATGCATAATAAATATGTATGAAACAGTGCTTAGTAAAATTATTTACACATGGCATAACGATCCATGATTTTCCTAGGCACAAGACTGTGCGTCAGATCGTCTGTGCAAACGACTTGGATAGCAACATTCCTTTGTGGCCCGATGATAAGTGTTACTAAAATAAATATCGAAGACTTGAAGGCGTTTTTTACATTTGGCCAAAAGTGCGTTTTTGTTTCGCTTGCATACATTCTGTGGTTCACCGTGGATAAGATGTTTGACAACCAAAGAATAATTTTTCGGAGGTGTGACCTGTCCATAGGGCCTAAGCAATATTTTGAACTTTTCTAGGATTTTCCCCATTTTTCTAATTTTCCTTAAAGAACATACAGGTGCTGTTCCATTGAAGTTAAAAAAAAATAAAAATTAGTCCACATTTGACAACACATGGACCTATGACGACTGCGCTGTGCAATTCAGGCCCTCTGTTGGTGAACTCGGCCAGTCTCCACTGTCGGGGGATACCGAACGCATTAATAACGGCCTTCGCATTTAACACCCCTTTTTTTGTTTCAGGCCTCCAAAAATGTTACAGCACGTGGTTAACCCATACTAACCACCATCGCAAGTAAACAGCACCCTCTATAGGTGTGCACACAGGTGCCCAATGACCATTTGCATCTGCCGACGAGAAGACAGCGGGGCAACTTGGGTACGGGGGTTAGGTTGCTAGGGCAACTTCAAAGTGCACCTGTCATCGCAGACGAAGTTTGGAATGTAGTGCGCCCTCTGGTGGCAAACAAATAGAGGGCGCCATGCAGGCAGGGGGGAGATTATTTGGCACTGGCCAGTGACGTCATGGAGCCCTCTAGTGACGAGATGGACGCTCGGTGGCCGTGCAGCTCGGCGATGGAGGACGTGTTGAAGAGCTTGTAGTAGCCCATGCTAGGGTGTGACAGGTCCAGATCGTCGAGCATAATCTGAGCCACGCCCATAAAAACCTTACGCTCCATCCGTCCATAGTCCGCCCACACCGTGATCTGTAAAACGACAGAGAAATCATCTCCATTGACTCGGTGCAAATGACATCAATGCCTACAAATTGGCATGTCCATCAGAATTTTGGGAGTCAAAATTTTTCATCAAATTTCCGTGCCGTATTTTGAACAAATTTCGAGGAACACGCACGTGCAGATTACGCAGTCACGTAGTTTGACTCCCCAAAAAACCAAAAAAAATGGAAAAAATCAGGAGGGAGAGTCAGTCGGTCGGTAAATTTTTATTTTTAATTTTTTTAAAACTATCCATGAAAACAATACTACATGTCGTGTAACTCGGAAGTCGGGAGGCAAAAAGTCAGCTTATTTAAAAGTGAGATGGCAAAATGCACGATTGTACAATCATAGCTGTATTTAAAGACAATGATTTTAATAACATTTATTCATTTTGTGCAGGAAAAGGTGAGATTTTGAAAATTCCTTTAAAAATAAATAAAAACAATTTTTTTAAAAACGCGACCCAACTTTTGTGACTTTTAGGGTCAGTCGCAGAGGGCAACACAAGAATTTTTTTTTTGTTTGGCCTAATAATGTCACTCAAACAGTAACTATAGTCACACTACTGTGTCACTGGTGCCCTCCTCACTTGCTACAGTCAAGCATGGCAAATATTGCTATTGTGACCAGTGCGACCATGCGCTGCGGGCACTGGTTCTAGATAGTCAACGAGACATGGTTGTACAGCCATAGTTTGGGCATGAGGGGAAGTGAGACGGTCTCACCGACGGTGGAAGTTACATTGCCTGGGTCAATACATAGGTCTGATGGATAATCTCTCTGGAATCTGTTGAAATTTTATCCTCTATTTAGATCTGGGCCCAGGAAAACCGTAAGGGTGGTGGGGCTGGCAACCTAAAATGTGGCCAACCCCACCGCCTCTGTTGTAGCCCTTTACCTAGAGTGGCTTTTAGCCTTGTATTAGATAATAAAAAAAAAGAAGGTAAAAATAGTTAATTACAGTCTTAGAACTTCCTCTACAGTTCTTTTAAGCTCAGTTTTTATTGCGCAGGCACAAGATTCATCACGTTAACTCGGTTAACTCGCTCCTGACTGAATATCAGCAACTCTTCTCAAAAGGTCAAAGGTAATTCTCAACAGGGTCAAAGGTCATTCTCAACAGGGTCAAAGGTCGATGAGGCCACCCACCTGGAGTATTTTGTTATGGTAGTCCTCCTCGAACTGTAGCGTCTGTTGGTAGAGCGGGTCCAGGGTTCGCCGGGCGATTTTGGTTTTCTTTTTCCCGATGCAGCGTTTGCCGTCCATCAGATACACCTTGACGTACGGAGCTGGTTGACAAAAAGAACACAAAACACAGGTTCTAGCCCGGGTTCCAAAATAATGGATATCTTACAGGCTATCAGGCAGACCCAGGGGAAAAAGTAGGATCAAAATGTAGGACTTTTGCAGGCTTTTAGTAGTTTTCGTTGATACTCACCCATGTCCACAGCATCACAAGCCTCATTTGGCATGTTCTGTACTCACAACACTTGTCCGCACTGGACTTATTTTGGTAAAACTTACCGAGACGATGGGAACTTTTCCCATTTTAAGTCCAGTGCGGACAGCCTAGTACGTTTTCCTCTCAGTTACTCTCTTAATGTAAAAGAGTGAAAAACTCACTCTCAAAAAGAGTGAATCCCTTCTCAAACCACTCGAAAAGAGTGAATCTCTAATAAAAACCACTCGAAAAGAGTGAAAACCACTCGGAAAAGAGTGAAAACCACTCGAAAAGAGTGAAATTTCCACTCTTTCGAGGAGCCATATAAGGGACAACTCTTTTTCGAGTTGTCCCTTATATGGCTCCACGAAAGAGTGGAAATTTCACTCTTTTCGAGTGGTTTTCACTCTTTTACATTAAGAGAGTACTTTTCCTGAGTCCAGCGGTTACTTCTACCGGCCAACTGCTGCCCAGGAAAACTGACCAGGTAACTTTTCCCGAGACGATAAGTCCAGTGCGGACAGTGCGAGTCGGTAAAAGCGGCTCAGTAAAGCGTACATCCGGCCCGACCGCAAGGTCATGCTTCACAGGGAAACCACGCATGCGCTTTACATTGTTTCACCGCGGTGCGGTGCACGTGGCAAGTTTCCAAATTCCAGTGCGTTGTTCCTCTTTTAGTCGCAATCATGGTAGATTTTATTATCGATAAAAAAGTCGGAAGTTTTATTGGTGCTAAAGACGTAGGCTTGCGTGTACACATCGGCCGGAAAAATGAAAAGGCAGGCGTCAATGTAGAAAGGTCACGCAAAGCGCCCTCATGAGTCCTTATATTGACAGCTCGGTTACTTCTACCACGGTCTCGGTAAAATTTTCCCGTGTCAAAAGTCCAAGTGCAGACAGTGGTCACATTTGACCATCGTCTCGGTAAAACCTTCCAAAAAAAAAGGTCCAGTGCGGACACGGCTTAAGACTCACCGGGGAGCACCTTTGAGATGGACTTGGACATCAGCCCCCTAGCACGGATAATTTCCACCTCCAGCAATCCCCGTTTGTCCATCAGGCCGATCTGGATATTGCCCAGGCAGGGGGAGCCGAGAACCTGCCTCCCCACCAGCTGCGCTGGCCCGAGTCCCTCCAGGAAGCTGTCAAACTGGCCCTCGGGACCCATGCGGAAGTTACCGGGTAACCAGAGTCTGTCGGAGAATAAAACGCGACGAGGTCAGATTTTCAACAACTCGTGGGGAAACATCAGCTCTTTGGACAGACGAGCCGCAGCGGCACATCCGAGTTTTACATCCGGGGGAGCAACGTCACAGAAATGTTTGAAAATGTAAGCCCAATTTTTAATGCTCTGATTTTTTTTTTGATTTTTTTTTTGTAGAAAAGTGGGGAAGGGTCAAGCAAAAAAGTTATTACAATTTAAAGGTAATAGACAACATTTTGCAAACATAAACAAACAAAAATACTGAATTATTATGAAATACCTGACTTGACTGTAAGTAAATAATAGTCTCAAGCATCCTGTGAAATCATGGCACCTGGTGTGCTGTCATTTTCAAGAAAAGTGGAATTTTTGTATCAATTTCCAGTGACAGTCTAATTCCGACCATCGTTGGGGAAAAAAACACCTTTCTTCCAATAATGCCTCGAATTTAGCAACTTTAGTTTTTAGTCCACATTTTGTTTGGCAATTGGTTACACATCCGTGAACGGGTACAAGCTGGCAAGTCTAGTTCCCCGACCTGATAATTCCCCGATGTCTTCAGTAGTATCAGGGAACCAGACTACAAGAACAGCATTTTTTTCCTCTGTTTTCCAGCATCTATGCACACAAAACTTTAACCCCTTGAGTACGGTTATCTTAGTGAGGCATCGGGGTGCCAGGGTGGCCTGTGCAGCCAAGCGAAACGGCCACAATGTGTTTGTGCAGTCCAGCGCAACATACACAATAATCCAACAATGGATTGAAACTGCACAAACAGCGACAAATGGCGTCATCCGACCTGGTGCCACTTTTTTTTGCGCCATTTGGCGTCATCCGTACGCAAGGGGTTAAAACAGGTCAGTGTTACAATATTCCCCACAAACACTAACCCCCAAATCCATTCATTTTAATTTAAACTACAGTAAAAGCAAGTGTTGTATACTACATTTGTGACCCGCTCTGGAAAAAAGTATATTATGTCGCAAAATATGAAAAATTAGTGTTATGTATGATTGGAAAGCCCGCAATGTAAGCTTTCATTTGGTACATGATATAGCTCCAAAGCCGTTTCCGTTCTGGAGATATCGTGTTTTTGCATGTTAATTAGTCATATGGAGTTCAAATTGCACAACAGAGAAAACAGGCTTTGAAATAGCTGGTTCTAATACACTGCAATGGAACAATGCACTCTAAAAAGGTTATTTTTTCACTTTATTCACTGAAATCAACATTGTTGTGCACCAAATCTGAAACTTTAGATATTTAAGATGTCATTAAAGACAAAAAACAAAAAAATGAATTTTGACGAAAAATTTCACCCTCTCAAAGTTGAAAGGGCCATTACACATAAATGCATAGGGCGACTTATATTACCTTTTTCTGGACCGGGTCACAATTAAGTTCTAAAAAATTGTCCAATCATGATAGCCATAATTTCACATGCAATGTGCAAAATCGGAGACGGACAAAAGTTCCTACGCAAAAATTCAATAGGATTGTCTGGTGGTGTGGTTAACTTGATAGATCAATTATTCGGTGGGGTGAGGTGGGGGGGAGGGGAGTTATACTAACTGGCTCGAGCTGTCGCTGCTGAAGCTACAGACGCTTCCGTCCGTGCTCTCGCGACTCGCTTGTTTTTGTAGACGATTCCTCATCTCGGCAGCCAGGCCGACTTCCTCACTACGCACGATACTACTCCTGGGCTTCTTGCCTGCCGAGAGAAAAAAACAGGTTGTATCGTAAAATCGGGTGTGATCCCTGGCTATACGACATTCTGGGTTTATGACTTCTGACTAGCGCCCACCCGAACAAAGATACCGACAATTTGGGAGACCGCCAACATAGGGCAAGATAGCTCAGTTGGTATAGAGCGCCGGTACGGTAACCCGGAGGTCACAGGTTCGAATCCCGCTCCTGCCAGTTTCTTTGTTCACATTGAAAATGTATTCAAATTTACCTAGTCAGTTTCCCTTGTGGATTGTTTGACGAATTATAAGTTAAAAAGTCGTATCCTCATTGAGTGATCCCCACAATGTCGCTTCCCAGGTTGTATCGTAAAATTGGTTGTGATCCCTGGCTATATGACATTCTGGGTTTATGACTTCTGACTAGCGCCCACCCGAACAAAGATACTGACAGTTTAGGAGACCGCCAACATAGGGCAAGATAGCTCAGTTGGTATAGAGCGCCGGTACGGTAACCCGGAAGTCACAGGTTCGAATCCCGCTCCTGCCAGTTTCTTTGTTTACTTTGGAAAAAAACAAAAAAAACAAAGTCATCAAAATAATGGTGGTTTCAGTGGTGTGCAAAAATATTCTAACACTTGGCATATTTTAGGTACTTTAGTTGTTTGTGATGAAATGGCAATCAATATACCAATGTACATTCAAATAAAACCCTCTGGAATGAACTTCAGAAGACTTGGAACAGCATTAGTGTAGAAACTCTCAGGAAATATATAGACACTATGCCCGAAAGATGTGCCGCAGTGATTGCTGCCAAGGGTGGACACACACCAAATATTAGAGTAAAGTTTGATAAAAAAGATGGTAGGACTGGCAGATACCAATGTGAGCTACATGTATGCTCACAACAATTACCTTCTCTATTTTAATACAGGTGAAAAATGTAAACCAGGCATTGTAAGGCATTAATTAAAACCCTCCTATACTTATAACTATCACAGCCTATCAACAACTCTAAACACCAACTCTCACAGTTTGTGTGTGTTTCAATCTGTCATTTGATAGGTTTTGATCTGTACAGCAGCTGGGTCGATTTTGGCCCTGAGAACAGGAGGGTTAATTAAATATCAATTTCTTCAGATATGTCAAGTGTTTGAATAATTTTGCACACCACTGTATATTAAAGGGCCCATCCATTTTGTCATTTCCATGAGCATACAGTGTTTTTTCCTGAACCTTTCTGAACTTTCTGAACTTTCTGAACCCCTCTGAACCCCTCTGAACCCCGCCAAACCCCCCAACACCCCTCCCCCCCCCCAAAAAAAACAAAAAAAACCTGATGATTTCTCTGTTCGGTCTTCCAGGTATTTCAAGCAATACATAAACATTGTCGTAGACTTTCTTGGACGCCATGCAGGATAATGAAGACTGCACAACAATCCCATAAAATGAACAGTTGTACACGGTGGATTCATAAAAACAGTTGAAGCTGGAATACCTGAGCGGAATAGCAGCAGGAATTAGAACTATGAAAGCTGCTATTTTGCGGGAAGAGTATTATCAGCGAGGTAGATATCACCATTTGAAATTATTTTTAAAAGTGTACATGGCTCTCTTACCTCCTCCCCCCAGCATATGGTTTGTATATCCATGGATGGCAAAAATGGATGGCCCCAACTACAGAGGGTATATGTTCCAGTAAATTTGACGCCCGTTACACCGCCGTCTGTCAGCAGTAGTTCTATGCAGCCAATTAATTTGTTCAACAAGAATTTGCTGGGATTTTAAAAGTAATTTTTAGAATATAACTGATTTTTTTCTTCAAAACTCTCCTTAAATATCAGATTCGCCCTCCCAAATTTACAAATATCGGGTTCTCTAACAATTGAATAGGGTAACTTCCCAAGAAATGTTTTCTGTCTACAAAACATTCGGTCTAAAACTGTGCTTGGTATCGACATATTTTTTTTTTTTATGGAAGTCGCCTCATACAAGGCTAAAAGCTACTCTAGGTGCTACGACATAGCTGGTGGGGTTGGCCACATTTTAGGTTGCCAGCCCTACCACCCTTACGGTTTTCCCGGGTCCAGATCTAAATAGATGATAAATCTTCAATAGATACCAAAGAAATTTTCCCAATTTTCAGAGCTATATATGGGTAACTTCCATCGCTGAGACCAACTCACCTCCCCCAATGATGTGAAACAATGTCTACAAAATGTAGACATACTGTGCTATTTACAAAAACTTGCTAACTCACAAGAACCCATGGAAAATGTCTTACAGGAAATACGCCAAAAAAATCTCCGACGAAAGAATTGACCACCGTACCTGCTAAGTTGGACGTGCTGTTACTTTTCTTGGAAAGTCCGACTAGCGACGCCATCTTGTACCCGATGCTCGCCCGGCGCTTCTTCCCCTCCTGTATGCTCACGTCGGCCGCAGAGTCTGATATACTGCCCTCGTTATTGTCGTACATGTACATGTCCGCGCTGCTGTTGCTGCGGTTGAGCGGTTTCTTCACGGGGGCGGTCTCTTGCATTTTCGCGGTAAAGGCACTAGCAAGGGGGGAGAAGAACGGTTTACAAATTTAGGGAGCACCGCCTATAACCCATGTTCGGGCCAGGCCGTTGAAAAGCCTGGCCAAGCCTGGGCTTTTATAATCCCCTGGTTGTACACAATAAACTGCCCACTAATGCTGGAGTCCAGCCAGCTCCCATTGTTCACCCAGACTTGATCTCCAGCCCGTTAATGGAATGACAACAAAAGCAATCACTAGTGCTCTATTGTTAGGTGATTTGTGGCTCACAATAGCAAGACTAAAAGCCAGAAGGCCCGGGCCTGGCCAGCTTTTTCAATGGCCTGGCCCGACCATGGGTTAGGCAGTGCCCCCAATAGTATAGGTGGTAATTTAGTATAGATGGTCAGGTTGGCCTTGTGGTACTTTCCTTGCATTCCACTGCTGTGACCCGGGTTCGAATCCCACCAGGGCCGATTCTGTGGGTTTCCCCAGAATATCATTCTGGGGTTTTCCTCCCACTTCCAAAACCAAACATTTCTTCGTCGTCTTCCTGCAGGTTCCTTTAGGCTTTTGAGCTGCAGTGCGATATGCACTTTTGAGGAATCCTTGGTTTCATTACCAGAAAGAATGAAAATAAATAAACATAAACAAACAAACAAACAAATAAACAAGTTTTGAATCTAAGGAGCCTGAGATGTGACATCACACTCTCTTTACATGCGTGGTTTGGATTGGAGCAATGCGTATTAACAAAGCGTGGCATCTCAGGGCCCCTGTACAATGTGAATTATGTAAGTTTTTTGTTGTCGTGGATGGAATGTTGTCGAATGTCAAAGTTATTCTAGGCTGTGAATATTTTGAAACTGTTTAACAGGTAACATATATTGTTATTCTGTTTGAAAAGGATTAATTTTCAGTGTATTTGATAATTTGGATGTTTGCTGAATAGGGTCAGAAAAGGAATTTTCTATTAATTAAATATTTGAAGCGGTGATTAAAAATCAACAACCCTTTGACAAACTTAGTTCAGATTTTATCTAACTTTGCAAATCTGGGCCCAATTTCAAAACACTGCTTTTTAATAACGGTAAGCAGAAAATTTGTTCTAACTATAGCAGGAAAATTTGCTTAATTAAGCATTAGCGTATTTCATGGCCAAGTCGTGCTAACGCCTGCGCGTGCATGGAGATTTATATTGTTGCATCACTTATTTAAGCAAATCCTGCTTCCGAAGTTAGCGGGCTCTTCGCTGTGCTTTACTGCTAACAGTCTCTATGAAATTGGGCCCTGGTCGCCACTACTTCAAATTTTGGGGGATGAAGTTATAATACCATTGGGGAACGGTTACAATGGAGCTAAAAATCACAACTTACATGCTGGGGAAGTTTGTCCTAATGTTACATTTAAAATCCGCTTTTTTCAACAATGAAGTGGTGATAATTGTGACCCGCTCTGAAAAACGGTATATTATGTCGCAAAATATGAAAAATGAGTTTCATGTATGCTTGAAAAGCCCGCAAGGTAAGCTTTCATTTGGTACATGATAGAGCTCCAAAGCCCTTTCCGTTCTGGAGATATCGCGTTCTATGGAGTTCAAATTGCACAACAGAGAAAACAGGCTTTGAAATAGCCAGTTCTAAAAACAATGCAATGGAACAATGGTTATTTGTTTCACTTTATACACTGAAATCAACATTGTTGTGCACCAAACCTGAAACTTTAGATATTTAAGATGTTATTAAAGACAAAAAACAAAAAATGAATTTTGACGAAAATTGTCACCCTCTTGGGTTGAAAGGGCTATTACACGTAAATGCATAGCGCGACTTATATCACCTTTTTCTGGAGCGGGTCACAATATGTAGTCGTGGTGGCATAATTTTTTTTTAAACTGTCAATTAGTCTGCTTTTTTGTTTATGATGTGATAAATTACTAATATAAATAAAATACAGATTACACTTTTTTTCCTGCAATTTCTACTGTTAACCAAAATATGGTATAAAAACTACAAATTATTTAAATATTGGGTATGATAATGTACACACACGTGCAAACAAGCCATACAAAAGTACACATAACCTTCTGTAAATATATTCTGCGACTGAAACAATATAGTCGGGGTTATACATGTAGTTCAGATGAAAATGTGCTGGTTGAAACCAAACGTACATCAATTAAAACCAAATGTGCTGTCCTCGAATCAAGAAAAATCGCAGGTTCGAATCCCGCTCCTGCCAGTTTTCTTTGTTCACTTTAAAAATTAAAAATAAATAAAATAATAAAAAAAAATTTTTTTTTTTTTTAATTGAAAAAAAAATAATGTTTTTTAAAGTTTTGTTTTGCTTACAAATAAAGTGGAGGGTTCACTGTATATAGTCATATAAAATAAATGAATTTTTTTTTTTTACAAAAGACGTTTGCAGTACATTTTCTTAATGGGGTAAAGTGGGCAAATTTCATGGCATAATAATTTCAGCAGAAAATGAGCAGGGAACCAGCCAAAAGTAATTCACATTACACAGCATTTTTTGTTTGGGCTGGTAACACTGGCCCAATGTCATGGAATCCGTAATGCTATGCTGACAGCCTGGAATTCCATGTTAACGGAGCGTGCACAAAAAATTCTTTAAGCACAAAATCCTTAGTTACGGGATGTACGCATAATCACTCCTACTATTTAAAAAGTCAAAATCAGTCAAAATTTCCTTCCACCTCCCCTGCTATACTTTTACACAGACATGATCAGATTACATGTGGTTTTGTACTATGGCAGGAGGGTCAAAAACAATCACCTTGACTGATTTTGACCCATACAACAACATGGCTCAGAATGTATGTTTGCATAGGAGGGTTTTTAATCAAAATTCCTCTAATACTAACCTTTGAAACACTCCCTAATTGTTCGCACAAAATGTTCTGGTATAGTGGGTGGCAATTCTCACTAAAATGACAGATTCCATGAAATCGAGCTTTGTTTGTCCGAATCAAATCTAACTAAATCGGCTTCAGTTCTATGCAACTGGCCCCTGACTCGAGAGAACGTCTGATGTGAAATGTCTTTCACTATAAATAACTTTCCTCAAAAAATTATAAATCAGCACACAGTATTAAGTCCTAATGTGTAGAAAAGAAACAAACTCACCACTTTCTTTGACACATGGTTTCCCAGATACAAACGCTCACATCGGTACAAGCAAATCCTTTCCAACCATTTCCCCACACTAGTTGAACTTTTCTAAAATGTCAAGTCCATAGCTAGCATTTTCTCCAATGCTTCAAATCGGATCCCTCCTTATACACCTGACACAAACAATGACTCGTGAGCGGCAAACGCTCTAATCCGTGAACGAGGACTTATGTAAATAAAAAGCCAACAGCTGGCAATTGGTGTTTAATAGTTTTTTTAATGAATTTACCAGAAATGCAAATGTGAAAACATTGCTAAATATACACACGTCCATTTTGGTGACGTGTTGGTAAACATATATGCGAGTGGAAATTTGGAAAGCCGGCAGCGAGATCTGCCACCCGACGAGTGAATGACGCACCGAAGCAAATATACTGGTATAATAAGGGCAATGCTACTATTTCTGTGCTATTATTTATTTATATTTTTATTTTTATTTTTTTTTTTTTTACAAAAAAAACCCAACAAAAACACAAAATATTTTTATATATTTATTTTAGATATCCTGAGCATATATTTGTATAAATTTGATGGATTTGTACTAAAATAAAGCTTATGTGTTACAATTCCATGCCTATATTCAATTAAAACTGACCGACACAAAATATTTGGGGGAGGTGAGTTGGTCTTGCCAACACTGGAAGTTACCCCACCTACATGTAGGTCTAAAGGTCTAAAAATTGAGATCATTTCTTTGGTATCTATTAATGATTTTCCTCTATTTAGATTTGGACCCAGGAAAACCGTAAGGGTGGTAGGGCTGGCAACCTAAAATGTGGCCAACCCCACCACCTCTGTTGTAGCCCATTACCTAGAGTGGCTTTCAGCCTTGTATTGGGCACCTATTAAAAAGTTGTAAAATCTTACGGGGAGTTTTTTTTTTTAACTCCGGATTACAATCTAAACGGAGTTGCTAAGGTTTTAATATTTAAATGTTCTTTTCTTCTTTACAAAAAAACAAATTCTGCTGTCAATTTGTATAAGGTATTTCAATACAAATAATGAATGTTTATGAGGTGACAGATTGAATGTTCCATTCCACGAGGCGAAGCCGAGTGGAATGGAACATTCCATCTGTCACCGAATGAAATTATTCTTTCCATTGCACGAATGTGAAACATTCATTACTTGTTTTATACAATGCCTGAATAAATCCTTGACAGATTGCATGCATGGATTTCTTTGTGTTCAACGTGCCGTTTTACCTTCTCAGACTCAGTTCCCGCATAAAACCCCGACAAAAAGTTGTCCAGTTCGGAATCGGTTAAAGCTCAATTGTTATTCCTGCGTGTCTCGCAAATTCATCTAATCGTTTGACTGCGTATTACTATTACATTTGTTTCTTTGTGTTAGCAGCGTCAGCATTGCCCGCGAGTTCCAAAATGTTGTCGTCTGTTAGGAGAACAAACCGCGGTTTCGGGAAAATCGCCCGCCATTTTGTGTGAATAACAGCCTAGACTGGTTCCCGGTCCCGATATGTATATAATATACATTTGAAGCATGAAGGACAATGGAGGGACCGGGAACCAGTCCAATGACAGCCGTGTTGTAGCGCCACCAATAGTGACCGTGAAATTATTGAAGTTACATCACACGCCTACCGTGTGATGTAACTTCGCGCCGTGCGATGGAACGAATAATTCAATGCACGTGATCGACAATCCACCAATCAGATGACGGGGATTTATTCAGGCGTTGTATAATGTAATCTGGCGCAAATGGCATCAAGATCAGACAAAGATGAGTGGGACTGTAGGATGGGACTGTACGATGGGACTGTACGATGGCACACTCTTGTCAAATAACTGAAAACCTGTTTTTACATTGGACTGTACGTAATGTCTCTTCTACCCCCTAGGGGCCACTATCATGAAACTGCTAAGCACGAAATGTTTATTAAGCGCAGAAAAACGCTCGCAGGCTTTCAAGCAGACCCAGGTGAAAAAAGTAAGAGAATAGCAACATCAAAACTATAAAAAAGAGGACAAAAGTTGGACTGAAATTCCTGAAATTTTCAGAAAAAGGGGAGATTCCAAAACACATTTTCTAAACATTCTAACACGTCTCCCCAAAAAATCTTATCCATTAACCTGAATTTGTCCTTACATTTCAACAACCAGTGCAGAATTTTCAGGGTTTCAAGCAGACCAGGGTGGAAAAGCAGATAATAGCAGGATAAAAAAAAAAAAAATAGAAACATGACAAAAGTAAAACTTTGGAGGACAAAATCAGGATAAAAGTAGGACTATTGCGGGCTTTCAGGAGTAGTTTTCATTGATACGCACCCGTGTCCACAGCATCACAAGCCTCATTTGGCATGTTCTGTACATGTACTCACAACACTTGTGCCCCATCCTCAACTATTAAAGCTCTTGGAAGTATTAAGTTGCAGTACTCCTGCACCCAAGCCCTTCATTGTGCGATTTTCACAGTGTGTAACACTGCTATGGCAAATATTCAATGAGATTCATTTTTCGGAGTTGTGGGACAAAAAAGCAGGAAAAAAAAGAGGAATTTCAAGAAAAAATTTGGAAAAACTTGAATTCTTGAAAGCCTAGAAAAATTTTACGTGCCAAAAACAGGCTACCAGCCAAAAACCGGTTCTCGGCTGATTCCTCATTAATAGTAGAACAACTTTGTATGCAATATTTTGCGAAAAGCAGCTTCAGACAAACATTCTGGGACAGAAAGCGTACAAACCTTTCTTTTTTCACTATTAAATGGGTCATTCTATAAATTTGGGGTCCAATTTTGGTGTCCCTTTTACATCTGACATGTACAAGATTTTGCAATTCCGGACACATTATTTAATTCCTTCTATCTCCAAGAGTGATTGTGTAAAGCAAAGTACCTGCCAAACAAGTAAAAAATAGTGTGAAGTCAATTTTAATACTTGATGGGAAATTACACAGGTCAGGTGTAACAGGGACACCAAAACATGTCACTTTTGAACCCAAAATTTACAGAATGACCCTAATACATAAAACTGCCAAATAAAATCTAAAAACCTAACTGACTACATTTCTATTACGTGGAACGACCTAAAATTGCACTTAACCCTATAAACCCCCTTCCTTTTTTTCATATAACCCTGCTAAATCCAACAAAATCCAAAAATTTCCCAACAAAACTGAAATGAGAAGCCTGCTAAATACAACAAAATCAGACAGAGCAAATTTGGTTGGATTCTGCAGTGTACCAACCACACACCAGCCTTGGCATTTTGGAGCTACCCTGCTGAATCCCAACAAAATACACCAGGCATTTGTTTGCACGAGCCCTGCCAAATCCAACAGAAATTTTCACGAAATGTTCACAGAATTTTCACTGAAATTTTCACAAAATCAAACAGGTATATTTAGCTACTATACCCTGCTGAATACAACAATATCCAAACACACCATGTAGTTTGTGTTGACTGCAAAATCCAACAAATTGCAACAGCTTTTAAAAACTCCGGTTATTTTTTCTAACTCAATTTACGTTTTGTTGTTTTAATATATATAAATATAGAGAATTTTTAATATAGAGAATGGTTTAATATATACTATTTATACTAGAGTATCTTTTTAAAATTCCTATCCCATTCCTGTAATTGGTAGTTCTACCGCTGTTGGATGTGGTTAACAAATAAATAAATTTCAAAGAACTATCACCAACTACATGTAGCTATCAATAAATGTATCGCTAAAGTCTTACCATCCATGTTTGGTTTCTATATCAACTGACTACTCGCCACGTTTCAATTTGCGAGGATTAACCGTTTTGCCACCTAAGCGAGACACTTCTCTCTGCCGAGTCGGACCCTTCGTGGGCGTATCAGTCACGGACGGAGATTGGTCAGGGCGACTCGGAGCAGTCTGGCTCTCGTCGGATTGGTGCGGTCTGGCAACAGCCTCGGGCGTGATTGCTGGTGATAAGCTCTCTCTGCAAGTTTTGACATTATTTCTGATAACGGGTGCTTATTCGGGGCATATGGGTGGACAGGAAGGAGATAGGATCTTGAAAGAATAAAGGAACGTTTGGGCGTGGAAACACAAAACGGAATGCAACACCGAATGGAAGAAAGGGTTTTTACCATGGGAGGAAAGGTGATGTAGTTGTAGTCAAAAGTTGACATACACGATAAAGTCCCAATAGACCGAACCCCTTGTGTCCGGCTGTCATTGATGGGTGCTGTTATGCCAAGAACGGGCTGTGCAGCCAAGCGTAAAGGCAAACTATATCCACCACACTGAATAGTGCACTATTCATTGGAGCCCCTTTCATGTGAATAAAAACTTTATTAGAAAAAGCTCCATCTATTCATTAAAGGTAGTGTACACGATTGGTAATCCTCAAATTGTTTTGTTACTGAATTATTACGAAATATCTTACTAGACTGTAAGTTAATAGTAGTCTCAATCATCCTGTGAACAGATGGCACCAGGTATATAAGCTGTCGTTGTCAAGAAAAGTTTCCAGCTGGAAATCGTTGGAAAACTGCCCTGTAGCCTTTAGTCAAGGCGTGCGTGGCTACCCGAGCTAGTGGCGCGCCCCATGCTGGCATTCGGAGCATGTCACGCATCCAGGTAGCCACGCGCGCCTTGACTAAAGGCTATCATCTGCCCGACGGTTGAAAACGAGCGCAGTTTTTCTCTCGTTTTTTTTACGCCATCCAACAACGCAAAACGTTTAAAAGGTCAGTGGAACGATATTTCCTATAAAATACTAACCGTTTCTGAAAATTGCAACAATGACCAATCATGTACACTACATTTAAACTCCCATTCAAGAACAATACAGTCGAAACATGAATAAACTGAGTATGCACAGAAATGTGCATAAAGACAACAACCGGCCTTTTTCAAACCGTGGATCTATAGGTCTACACAGGGTCTATAAGGTCTGAACATTGGGATGATTTCTCTAGAATCTGTTGAAGATTTATCATCTATTTTAGATCTGGGCCCAAGAAAACCACAAGGTGGTAGGGTTGGCGAATTCAAAATGTCACCAACCCAACCACCTCTGTTGTAGCCCTTTCACCTATAGTGGCTTTTAGCCTATGTATTTGGCGATTTAAAAAAAATGCATGAAGAAGGACTTTTGAAACATGATTTTATTGATACACTGAGAATTTACAACAAAAGAAATCCAAGAAACAACAGCTCCGGATACAATTGGAGAACAGTTTCCACGTGTATGTGAACTTTTAACCACAACTGCGGCATAAATATTTCAAAAATATGTTCGCTAACAAATCGTAACCCTTCCCCCCCCCCGAAGGAAAATGGGCAGCACGTCAAAATTTCATGTGCTGCTCCTTTTTTGGACGGGATAAATGAATTCTCTGTCCGACTTTCTCATGTTCGGTCCAGCAAAGTGCAGAGTGACCAGGTACGTCATATAAAGTCGCTGACGTCGTTTCGCATAACGGCCCAGTCAACTAGGCATGATTGATGGAAATCTTGACAAAGTTGATTTTCGGGTTTTTGTAGCGTTAGGAAGTGCAAGTACAATGTATCACAGATTACAAAAACCTGAAAATCGACTTTGTCAAGATTTTCACCCATTGTGCCCAGTTGACTGTGCCGTTACGCGAAACGGCCTCAACGAATATTCCCGATTACGACGTACCGGGTCACATATCGTCACCAACACCACGAACTGACACTCTCTAGTGCGTGAGTGCCAGCAGCCCAGCACGCGCGCGTATTTTACAGAACCGAGTAATTTTCGTTTTCACGAACTGACACCCAAGTAAGTGAGCGCGCGCTAACCACATTTTCATTTTCACGAACTGAAACCATCCTTAATTTTCACGAGTTTCGAGGTTTCAGTTCAATGTCTCTGTAACCCCACCAGTATATACAGATGGAGTAGATTCGTGTCAAAGTTTTTAAAGCGTTTTTCTTGGAATGGTACTTCCGCTACATGCTTGCGTGTCAGTTCGTGAAAACGAAAATTCTTCTCTAGCGAGTCAGTGCCCGATGTGCGCGCGCACACCTGGGTGTCAGTTTGTGAAACCGAAATTTACTCAGTACGCGGTTTCACGAACTGACACCCAGGTGCGCGTGAGTGTCAGTTCGTGAAAACGGTGACGATATATGGACTTGCTTTTTGTGACATTGCAACACACCATACTTTTTTTTTGGGGGGGGGGGATTATAACAAGGATTTCAATTTGTTACCGAACTTCTGAAAGAGAAAAATATATTTATACATACATGCATAATGTACACCAATAACACCATAATGATATACCACAGTTTCCATTCACCAGTGCAATTTGGCTGTAGTTTTTGCTATCGAGATTGCTTTGCATTTATAAAAGCAAGAGCATCTTAATTATGGGCCGACGTTCTACGGAAGATGAAAATATCCCGTTTTTCTTTTTCAGATTTAATTTCTTCACGAGAGGTGTGATCTGATATGCAAGAAGGTTTGGTTTTTTAGAAACTAGCTGATGCATCAGTTGTACGGTACATCAAGCATGGCCGTGGGGGAGGGGCTAATCTATTCAGCTCCACCCCCTTTTTTCATTCAGTGAACGATTTTTTCATGTGAGAATGTTTCTTCATTGAAATTTTCAAAAACCTTTAACAAAATTTAAAAAAATTAAAAATTAAATAAAAATCAAATTGTGATCAAGTACTGCATTTTTATCAAAACGGATCAAAAAAACAATTCAGTCTCAAATACGATTGGTCACTGCAAATTGCTGGGCTTGTCATGACCACAAGAACGGCACGGATATGAACATTTATGGTACGAACGAGTTGTAACTGAATGCAGAAGGGTTGGGTATCAGTTACTGTTTGATATTTTGTAAAAAAGTGAGTTAAAAGTGTACCAAAAACTACAACCAAATCACACAAAAAAATTACAAATACTATGAGAAACTTGCACTAGCTACACAATACTCACAACTTACATTCATTCTCACAACCAATCACCACGGTAACGTCGCATATGACAGAAGGAAAAGCAATGCAGAAGTTATGCGGTAAAGGTACACGTGTCAGGGGTGAGATTTGAAGAAAAATAAAAAAATCCACCAAAAATCCTGAGGCATTTAATTTGTATGGCGTTGCTGAAAAATGCATATACTACCAAAAGATACGGTTCAATAATTGCAACCCCCCAAAAAATAGCATCATTAGAAATAAAAGTTGGCCATTTCAGGTTGCAGAGGTCATTTTGGAATGATAAAAACAATTTAAGGACCGAAAAAAAATCGTCCGGAAATCTGGAAGACGTCTCACCACGAATCCTGAAATCAGGATAAAAATATGGGGAAATATCACACCTTATGTATGTGCGTGCAGGAATTAGGGCGAATGTAGCGAATATTCGATCATCAACCGAATATTCGAATAGCTTTTTGCCAATTCGAATATTCGATGTATATGCACGTACAGATACATGTACGACTATGATGCTATTTTAATATAAAAGTTACGGCACTTTGCAGTATCATATTTTTTGTGGACAGAGCTCAGAGGTTTATGGTTCCTGACCGTAAAATCCTTGACACTTCTAAAATAATTATTGCAAAAACTTGGGCTGGAGTTTGGTTTCTTGGAAAATCAGAAGATTATACGTACTCGTATTGATCTTGATACAATGCAAAAAAAATTCCATCGGGTAAATATCGATCGCCGCATGTACATTTTTGTAAAACACCGGCGTGCTTTGCATGCAACTTTTTACCGGCGCGGCATGCAGTTGCAGCAGACGCCCGACTTGATCGGCGAGTATCAAATATTCGAATATTCGGTCAAGCCTAGTCTCGAATAATCGAATACTAAATTATTAAAAAATGAACAGCCCTAGCAGGAATCTGGGCACAGGATTGCTACACACCCATGGACATTACAGGGGCCAATTTCATAAAGCTGTTAAGCACAACAATTTGCTTAGCATGAAAATGTCTTGCTTTATAATAAAAACAGGTTACCAGCCAAAAATCCATGTAATTTTCATGCTAAGCAAACAACAGCTGATAATGCCAGTCAAAAGCAATATTCCACACATGGAAATCTGGTTGGTAATCCAGTTTTTATCAAGGAAGCATTTGCATGCTAAGCAAATTTTTGTGCTTAACAGCTTTATGAAATTGGCCCCTGGTTACTGAGCAAGCTACCGTTTCCATTGTATATAACCTTCGTATTGTTACTCTTCAGTGTCCAATAGGTACCATCAATCGTGCGCCCAAATTCATCTAATAGAACATAACACAACATGCAATGACATAAAAGTTAACAAAAGAACGTGCAGTGAGAAGTTAGCTTTTCAAGCTTGAAGTATATTTGAGTAATCGTTTACCTTTGTACAGTAGAATTTCCATCTAATTCAAAAAGACGCACAGCTCATACCGCTTGGAATATCAGAGCTTAGATAAGTTCACTAAACACTACATGATAATGACGAATCCAATGGCTATGACATGAAGCGCCCTCTACTGGCAAGAGGTGTTAGAAATTACCCTGCCCCAGAATTAATGTAACCGAGCTTGGTGAAATTGCCGTGAACAAAAATTGCTTTCTTATTTACCTTACCACCACTAACCCATGCAACTTCACAAATTTGTACAATCGTGCTACAAAACAAGAGAACTTCGCATGAAATAGGTACATGAAGAATGCGGAAATGGGGGAGGGGATGGAGAAATCGGGGAGGGGCCACGGAAATAGGGGAGGGGCCGCGGAAATGGGGGAGGGGCTGCGGAAATGGGAGAGGGGCTGTGGAAATGGAGGGGCTGTGGAAATGGAGGAGGGACTGCTGAAATGGAGGAGGGACTGCTGAAATGGGGGAGGGGCTGCGGAAATTGGGAGGGCTGCGGAAATGGGGAGGGGCTGCAGGAATGGGGGCGGGGCTGCAGAAATACAATGCAATAGACGTTATGTCGACGCTGAAAGTGGAAAATTGGCCTTTCCCGGCTTGCCGCTGGCGGCGCACTGAGTTGTGAATCGCCCGAATTACCCTTGCATGGCTTACATGCCAACCAAACTATATGTACATGTATGATGCCTGCTATTACATGTGGAGGTCCAGTTGCATAATGGTTTTTCACAAATACCTACTTACGGAGTTGAGCTTAGCCTGGGTTACTCATATCAATTCATCTAACCCTGCCAACATGTACAATGATTGCGGTACAAGCTAGATCCACGCACCGTGTTCCATAACAGTCTGGCCAACATGCATCTAGCCCACCCGACACACTTTGTACGAACCAATTAAAACAAGTCGTCCGTACCACGGACGCCATCAAACAAAGAAACTACACACAAACTAGCAGGCATTGTAAATGAAATATCGTCCAATCAACAACTGCGTAGCTATTTTTTTCCCCTCCCATTAAAACAATAACTGCCAATATAAACAAACTGTCTTTCAGTTTCTCTCTGATTTATCAAGCAAATCCAATTTTATTGACGACGGAGCTCTACTATCGAAATTAAACGACTAAATTTTACGCAGCTACCGGGATATGTCAGTATGACCTGTCACATTAAATTGAATCCAAGATGGGTCCGTGTACGTGGACCAGACTAGTCTCTCATGGGGCACTGATGTCGTACCCTCTACACTGAATTATTTCAACTGTTCTGCGACATCCTTGCTGTTACTGAAACTTTCCCCCACAAACTTATTTTGGAAGAAAAACTGTACTAGGTGGTGTGAACAATTGTCCTGAAATTGGAGGATTCAGGACTGTTAGGATTAATACTGTCGGAAGTTAGGAATGTAAGTGATGAGCCTATAACCCATGGTCGGGCCAGGCCGTTAAAAGAGCCTGGCCATGCCCGGGCCTCCTGGCTTTTAGTCTTGCAATTGTGAGCCACAAATCACATAACAATAGAGCATCTACTAATCGACAAAAGCCAGCCTCTGCCAAATGAGGCCAGGCTGAGGCCCCTCCCACACTAATCTGCAGTGATTGCTTTTGTTGTCAGTCTGGGTAAAACAATGGGAGCTGGCTGGACTCCAGCATTAGTGGGCCGTTTATTGTGTACAACCAGGGGATTATAGAAGCCCGAAGGCCCAGGTGTTCCTAGGGCTTGGCCAGGCTTTTCAATGGCCTGGCCCGATCATGGGTTAGGCAGTGCTCCCTAACAAATATTTATCAATTTTCACGTGTGGAAAATTTGAAACTTATTTAATCCGTACAAGTAAGCACTTCAACAAATTAACAGTCTGGTATCAAAAGTTTTAAGTGCCCTGTGATACTTACAGTGAGACGTAATCTACAATTTGAACATGCTTGTCAAATTCGCCCTTAAATTTAACAACCAACAACACTACATGTGTCCATAAACTATGTACATGTGGTTAATATTAATGTGCAAGATTCTACAAGATGGCTAGTTTTACAAAATTCAATTTATTATGGATGAATTTGGGATTAACCTGCAGTGTAAAATATTTTATGAAGCAAAAGAAAGACTGTGGAGCCTTGTTAGAGTCTTGTAAAGAGTGGAGGCAAGTGTAAGGTTGATGTTACATGACTACAGTTCAGAGTTTTGAAAGTCTGGCAATGACAAAGTTATGTGTGAATGATGCAATTTAGTTATTGAGCGAAGCTCTGTCAAAGTGGTGTTAGGCAAAGCGTTAGTGATGGTGCAAAAAAAAAGTTTGAGGGTTAAATACTCCAACCTCAAATCTCAACCTCAAATCTCAACCTCAAATCTCAACCTCAAATCACCAAAATTCTTCTTTCAGCAAGTCAAATCAAATCAAACGAATCAATCAGCTGTGCTACACGTCATTTGGCAATGTTCCGAAAAAAAGCTCATAATTAAAAAATATTGATAATATGCATAAATTATACGGCATATTTTGTTATCCAAGCCCTCATGCTTTTGTGGTTGTGTTCCAGACACTATCATGATGACCTCTGAACTCTGACCTTACACACCCTGTTGCTGAGTTGCAGCCAGGGCAAAAATACACAAATTCCAGCCCACGGTTGAATGCAGGCGACACCACTGCGATTTTGATGTAACAAAATATTCTTTTTAAAAATAGTTCCAATGATGCTTTATCATCAAGATGGCGGTGGTGCAGGGTGCTAGATCACGAGTCTGAATTCACGTCGTAAAAATATAGCGGTATGGTGTAACCAACTGCAGATTTCAATGTAAAATTTCTTGTACTCATCAGAAATATTTGATTAAAACAGTGGCTGTAGGATGTCAAACAATCAGGTCATTGTCGTGAAACAATGATTATCGTCAAGCAAACCCTTGTGGTTTCTTTGACGATAATCACCAGGATCACTCGATCGGCTCACGCATCAAACTCACCTCAGTTTTCTGGTCGGACGACGTTCTGAATGCGTGGAGAAAGCGCTGGCGGTGCTGGCCTGCGTGATGGCCGACACGTCGCTCGTGCTGGAGACGTTGCTGTCCGACGACTTGATGGAGATGTTGTCCGGGCTCTGCTTGCGGCGGGGCCTGGGCGGGGCGTCAAGGATGGGCCCGCTCCCTGAAGAGGAGGCGGTCGTGGAGACCGAGCCGCGGGGAGAGAGGGTGTTGCCCGTGGCGGCCTGTTTGTACTGGCTGAGTTTCATCTTGAGTTTAATCTGGCGGGCCCTTTCCTCGATCTCGGCCGTTCCTGAAATTTTCAGATAGAGAGAAGATTCCAAAACACATTTTCTATAAAACATTCTATCACGTCTGCCAAAAAATCTTATCCATTAACCTGAATTTGTCCTTACATTTCAACAACCAGTGCAGAATTTTCAGGGTTTCAAGCAGACCAGGGGGGAAAAGCAGATAATAGCAGGATAAAAAACAACAACAAAAACATGACAAAAGTATAACTCAGGATAAAAGTAGGACTTTTGTGGGCTTTCAGAAGTAGTTTTCGTTGATACTCACCTATGTCCACAGCATCATAAGCCTCATTTGGCATGCTCTGTACTCACAACACTTGTGCTCCGTCCTCAACTAAGCTCTTGGAAGTAAAGTTGCAGTACTCCTGCACCCAAGCCCTTCATTGTGTAATTTTCATGACAGTTATGACAAAATAATCAACGAGATTTCATTTTTTGGAGTTCTCGAACCAAAAGTAGGAAAAAAATAGGAATTTCGAGAAAAACGGTAGGAAAATTAGGAGTAAGGTAAAAAAATATGGAAAAAGTAGGAAAAGCAGGAATGCCTGAAAGCCGAAAAATAGTCTATCTGGAAGTTTTTATTTTCACTGATGCTTCCTTATATGTGATGCGATCAAGCAAAATCAGTCGGAACTCGGCTATCCTTGTTTTGAGATATGGGCCAAAATAATGTTCGTGGGAAAAAAACATTCTTCTTTCACAACTTTGCTGTGACATGTATTATAAGTGTGCTAAAAATGACTCAATTAAAACCCTCCTCCTATTTAAAAGGTTAAAATCAGTCAAAATTTCCTTCCACCTCCCCTGCTATACTTTTACACAGACATGATCAGATTACATGTGGTTTTTGTACTATGGCAGGAGGGTCAAAAACAATCACCTCGACTGATTTTGACCCATACAACAACATGGCTCAGAATGTATGTTTGCATAGGAGGGTTTTATTAAGTACTTGTAACTTTAAACTTGATTTTCTCAGTTTCTTTCTTGTTAATGTGCCGGTGTTCAAATATTTGTAACTTTTTAACCAAAGGTCGTATTCACATGGGGTTTTCACTGATACGGGAGCTTGAAGTACGCTACAAATGAATATGTAAAAATCCCAAAATTGACCAGGGCCTACTTCAGACTGATTTTGCTTGATCGCATCACATAGGAGTAATAATCATTGCTGGTATTTCAAATGGACACAGGTAGAGTATAGGGTACCAGACTCAAGAACCAGTGGCAGAGCCATTAGAAAGTGGGTTCGAATCCCGGCCTGGTCAGTCATTGCACTGGTGTCCTTCAGCAAGACACTTTGTCATAATTTGTTATCACCCAGGAATAGAAATGGGTACCAGCGAGAGTCGGGGAGTAACCTGTGATGGACAGGCATCCTGTCCAGGGGAAAAGAAATATTCTCAGTCGTTTAAGGATATAAACTGGATATAAACTCCGCCATGATGAGCCAAACTTAATCACTTCATGCCGGGATTATTTTTGCCGAAAATTTATATTTTCAAAAAAGCAAAATATAGCAGCCAACTTCTGATATACAGCCAAACGCCACAAATACTGATTTGCAGGAGTCATTTTAACAGTATTTGTACAATATTTCTTGCCGAAACCTCATATACTTTAATACTCCGGGTGCGCCCACCGGAGCGTAAATTGTAGAACAACAGGCCATGCACAGCAGCCAAGTTCAACACACGGTCCGCCTCCACAGACTTCTCGGACTTAGTGTGTGTATACAAAACAAATGAGGGATTAGCGTGTTGAGACATCACCTGGAGGTGAGTCGAGGCAAGCTTTAACGTTTTTACCCGTCAGCCGTGCCCGTGTATAAAAACAGCCAGATCGTGCGAACACGTCCTCCGACGCGAACTGGTTATAAAGACAGACCTTACTTTTACTTAACGGATACAGGCTTTTAGGGCAAGCATTGGTAATGCCCCAGACTACTTACGCCAAAAACTAGAGCAATCACACATGGTAATTTTATTATTCCAAGACCTAATTGTGAAATTTTCAAGAATGGTTTTAGTTACAGAGCTTGTGTCTTTTTAAATGGGTTCCATGTACTATTCGCTCAAACTCTTATTCCTCTTTTCGGCAATTGCTGAAGGAAAATAAAGTTTGAATAAATATATTTTTTTAAATGTCCTCTATGTGCAATTTTATTTAAATTATTTCGTAATTAATTCTTTTTAATTAATTCTTTTTGTTTTTAGTTGTGCTGTTATTGTTAAAGTCTTGTCTTTGTATTTGTCTTGATGTATTTGGTGTCACGATTATCAATGGTGTTGGTTTTAATAATTAAAGGGCATGCTCTATTACAAAAAAACAACCAACCAATTATGAGAATCGGGAATCTGACTTAAGTCTCTTACCTTTATCTGATTTGAGATGTGCAGGTAACTGGGGAAGCTGTCTGTGCTTGCGTGGTGTGGAAGGCGTTGATATGGGGCTTCCTCTACCGCCGTGGACCGGAGAGTTCGGCAGGCTGGAAGTATCGATGTTAGACGTCACCGGGCGCGAGAGTGACCGGTACTGTCGGTCATAGTCCATCTCTGCTCGGTTCTCCGACTGCGTCCTTCGATGGGGGTCACCATGGTGCGCGTCAGCCCTCCGGCTTGGTGAGCGTGATCGCCTACCGCTCATCCGTTCGTAGTCATACCCCGCCGGTGGTGAAAGGGCGCGGTGGGTGCGGTCACGTGACTCCCGCCCATCCATTTCCTGTTCACGTGACTCCCGCCGACTGTGGTTCCGTTCCCTCAAGTCCAGATCGTGGGGCGGGAGGTCTCGCAAGTCCCGATCTCTCGAGTCACGGTTTCTCGGGTCGTGTTCCCGCAAATCGCGATCTCTCGGGTCACGGTCCCGCAAGTCCCGATCCCGTGGGTCTCGATCCCTCAAATCGCGATCCCTTAGGTCCCGATCGTGCTCGCGGCCCGTCCGTTCCCGATCGTGCTCGCGGCCCGTCCGTTCCCGATCGCGTTGGTTCCGCGAGGGAGGCGACTGCCTGCTGTTCTGCCCGTCGATGTCGTCGGTGTATTGGGTGAACCTCGAGGGCGATTCTTGGTGTTTGCGGTACAAGTCCACGGGCTCGGTGCTCATGCGTTCTCGCCTCGTTGGTGAGGGGCTGCGGGGCCGGCTTCGTGACGCCCTCTCTGGGACGGCGAGGGTGGTGGCCGAGCCTCGACGCTCTGGCGAGTGGGAAGAAAGCTCTTCTGGTTGGGGTGGTATAACTGAAAAAAAATTGACAAAATTCAATATTCAGACTGTTACAAAAGAGCACAAAATATCAAATTTTGGACTCGACCGGAGGTGTAAGCTAAACCCCTTTTCCCCGGCTGTTATTGATGGGGGGCTGGTATGGCAAGAACGGGCTGTGCAGCCAAGCGTAAACACAAACAACAGGCACCACACTGAATAGAGTGGTCCTAGTCATCACACTCGGAGCCCCCTTTCATAAATGAAAGCTTTGTTTGAAAAAGCTTCATCTATTCATTACACTCCCAATCAAGAACAATATAGTTGAATACTGAATGGACCGAGTACGCGCAGGAATGCGCATATAGATGACAACCTGCCATGTGGTCTTTTTTAAACTGTGGCGTCGGCTGTCGTCCGTTATCAACAGGTTTTAAGCATTAGCAATGGGTGGCATTGGGCACCGAGAGCAGCTTACCGATTCCTGACCGCCTCTGGGCAGTCGGTGACCGAGGGTAGTCCTGGTCATTGAGCGGCTGGTCATTGAGCGGCCGGTCATCCTCGCTGGCCGGAGGTGGACTGCAGCTGCTGCCGAGGGACGAGACGCTGGCACCGTCCCCTACCCCGACAACGGACGACCCTACAAGGGCAACAAGAGGGAAGACTATAAGAACCAGAGTTGTAGTCGAGTCCCTGCAAGTCCTCTCACAAGTCCTTTCGCAAGTCCAGTCAGAAGTCCTTTCATAAAGCAGGTCACAAGGATTATGGATAAACAATGACAACGGAATGCCTTTGTCAAAGCTCATTTGAATAGCTTGTGATTGGGATTAGGACTGGAGGGCTTGTGATGGACTTGCAGGGACTTGTGATGGACTCGACTACATCATTGCTAAGAACCAGATTTCGGAGCAGTTTAAAAAAAAATTATAGAAAAACATTTAGTTAACAAATTTGAGAAAAATTCTTAGGCCCTCCTGATTTCAAGTCACTTTTTGGGATGGGGAAGAGTTTTACACCATTTAGAAGGCTAGCCATGACTCGCCAATGCTAGATATTATTTTGGAACAATTTTCAATGTTTTTGCTAAGTTTCTAAACCAAACAAATCAAGACATTCTTGAAAATGTTCATTGCGCAAAAAGAATACAAAAGACTGTTTATACTAAAAAGGTTCTGTTTGGTTTTCTTATATTTAGGGGGAGGTGCAGGGTGGGCTAACCAAATTCTTTTAACAGTTATACTTTACACAAACTGTTAGTCAAAATGTTGAAATGGTCGGAATCAATTCTAAAAGAGTGAACAAGATTTCACTCCTTTGGGATACTACAGCAGCCAAGCATGCAGTCATGGTGCAGTCATGGTGCAGTCATGGTGCAGTCATGGTGCAGTCATGGTGCAGTCATGGTGCAGTCATGGTGCAGTCATGGTGCAGTCATGGTGCAGGAACCAAGAATCGTGTTAGCATCTACTGTAAAGATGGACAAAGTGTCCGCCAAATGTACGACATAGGGGGAAAAGCAGTCAATGTACTTGACTTCTAACACAAAAATGAACACGGGGAAAAAAAATCAGTGCTTTAAATCAAATTCAAACCAATAGAACAAAAGTGCCTGGAGTGAATAAGAACTTCTTAGCATAAACATATGAAAAAATCAATTAAACTGTATCAATTTCAAAATAAAATGTATATAATTTACAGGAAAAAAAATGACTCAATTTTTAAACAGATCAATTCTGGTCAGCAACACCAAAAAATAAAAATAAAAATAAAAATGAAAAAAATGAAAGAAGAAATGAAAAATGAAGGAAAAAAACGAAAATATACAAAAATAAAATGAACACAAAAATATATAAAAACTAAATGAACGGTACGGTGTTTGTGGACTAACACAGGGCTGTTTCGTTTTTTTGTGTAAAATTTTGTGATTGAAATTGAATTTCAAAAATATAAAAAATCATAGAAAATTAGCCGCTGACGTCATCATGACGTCACTTCGGCTTCTGCATGCTGGTGCCAGTATCTACCTACCCACCAATTTTCATGACAATCGGACCTATCCTTATATGTGTTTTAAAAAAGCACATTGTTGATTACGTCATCATGACGTCACACATTTTTTTCCCTTTTAGGGCATATCTTTGAGACATACCAAAGCTATAACAAAAAGAATTTTGAAAATATCTCGTTTTGTTCGCTAGATATATTGAAACGAATGTTACGATTTTCAAAATTCAAAAATTCATAAAAAATCACGTGATGACGTCATCAGGACGTAAAAGTTCGGCATACATTCTGAGCAGTTAGTCTAAGTGTCTGCCAAGTTTAAAGCCAATCGGCACCATAAAAGTAGCCAAAGTGCCAGTAAGAAAGAAAACGTGTACAAATGCTATGGGCATTTTGGCTGAAAAAGAAGAACAAAAAAAAGAAAAACTAGACATATGGTACAGTGTTTGTGGACAAACACAGGGCTGTTTTGTTTTTTTGTGTAAAATTTTGTGATTAAAATGAAATTTCAAAAATTTCAAAAATCATAAAAAAAATTGTCGATGACGTCATCATGACATCATTCCAGATTTTGCATGCTTGTGACAGTATCTACCTACCCACCAATTTTCATGACGATTGGACCTATCCTTATATGTGTTTTAAAAAAGCACATTTTTGATGATGTCATCATGACGTCACACATTTTTTTCCTTTTTAGGGCATATCTTTGAGACCTACCAAAGCTATAACAAAAAGAATTGTGAAAATATCTTATTTTGTTTGCCAGATATATTTAAAATAATGTTACGATTTTCAAAATTTCAAAAATTCATAACAAATCACGTGATGACGTCATCATGACGTCATTTTGGATTTTGCATCCTAGTGCCAGTATCTACCTACCCACCAATTTTCATGACGATCGGACCTATCCTTATATGTGTTTTAAAAAAGCACATTTTTGATGACGTCATCATGACATCACACATTTTTTTTTCTTTTAGTGCATATCTTTGAGACATACCAAAGCTATAACAAAAAGAATTTTGAAAATATCTTGTTTTGTTCGCTAGATATATTAAAACGAATATTACGATTTTTAAATTTCAAAAATTCATAAAAAATCACGTGATGACGTCATCATGACGTAAATGTTCGGGATACATTCTGAGCAGTTAGTCTAAGTGTCTGCCAAGTTTAAAGCCAATCGGCACCATAAAAGTAGCCAAAATGCCAGTAAGAAAGAAACGTGTACAAATGCTATGGGCATTTGGCTGAAAAAGAAGCACAAAAAAAAACTAGAGGCATGAGGTTGGTGTTTGTGGACAAACACAGGGCTGTTTCGTTTTTGTTTTTTTAGTTTGGATGTGAAATGTGAATACAATAATTTAAGTTTGTCAAAGAATCGCGCTGCTGCCAGTTTTCTTTGGTAATTTTGAAATTAATTAAAGTTGTTTGTAGTAGTAACATGTGATGACGTCATCATAACGTCACATAAATTTTCATCTATAAACCTACTGGGCTACCTAGATATTACTTTTAAACTTAATCGGACTTGTACTTCTGTAGATATGCGCCTTCAAAATCTGCCCCTTTAAGATGACGTCACATGAGATGACGTCATCATAACGTCATGTCAATTTTCATTTATAAACCTACTGGGATACCTAGATATTACATTTTAACTTAATCGAACTTGTACTTTTGTAGATATATGGCTTCGAAAAATGCCCCTTTAAGATGACGTCACGTGACATGTGATGACGTCATTATGACGTAAAAGTTCGGCACACATTGTGAGCAGTTGGGGTAAGTGTCTGCCAAGTTTAAAATTAGCCAAAGTGGCCGGTAAGAAAGAAAACGTTTACAAATGCTATGGGCAATATTCTAGCGACTTGAAAAAAAGAATTTTTTGATGACGTCATCATGACGTCACACAATTTTCGCATTTTAGGGCATATCTTTGAGACATACCAAAGCTATAACAAAAATAATTTTGAAAATATCTTGTTTTGTTCGCTAGATATATTGAAAAGAATGTTACGATTTACACAATTTTAAAATTCAGCGACTTGAACAAAGACTACAAATCAACCTTTTTATAAACAGGATGCACATTTAAGCCATGGTTATCTGCCCTTCCCAGAATTCCTTTGTGTTATATTGAATTTGGTCTAAATTTTCAAATGGCTGTTATTTCTTACTTGAGTGAGCCACGATCATGAAATTTTGGAATTACGTACAGAAAAATTCAATGTATACATTTTTGTAATCGGATTGACCCTTACATGCGTTAAAAAAAAAACACATTTTTGATGACGTCATCATGACGTCACACAATTTTCGCTTTTTAGGGCATATCTTTGAGACATACCAAAGCTATAACAAAAAGAATTTCGAAAATATCTTGTTTTGTTCGCTAGATATATTGAAAAGAATTTTACGATTTTGAAATTTCAAAAATTCATAAAAAATCACGTGATGACGTCATCATGACGTAAATGTTCGGCATACATTCTGAGCAGTTAGTCTAAGTGTCTGCCAAGTTTAAAGCCAATCGGCATCATAAAAGTAGCCAAAGTGCCAGTAAGAAAGAAAACGTGTACAAATGCTATGGGCATTTGGCTGAAAAAGAAAAAAAAAAAGAAAAAAAAAAAAAAAAAAAAAAAAAAAAAAAAAAAAAATCTTAACGAAAACAAGGGCTGTTTCGGAAAAGTTTCCGAAACAGCCAAAAAAAAAAGAAAAAAAAAAAAAAAAGAACTAGACATCTGGTGCAGTGTTTGTGGACAAACACAGGGCTGTTTTGTTTTTTTGTGTAAAATTCTGTGATTTAAATGAAATTTCAAAAATGAAAAAAATCATAGAAAATTTGCCGATGACGTCATCATGACGTCACCATGACGTCACATACATTTTTATCTAACACATGCTGGCATAACTAAATACCACGTTTTAACTTAATGTGACTTGTACTTTTGTAGATATATGGTTTCCAAAAATGCCCCTTTAAGATGACGTCACGTGACATGTGATGACGTCATCATGACCTAAAAGTTCGGTGCACATTCTGAGCAGTTGGTGTAAGTATCTGCCTACGACTTGAAAAAAAGACTAGAGATCAACTCTTTATAGACAGCATGCCACATGAAAGCCATGGTTTCTGTCCTTCCCAGAATTCCTTTGTGTTATATTGAATTTGGTCACAATTTTTTAGATGCCTGTTATTTCTTAATACTTGAATGAGCCACGATCACGAAATTGTTGAATTAGGTAGAGAAAAATTCAATGTATACATTTTTAATTGGACCGACCCTTACATGCGTTAAAAAAAAAAATTGATGACGTCATTATGACGTCACACAATTTTCGCCTTTTAGGGCATATCTTTGAGACATACCAAAAGCTGTATCAAAAAGAATTTTGAAAATCTCTTGTTTTGTTTGCGAGATATATTTAAAAGAATGTTACGATTTCAAAATTTCAAAAATTCATAACAAATCACGTGATGACGTCATCATGACGTCACTTTGGATTTTGCATCCTAGTACCAGTATCTACCTACCCACCAATTTGCATGACGATCGGACCTTTCCTTATATGTGTTTTAAAAAAGCACATTTTTGATGATGTCATCATGACGTCACAATTTTTTTTCCTTTTTAGGGCATATCTTTGAGACCTACCAAAGCTATAACAAAAAGAATTTTGAAAATATCTTGTTTTGTTTGCCAGATATATTTAAAAGAATGTTACGATTTTCAAAATGTCAAAAATTCATAACAAATCACGTGATGACGTCATCATGACGTAAATGTGCGGCATACATTCTGAGCAGTTAGTCTAAGTGTCTGCCAAGTTTAAAGCCAATCGGCATCATAAAAGTAGCCAAAGTGCCAGTAAGAAAGAAAACGTGTACAAATGCTATGGGCATTTGACTGAAAAAGAAGCACAAAAAAAAAAAAAAGAAAAAAAAAAAAAGAAAAAAAAAAAAATCTTAACGAAAACAAGGGCTGTTTTGGAAAAGTTTCCAAAACAGCCAAAAATCATTTCAAAATACACGGCGGGGAGGAAGAGACACATTGAGGGGTTGTCCAATGATTTTTTGGGCCAATTCGTATTGGTCTTTGTCACCTTCATTCACTGGTGGTGGTGGCGTCGGGCAACGCTCAACGAGCGAAGACGCGCCGTCACCTACTCCCACAACAGATGCCCCTAATAAAGCAGCAGGGGTCAGATATTAAAATGGAGGTTAATAGATGAGGGGGGGGGGGAGGGGAGGGGATGGATGATACCATGATGAAAACGAGGAAGAGAGGACAAGATGTTTAGAATTAAAATGAACTACGGAAAAGTCTGCACAGAGAAGCAGAATCATTTTATTTACTCCAGCACAGTCAAGGAGGGGGGTTTCAGTCCGGACCCCGCACCCCACTAAAGGTTGAAAACTGGCAGGAGCAGGATTTGAACCTGTGACCTCCGGATTACCGTACCAACTGTTGGTAGTCTCCCAAACTGTTTTTGTTCCGGGGAGGGGGGCACAAGTCATAAACCCATAATGATGTGCAGCCAGTGAGCACGGCCATTTTTTTTGTATTTGCTGCACACATGCAGAATAGTAGAATACATGTTGAAAATATGTCAACAATATCATATAGTGTACTTCCCGTCAACCACAACTGACAAAACGTTTTTGCTTGAAATGTAATGTTAATGAAATTGATGAAGAAAAGAATGGGTAGTCCAAGTTTTGAAACGAGAAGGCGGATTGTGGCGGAAAAACATTTACACAATCTGCTCCATAAGTCATCATTCTTATCTATTTAATATGCCGAACTATGCTATTTTAAAACGGGCTGCATGTGTTATGATATTAAAGAGACCTCTTAAGGCCAGTTTATAGTCGGTCGCGCAATGAAAATCGTCAGACGCTGATGGTCGCTGGACGCTATGCTTTTTTTTGCAGTTTATAGTCGTCATGCAACATTTGTAAACACACGCGCAGAAAGTAAAATTATTTCTTACAGATTAGGCAATTCTATTGGCCCATTGAAAAAAAGTGAGGTCGGCGACCATGTCAAAGTTCAATTATTTGAACTCTGTAGCGATGTTGCCAGCGTCCTTCATCGACCAGTCGCTGGCGCGTCAGTGACAACTATAAACCGTGTGTAGGCTGATCGCGCGTCAGTTTTTCAGACGCGCGACCGACAGTATGGGCAGCTATGGCTGCAGTTTGCAATAGACAACCTGTCTGGTTGTCATATAGGCACATTCCTGCACATACTCAATCCGTTGTGTGACTATATATTGTTTTGCATTACGCTTGGCTGCACAGGCCCGCATACCAGCCAGAAAAGCTCACCAGTTACGACTCCGATTCCATCGTCCCAATCGGAGAACTCACTGTCGGTGATCCGACCGCCAGAGGCCGGGGAGGACAGCTGCTCCCGGCTGCCGCTGTCGCTGTTACGATGCGAGTGCTTCATCTGGTGTCGGACAGGTACCGGGGAGGCCAGTGGAAGGGGGACCTGCTTGTTGTGACTGCGCAGCGAGTACCAGTGGGGTTCGTCGTCAAGGGGCACGGCCTCAAGGTTCACCATGACCTAGAAAAAGGCAACATTAAACGGTGTGAGATCACCTTCGTTTAACTTCTAGTGTCTTTTTGGCTAACAGCACTAGCTCATAAATATGCATGCAATACCACCAAACATAAATATGCATGAGACAATGCCCAAAGCATAGATATGCATGAGATATTGCCCAAACATAAATATGCATGAATAATGCGCAAACATTAATATGCATGAGATAATTCCCAAAGCATAAATATGCATGAGATATTGCCCAAACATTAATATGCATGAGACAATGCCCAAACAATAAATATGCATGAGACAATGCCCAAAGCATAAATATGCATGAGATAATCCCCAAAGCATAAATATGCATGAGACAATGCCCAAAGCATAAATATGCATGAGACAATGCCCAAAGCATAAATATGCATGAGACAATGCCCAAAGCATAAATATGCATGAGACAATGCCCAAAGCATAAATATGCATGAGACAATGCCCAAAGCATAAATATGCATGAGACAATGCCCAAAGCATAAATATGCATGAGACAATGCCCAAAGCATAAATATGCATGAGACAATGCCCAAAGTATAAATATGCATGAGACAATGCCTTAGCATAAATATGCATGAGACAATGCCCAAAGCATAAATATGCATGAGATAATGCCCCAAACAATGGGTTCCGCCAGTACTCACCTCCCCCATGAACTCTTTAGCACCATAGTGTTCAAAGTCCCAGACGGTGACCTCCAGGGTGTTACCTTTGAACTCTGACCTCTTGAAGGGGCCATACAGAAAGGTCTGGTTCCATTTGGGATTGAGGGTTTTGTGAAGAGTCTTTGTACGTCTTTTACTCTCGTCACTATTGGAAACAACGAAAAATGAAAGACAAAAAAACCCCTATTTACCATTTCAAAATAACAAATACAACTTTTGCCATGTCCAAAGTGATATGCGAACACCAAATAAATTAAGTTTTAAATTTGTCTTCCTTTATATTTAACAGATCATTTCTGGCTCTAATTAAACCGATATGTAAATTTATGTAATGCTATTTTTGAGAATTTTTACAAATATTTCCGAGAAAATTCCGTTTTTTAGAATTTATTTAAAATATTTGTGAGAAACTTTTTAATACTAATTGAGAAAACTAATTTGTGCACAAAATAACACCAATATTTTCCACGGTTTATCCTAAAGAGGCCTAATTCCAATTGGGCTTATTCCCTTATTCTGACCTCCGATCTGGAAGCAGGTACATCTTGATGTAGGGGTTCCGGAGATCTCCCGATTTCTCCCGAGGCTGAAGGCCTATGATGCTGAGTATCGTGACTCCGATCTGGTAGTTTGTGTTGTCATACCACAGCTTCATCTGAACCAAAGAATGCAAGTTTGACGTAATCAATGAAACAAAATGAAGGAATGTGATCACGCTGCTTTGAATGTCCCGACAGAGGAAAAAGGTATCATCTATATAACTGAGGGGCACAATGCACTGAAGTCGAACCTATCGATACAACACAAAATTTATGGAAAAAAGGCAATCTATGCCAATTTGACCACCCCCGATAAAAGTCACAACTTACTTTGAGAAATGCATTAATTTATCCCTACATATAAACCCCGACGAGGAATTTACTCCTTGGGACACAAAAACTATGGTCAAGTGCCCTGCTCAGTGACACAAGTACCTCCATTACTGAGCCAAGGTTAAGCATACAACCCGAACCAATGCCGGTATCTCACCATTTTTTTCTCTTCAATCCATTGAATACAGACGATGGCTTAGCATGGTCTGAAAAAGACCATCGGCAGGTGGTCATCTATACACGCATTCCTGCACGTACTCAATCCACCGTTCGCCTATTGTGTGTGTTAGGCCTGTCTGCACAGACCCTTATTTGCATGCCAGCACCCCATTAATAACAGAGGTTAAACATGTATACTTTCGCGCGTTTCTTATCTTGAGGGTTTTACCTGAAGCTCTCCATGCACCAGGGGAGAGCCGTTCCGCCTCGTCATGCCAGGACTTCCCGGGGACGTGATGGTGACCGACGGCCGCTTGTGCCGGACCTGCGGTGGGACCTCCTCTTCCTCTTTGTGTTTGGTCGTCGACTCGTAGCCGCTGGAGCCTGCACAGGCACAATGACAAACACCTACACACCTAACCAAGTAATACACTCGGCAAGGAATTGGGAGTGTGGAGGGAGGGGGCTGGGTGGGTCTAGAGTTGTTGAAATTTTCGGTTTGTAAATTCTCAAAATCATTATTTAAAGCCTTTCTTCGTTTATGTTTTAGCGTTGGATTTGGTTCAATTCTTTAGGATTAAGTGGGCATAAGTTTGCAGGAATATATGCAAACTTTTAATAACAATAATGTGAGAGCGCTTTATACAAATGTCTCTTTATACAAGAGGCGATTGTAGTAAAGTGTCTTGCCCAAGAACACAAATACCATGATCCCCTGGCAGGGTTGGAACCCACAGACCATCGCACGCGAGTCAGACATGGTAACCACTAGACCACAGCGCCCAACGCAACTTGGGCCACAACTGATGATACTCATTGCCAACACTATGTGTACTACATTGTGAAACACAGCGCTGATTATAAGAGAAACTTATTTGATTTAACATCCAGTTCGCATTTGAAAAAAAAAAGATTGCCAAAATAAAATCCTTATTATTATAAAGAAAACTTCCTAAAATTCTGTCTCAATTTTGATTGATTGCCTTTTTCCCTCCTCCAATGAAAATCCTGTCAAATGATGGACACTGGAAAAAAATGGGGAAAATATGTTCCAGGATTTCCATGTCAATTCCTTGAGACTTCCGTGACCAACCTCCAGTTCTGCATTGCCCAATTGAATTGATCTATAGCTATTTGGAGTTAACTACGTCCCTAAGTTTGGAAAAAATGCCCCATCATTTTCCTGAATACATTTGTATATTCCAGGGTTTCCGTGTCAATTCCTTGAGACTTTCCGTGAGTAATCTCCGGGTATGCATTGCCCAACGGAATTGACCTATAGCTATTTGGAGTCAACCACGCCCCTTAGGACTGGAAAAAATGCCCCATCATTTCCCTGAATATGTTTCGGGTTTTCCGTGTCAATTCCTTGAGACTTCCGTGAGTAATCTCCGGGTCTGCATAACCCAATGGAATTGACCTATAAATATTCATGAGTTAACCACGCCCCCCACACAACCCTCTGGAATTTTGTGCAGTATTTTATATTCGTCTCTGATTTTGCACGTTCCGTGTCGAACTATATCTTACGTGATTGGACGTTTTGATATTCCGTGATAGGCCAGTTGACAATAGGCGTAAATGCTTACTTTGACTCGAGCGCTTGGTGATCGAATCCGGCCGGTGCGATCTGAACTGCTGGGCGATCTTTTCCCTCGTTGTCTGGTCCATTTCACTGCTGCAACAAAACCCACACAAACCATTTAAAGAAATCTTGTTTTCATTGTTCCGTGGCGTTTGGGATCATGAATGGTGAAAAAGTACACAATTTAGGACGAAAGGACGAAAGGACGAAAGGACGAAACTGCATGATTCATGTTGGTGCTTAGACAACTCGACCATTGACCAACTTGAGTCGTCGAGTTGTCTCGACGGTCGAGCTGTCTCGACGGTCTCAACGGTCGAGCCGGTCTCAACGGTCGAGCCGGTCTCAACGGTCGAGCCGGTCTCAACGGTCGAGCCGGTCTCAACGGTCGAGCCGGTCTCAACGGTCGAGCCGGTCTCAACGGTCGAGCCGGTCTCAACGGTCGAGCCGGTCTCAACGGTCGAGCCGGTCTCAACGGTCGAGCCGGTCTCAACGGTCGAGCCGTCTCAACGGTCGAGCCGTCTCAACGGTCGAGCCGTCTCAACGGTCGAGCCGTCTCAACGGTCGAGCCGTATCAACGGTCGAGCCGTCTCAACGTTGTGTCTGCCTTACCCCATTGGCCGTGCTACAAACAGCTCCACCTGTGGTTCACTCTTTGACTCAAAGATGACGGTGTAGACTTCATTGACGTCTTTGCCTTGTAGGTTATGCCCATTCCACGACAGAACTTCATCTCCTACATCAAAAATGAAGGAGAGAAAGAAAAAAAAGAGGAAAAATTGATGAAAATTCATCTAAGGTTTGTTGCACAGGAAGGTTTGGCATACATTTCACGGAATGTTGGTCAACGATTTTCAGCCTACAATCATTTGGAAATAGTCTAGCTCCCCGACCTGATAATTCCCCGACGCTATAATTGCTCCGCTTTGTCTAAAGTCGGATCAGGGAACCAGACTACTAGATCATATTTTTTCTCTCTCTGTTTTCCCAGCATCTATGCACACAAAACTTTCAACAGGTCAGTGTTACAGTATTTGCTAGCACGCTATAAAATACTAAACCCCCAAATCCATTTTTTTCTAAAAATTACAGCAAAAGCAAATATTGTATACTCCCTTTAACATCACACCATAGAGGGAAAAATCTTTCCAGTAAACTAGGGCTGCTCCGAATAATCGAATATTCGATCGATTAACGAATATTCAAATATTTATTTTCGAGTTCAAATATTCGAAGGTGAAATGCAAAGGCATATAAGAGGGGGAAAAAGTTGAAATGTTTTCAACAAAATTGCATCCGTGACTTCGTGACTGGTTCCTGTCCAATAATTGTATGACAGCAGGCTTTCTATCTGTGTTACAAACAAAATGATAAATGTACCTACTTTTTGTATAATAAAGTTTTCTCACCAGGGCAAAACCTTTTAATACTAAATCATTCCTTGGTGCTGGCGATAGTCGCAAAACTGAGAATCTGTACACTACTTCGTTTACCCAAAAATCAGCCATCTGGATAACTCAATATTCGATCGAATGAAAGGCCAAATATTTAAATAATCAATTATTGGATTTGACACGGCCCTACAGTAAACCCGTCTCGATAAACAGGAGCATGGAGAAATGTTGCAGCTTTCGGCCATTACAACACTTGCACATCCCTAGCTGGTGTTGCCGTTCCTTATTACATCCGTCGTCGGCAATTTGAGGGACCCCGCACCGGAACGCCGGTCCCATAATCAGTTCTGACATTTACGGCTAGTGTGTACTAGTGCCTACACATTTAATGAAGAAATTCATTACGAGGCCGTCACGTACACGGCACATATAAAACAAGACTAGATGGGGGGGGGGGGGGGGGGGGGGGGGGGGGGGGGGGGGGAGTGCCTGAACAGCACTTATGTATGGGTAAGCAAATGTGATGCATATATCTCTCTGAATGATTAACCCTTTGTGTTCGGCTGTCATTGATGCCAGAATCGGGGCTGTGCAGAAAGCATAAATGCAAACAATAGGCACAACACTGAATAGAGTGGTCCTATTCATCACACTCCGAGCCCTCCCGACCCCCAACCCCCAACACCCCCCCCCCCCCACCAAAACAAACTCCATCTATCCCTTACACTGACATTCAAGAACAATACAGTTGAAACATGAATGGATTAAGTATGCGCAGGAATGCGCATATCGACAACCGGCCAAGTGATCTCTTTCATACCACGGCTATGGCTGTCGTCCATATTTCAAGGGGTAAACCAGAAAGAATTAAACCGATTTTTTTTTTCAATTTGATATCCTGATGGAAAAATTGTCTGTATCTTAGCTAAATCTTGACAAATTCGGCATCTGAAGAAATTTGAAAAAAAAATTCTAAATCGATAAAAAAAAAACCTACCTGCTCTGAGATGACCGACCGTGTCGGCAATACTCCCTCGCTTGACAAGGGAGATAAACGCCCCCAGCTTGCCCGCCTCCTTCAGCTTGCCGCCTTTGACCTTCAACCCCAAAATGGCGCTGGAGTCCTGCGGCGTGGTGCTGTCCCCCCGGCTCTTCTTCAGAATCATGTGACCAATCAGGCGGTTGGTGTCCAGCTCCGGTGTCCACGTGACCGGGTGCTGAATATTCATATTTGAATAATTCACGAGGTCAAAGCGAGGTTAGAAAATGGTAAAACTTGGAGAAATGTATAAGACGGACTTTGGCTTTATTAAAAGTTCTCATAATAGAGCTAAACGTGTAGCAGCCATCTACAAGGTGTCTGTTACTTCTTTTCGTCTTTACATTGTTACAGAATTTCAAAAGACCTCGAAGACGGTTGCTATGCGTAAAGTTTGACAGATTTGGCAATAAAAAATGTAAAAAAAATTGACAGATTTGGCAATATAGTAAAACGGCACTACAACAAACATCATGGCATCCACAAAAGATATTCACTATAGTGGTTTTCCGTCAGAGTGAATAATGGTATTAAAAGTATTAAATATAGCAATATCGGGGCCAAGATAATGTTCGTTATAGCCATATGTTTGCTATAGTGAAGTTCTACTGTAGACATATTGGTCATTTTACTTGCATGCACATCTTGAGTAAAAAAAAAAAAATGTAATGATAATCTAGATTTTAAACTCCTAATGACGATATCAAAAACCATGACTAAACACACCAATGTCACAATGTGCAATAAAACAACTGCAATGCAAACAAAATGACACATTTTCCATATAACCTTATTAGGCAAAAAAAAAAAAAAAAAAAAAAAAAAAAAAAAAAACATGTTTAGCGTCATGTTTAGCCTCTTGTTTTAGTTCTATTTTTAGATCCTACCAAGAAGTATTTTTTTCAAAATGGCCGCTCATTTTTTATTTTTTCAAGATGGCGTCCGCCGACAGTGGAGTCCATCAAAATCAATTCCAAAAAATGCAACAGACTGGCTGAAAAGATTTTCCTCTCTTCATTTTCCATTTCTTAGGGATTATTTTTGGAAAAAAGTTCAGGAAAACAACAAACGGGCAGCCTCAAAGAGGAAGCACGAAGGGACGCCAAACATGTTTTCATTTTAATTTTACCTATCAAAATAAAACACACAAAATGAGGGTGGAACGGAAAATGGAGATGGGAAAAAAAGATTGAAAAATTGAATTTGACCACACTACAGCAGCAAGGCAGACGCATGCATGGCAACCCTCTCCATAGCAACAACGTATTTAGCCAATGGCAACTAAGCACTGGTTTCTAAGGGTCTCTTTCACCCAGCATGCAGTGCAGTTCCGAAGCTTAATTGTATTCCTAAATGTCGGCCGAAGGATCATGGCAAAAGATCAAGGTCTGACCTCATAAAGCTTATGAAGGTCAGAGGTCAAATGCCATGTTACCTGAAGTTCTTAATGTTTGTGGCCAAAAGGTCAGGGTGCCATAATATATGCCATATATTAACATTTATATATTAACATTTACATGTAGCATTTAAAGTGTCGTAATTCTTTATTCTGAAATACAAGATTTTTGATAGTTTTGAAATGAAAATGTACAAATGTATTTCAATTTTTTCCATTACCGATGTAAAGAAAAATTTCTTTCGCAGAAACTAACAAGTCTGTGACACTATAAACACATCTTCACCTTTATATTTTGCAGTCTTGTTGACTTGACTTGAATCGGACTTGAGTCGCAATTGTTTTGGCTTGAGACTTGACTTGACTTGGGAAAAAAATTACTTGTGACTTGACTTGACTTGAAAGAACATGACTTGTGACTCGACTTGACTTGAATAAATTTGACTTGCTGACATTAACACTTCTGTTAAAATAAACACGAACATACAGGTATCAGTTTAAAAAACCGAGCCTATAGCGCATATATAGCAAGCTGGGTGTCCAGTACGTTCGCAGGGCCGCAGCGCTGGCTGAGCTGCATGGAGAATTGTCAAAATGGCACACAAGGTTGATTTTGTACAGGGCATGCGTACTAGCCTATGCATTGTCATTTTGTCATTGGAATTCTTATTTAATACTGACAACTGACTCGAGACTTGGTACTTGACTTGAACAAAATTGATTTGGGACTTGACTTGACTTGTACAAAATTTACTTGGGACTTGACTTGACTTGACTTGACTTGACTTGACTTGACTTGACTTGACTTGGGAAAATTTGACTTGCGACTTGATCTTGACTTGACTTGAGGAAAAAATGACTTGGTTAATACAACACTGATATTTTGGGGAAAAATCTTTTCTTTTTTAAGTCCAGTCACTTTTTTGTTGCTCATTTTTTTGTTAAAACGGGTAACCGGCCAAAGTTGCTGCATAGTCATCCCCGATGATACGATGATAAAGCGCATCATTATTAACACACACAGATAAAAGCATTTTCGGCTTATCGTGCTCTCAGTTTGAAATTACAACTGCGCCTACTATCACAGATAAAAACCAAACTCAAGGGCAAGTATAATATTCTTGGAATTTTTTTGGTCAAGAATTTCAAGTGAGCACTTCAAATTCCTGACTTAAAACTTCCCAGACTTGGAGCCTATTTGTGACCCGCTCGGGCAAAAATGAGTCTGATGTGTTCAAAATACATTTTTAAGCTTTACAGTTGGTCTATTAATGAGCATGAAATAAGCTTTCATTTGATATATGGCACAGCTCTGTAGTGTAATGCATTGGATTTTTTTAAAAAGATTTTTCTAATTATCCGATTTCTAAATATTTAGAAGTCTGAGACATTAAACCACCCCGTACGTGAAAGTGTAATGCGCGACATCCGACTCATTTTTGCAGAGTGGGTCACATTTAAAATTCTTAATCTTTTCTTGCCAGTGACGTATAGCCAGGGTTGTCTCCATAGGGGGCGAGTGGGGGGAAACTAGGGGTGGGGGATTTTTTATGGGGTGGGGGATGTGCGGCACCTCATGCCCCCACCTACTTTAGCTACCCACTGCTTCTTGCCTATGTGGTAATTATAATTTTGATATTTGTTTCTGTGTGAGTTCACATGCGTAGCGTGAGCTTTTGGCTATTTGCCTATATCAACTTTTCAATAAAAAAAAATTTCAGATGATGACATGACATGACCTGACCTGGGACAATGTCAAAGGGTTGCTATAAGACCACAATTCTCCGATAATGAATCCATCAATAAGCCAGTTTGGTATTTCAACTGCGCATGTGCACAATGACATTTTATCCCGAATGACCCAAGTGACGCAACGCGTGCGAACGAACGCAAAAGGTGGTCGCACAATGCGCACGTGTTAAATTCAATCAGAATGGGCGTTCGCGTAACAGTGCGTGACATTACGTCAGCAATTCAATCCCGAATAACCTTTGACCTTTCAGATACCGAAGAGGCTGTTAAAGCAACACAACTTTTTTGGAAAGAATTTAAAATTTGGACTAGGGATTCATTACGCATATAAGTGACGCCTAAGTCAGGTCGTGTCATAAGGTCATAGTTCACACGCCGTGTCTGCGCCGCGCCGCCTCTGCTGCCATTTAATTTCCAGGAGCGTTTTATAGCTCATTTGTCTAATAGCCAAAGGTGTAAAATCACTTTTGAAATTCTTATATTTCCAGGACTGCAGTATGAGTTTTGATAGCTGAAATAAAAAAATAAAAAAATCAAATAGATTTTTCTATTTCTCCGGACACACTTTTTAAGGTGTGCTACTTATTTCTGATGACAACTTTTTTTTTAATTCTTAACATTTTATTTATAGTCTACATAGGTATATCTAAGACAAAAAAAAAACTCTCACAAAAAACACAGTAATTTCCGGCTCATAAAATATGCATGCCACGACATACGCATAGTGAGTAACAGTTCGTTGAAAAGAGGCACCACACATGAATTATGCATTGACAGATAATCCTAATTGTTCGTGCATGCAGCGTATATATCCTCGAACACATCTGGCCATTATGCGTAAAAAAAGAAAAAAAACATGTTTAGCGTCGTGCCTCTTCACAAAACGGAAGAAGGCTTCTCCTCTTTTTAGATACATGTAGGTATCACGAACATAATCGAATCCACAATTCATTAAACCCTAACCCTGCCAGACGCAGCACAGTGCATCTGTGGTGACAGCTTGACCTTGCTGCACTCTGCACACAAGTCAATGTGACAAAGTATGCAATCTGATGCATCTGGCAGGGTTTCTAGCCAAAATACCCTTATAGTGAGTAATGGTATATATTGAATAAAAAAATGTTCGGTACAGTGGTGTTCCTTATAGCGAGGTGGCACTGTAGTTTCGTCACCGTTTTCTTGAACTGACACCCAGGTGTGGGCGCGCACATCGGGCACTGACTCGCTGGAGAAGACGTCGTTTTCACGAATTGACACGCAAGCATGTAGCGGAAATACCATTCCAAGAAAAACGCTTTAAATGCTTTGACACGAATCTACTCCATCTGTATACTTGTGGGTTTACAGAAACATTGAACTGAAAACCTCTATAAACTCGTGAAATTAAGAATGGTTTCAGTTCGTGAAAATGAAAATGTGGTTAGCGCGCGCTCCCCTACTTGGGTGTCAGTTCGTGAAAACGAAAATTACTTGATTCTGTAAAATACGCACGCGTGCGGGCACTCACGCGCTAGAGAGTGTCAGTTCGTGGTGTTGGTGACGGTTTTTTCCCCCCCAAAGTTATTTTCCCCCCAAGGAATTTTTTTTACAAATAAACTGGGTGGACAGGAGTCAGTCAATTTCATTGAAAACATGCAATAGATCAAGAAGGTTTTTGTTTCTCGTTCTTTTGCATTTGTATGGTTATCTTGGAGAGAAAAAAACTTGAGCAGACGGCCTCGGGAAAACGAAGTTGTCGGGACACCAAACACGCTCGTTCTTTTATTAGGCCTGGTGTAAAACTTATCATAGAAAATTTAATTAGAAAGCCGAAACATTACTTCGTAAGCCCAAAAAAACATTAAAGGCCCCCCCCCCCTCCCTTCTCATTCTAATTGACGTCATGCGCGTCCATCAAGCACAGCGATAGACAAATTTAACGAGGGATTGATACAGACATTAAATTGTTGTTGTGGCCAGACTGCGTACGAGGTGTCAACGATTTGCGAGTCGTTAGTTCTGCTTTTGATTGTAATTTGTCCGAACATGTGGTGGGCGAACTACAATGTGTCTGTGGCATTAAACATCACGATATGGGAACACGAAGAATGTGACATGTTTTTAAATCCGGGCATTTTCAAAGAGTGAAAAATGTTCTCCACCAAGATTTCAATTCTTGGTTTTTTTGATGCACATGTGCATACACGTACTTAACAAAAAGCAGACTATTTGTGTGAAATTGAATAAATGTTCATTGCTAGAAATGATTATCTGTTTGGGACATGTGCCAATCTGTAACTTTTAAGCCCCAATAGCGAGTTACAGGGCCCTCGAGAATGTATTTTTCAATCCTGAATGTTAACTTTCACTAGCACATACTTCTTTCTATTATATTTTTATAAAATGTGCATTGTGCATATTATTAGAAAAAAATACAACCAAAATTTGCTTATAAAAGCTAATAATTTATACACAAAAATAAATAAAAGCTAGGACACAATTTCATTTGGTTGCATAACTGTTAGCAGGTAGTAATATAACATTTGCTTTTGCTGTAATTTTCAGAAATGAATAGATTTGGGGGTTAGTATTTTATAGCAAATGTTGGGAACACAAAGAGAAAAAAAAATGCTGTTCTTGTAGTCTGGTTCCCTGACCCTACTTCAGACAAAACGGAGCAGTGTATAGACGTCAGGAAATTATCAGGTCGGTAAACGCGGGAACAGCGATGGTCAGCCAATCATCACTGGAGATTGATACAAAAATTCTACTTTTGTTGAAAGTGACAGCACACCAGGGTGCCGTGATTTCACAGGATGCTTGAGATTCGTATTTTCATGTACTTAAAGTCAAGTATTAAAGGTATTTCATAATAATTCTGTATATCTTTATTTATTTTGTAATATTTGCAAATCACCTTTAAGTGCTATTGCCTGCACGTGCATGATGATTTCTATTTTTGCATCATTAAGCCAAAAAAGAAATTAGTTGCGTTGCCCTCCGCGACCGAACCTAAAAGTCAGAAAAGTCCGGCTGTATTTATTTATTTATTTATTTATTTTTTTTAAAGGAATTTTCAAAATCTCATTATTTCCCGCACAAAATGAACAAGTTTTATTAAAATCCGTGTCTTTATACAGCTACGATGGCACAATCGTGCATTTCGCCATCTCACTTTTAAATAAGGGTACTTTTTGCGTCCCGACTTTTGCCTCCCGAGTTAAACGACATGTAGTATTGTTTTCAAGGATGGTATAAAAAAAATCAACCGGCTGACACTCCCTCCTGATTTTTCCAATTAAAGGGCAACACAAGTTGGGTTTTTTTGTGCCTTATTTTAAGCAAATTTTACCCCTGAAGTTAGTGAGCTCTTTTGTATGCTTATAAAGTAGTGTACACGGTTGGTAATCCTCCCAATTTTTTGTAAACTGAATTATTACGAAATACCTGACTAGACTAAGTTAATAGCAGTCTCAAATCATCCTGTGAAATCATGGCATCTGGTGTGCTGTCGTTTTCAAGAAAACTGGAAATGTATATCGTTTTCCAACGATTGTTGGCCGACAATCGTTGGAAATAGTCTAGTTCCCTGACCTGATAATTCCCTGATGTCTGTTAATTGCTCTGTTTTGTCTAAACCAGACTACTAGAACAGATTTTTTTCTCTCTACGCAGGCAACGGTTTTCCCAGCATCTATGCACACAAAACCTTAAACAGGTCAGTGTTGCAGTATTATAACCCCCAAATTCATTTATTTCTGAAAATTACAGCAAAAGCAATTGATATATACTACCTTTAAAGCTATCTTGATGAAATGGATTTAGGTGTCGTTAGAAGAAAATTGTGCGCTAAGCAACCCTACGAAATCAGGCCCAGATTTCAAAGAAAGAGCTAATTATTCTCAAGTTTCCGCACTCCAGCCTTAACTACGAGCTTTAGTCATTTTGGGACTAAATCTAGACTAGCACAAGGGGAGTCAGGTTGGCGCAGTGGTTACTGTCCCCGCCTTTCACCGCTGTGGCCCGGGTTCGATTCCTGCCCTGGTCCACATGTGGATTGGGTTTTCAGTCCCTACCTGATTCCGTGGGTTTTCCCCCAGAATATTCTTCTGGGGTTTTCCTCCCACCTCTAAAACTGTAACTTCTTCTCATTGTCTTCTCTCTACAGGTTTCTTCAGGCTTTTGAGCTACAGTGCCTAGGGCACTTTTGAGGAATCCTTGGTTTCATTACCAGAAAGAATTCTAATAAATAAATAAATAGTTAGTTAGTTAGTTCAGAGAAATTTTGCAGCAAAGCAGCTTTTTGCTGGAATTTAAGGCAAACTGATGGGCAAGCAGAGATCAAAATAAAATGAATAAAAAATACCACGCTATAAACGATGCTTTAAATAAAAACAGGGCTAAACACAACCAAAAATCTTCAAAACAAGACCACATATAAACAACAGAGACAACAAACTAAAAACTAAAATACAAAAGGACTTTGTATACAAAGTGATGAATTTTTTTGAGAATGCAAAAGCAGGTTTTGTGTAACAATATGAACCATGCATAGGCCCAGAGCTATGAAATAAAAACCAAGTCTTGTTTGAAATTTGACGAAATGTGATGAATTTTTGGCTTTAGAGAACTGATTCTGATCATCTGATGCAAAAGCAGGTTTTGTGCAACGAATGCAAAGACCAAGAGTTATAGGGGCTGTTCATTTTCGAATAATTTAGTATTCGATTATTCGAGACTGGGCTTGACCGCATATTCGAATATTCGATACTCGCCGATCAAGTATTTCAGGCGTCTGCTGCAACTGCATGCACTGTTAAAATGCTGTTTAAAAAGTTGTTTAAACAAGTGAAACAACCAGGTTGTTCATGTGCCCTGCTTAAACAACTTTATTGGTTGTTTAAAGCAGGGCACATTAACAACCCGGGTTGTTTAAAAAGTTTAAACAGCGTTTTAACAGTGTGCCGCACCGGTAAAAAATTGCACACAAAGCACGCCGGTGTTTTACATGCGGCGATCGATATTATAAACCACCCGATGGACATTTTTTGCATTGTATCAAGATCATTACGAGTACGTATAATGTTCTGATAACAAGAAACCAAACTCCAGCCTGAGTTTTTGCAATAATTATTTAAGAATTGTCAAGGGTTTTACGGTCGGGAACCATAAACCTCTGTCCAAAATAAATGCGGCATTTGACACTGCTAAGCGCCGTAACTTTTCTATTAAAGTAGCATCAGAGTCGTATCTGTACGTGCATATATATTTGTTTTGAATATTCGAACCGGCAAAAAGCTATTCGAATATTGGCTATATTCGGAACAGCCCTAAGTCTTGTTTGAAATTTGAAGAGTGGTTTCATTAGGCAAAATTCAAACCGTTTTTTTTACACCAAAGCCATAGAAATCCCCCTCAATTAAATTCACATTTAATATTTGTCTATTTTGGACCAGTTCTATTAAATTTTCTTAATCCCTACAAAGAGCAGATCTGGAAAGGCATTAAGGACATATTTTTTTGTTATTTCTGCGCATATGTTCAATCCATGCTCATTCGCCTAATCATTTTAACCCCTTTTGTCCCGCTGCCAAGACGGGCTTGTGCAGCCAAGTACATTTAAATCGGAGCTACGTAAAGCCATCTGTCAGTGATATTTCTGTCATTTACGCTGATCTGCGGAGTTATAAACTTGAGTTGCCAAAATACTTTGGAGCCGGATGGGAATTTCCCCTTGTTTTTCACCCTAAAAGGTGTTTTTTTGCGGGGTTTTCGCCCATCCCGTAAATCAGCAATAGGCTTCTGGAGAGTTGAAAAGTTAACCGAAAATAGATTTATTTGTGTAAACATTATTGTATTTGTTTAAATATTTGGTATGAATGTGTAAATATTCAGTTTTAACTAATAATATGCAGGGCCCCAATGGAAACCAGTTTTAAACTGTTTGGGCACACCCTGGGTAAAGAAATGTAATATATAAATAAATACGTAATGCAAAATAAATCGGCAAACAATGGATTGAGTGCGCACAGGAATGCGTGTATAGACGACAACCAGCCAGGTAGTCTTTTTCAAACCGCACCTATGGCCCGTAAAATTTAAAGTTCTGTCCTCCCAAGCTAAAAATGTTGATGTTGCCCTTGCTGACAAAAAAAACGTACGAAAAATTTTGAAAATGATGTCAACAAAATTAGAGTGTTCGCTCTTAAAGAAAAATGACGGTCTGTTAACTTTGTCACGCCCTGATGCATGCAGATGAGGGGGGTAGACCCACGCTCCAGTGGTTCCGTTTAATTAACAGTCGCTATGACGCTGGTCACAGCCCAAAGGTATATGCATGATCGTCCATTTCATGTGTATACGCCCAATGTCATTTTTTGTCATTTTTTTGATTGGATCGTTCCTGGGCGTGAAGTTTTTGAGGGCGAGGGGCAGTGCAGGAATTTTGATAGCGTTCCAGTATGTTTTCATACGTCATGGCGACACTGTTTCTGTGACAACAATCCTCACAATTTTGCATCTGAATGTTTGGTTTTCACAGCCCTCACATTGTCAACAATTTTATGTTTGTTTTTTTTCAGAATAGAGAGATGTAAAATTTGACTTTCCCAATATGCTCAAGGGCGACTTTTCTGTTTCACGGGTGAAGTTGAATATCTGAGAACATCTTTTGCCAATATGCCCGTCTTCGAATGATTGAGGGAAAGTGCAGAAAATCTTCAATGCATTTTCACAAAATCCACATTCAGCTGAATGTAGGGTCAGGGAACCAGACTACAAGAACCACTTTTTCTGTTTTCCCAGCATCTATACATGTATGCACACAAAACACAGCATTTGCTTCAAAATACTAGCCCCCAAATCCATTCATTTCCGAAAATTACAGCAAAAGCAAATGTCGTATACTACGTTTAACCCCTTGAGTACATTTTTTTTTACGGGAGACGTCGGGGTGTCGCGGCGGTTCTGGCAGCTAAGCGAACCGCTACAATGTGTTTGTGCAGTCAAGCGTAACATAAACAATAATCCAACAATGGATTGAAACTGCACAAACGGCGGCAAATGGCGTCATCCGGCCTGGTGGCACTTTTTTTTACGTCATATGGCGTCATCCTAAAGGGGGGAGGTGAGTTGTTCTCACCAACGTTGAAGGTTACCCCACCTGGGTCTATAGGTCTGATAATTGGGATAATTTCTCTGGTATCTATTGAAGATTTTCCTCTATTTAGATCTGGACCCAGGAAAACCGTAAGGGTGGTAGGGCTGGCAACCTAAAATGTGGCCAACCCCACCACCTCTGTTGTAGCCCTTTACCTAGAGTTGCTTTTAGCCTTGCATTGGGACAAATAAGACAAATAAAACCTCTCATAAACAGTGCCGACGCTAAGATTTGTTTTCTAAGGAAAAGGGGGGGGGGCAAGGCTCAAATTTTTGTTCTGTTTTTTTTCTTTTTTTAACTGGGGGGGGGGGGGGAAGGGGAATACCCAAATTTGTCTAAAGCTTGCCCTATTTGCTCATTTTGTTGTGCTCATTTGTTTATTTCTTCAGAATTTCTGGGGTGGCAAGGTGGGGGGGGGGGGGGCAAAAGGTGTGACTGGGAGGGAAAATTTCTCCCATCCCTTCATACCACCACTCTTCCAAAAATAAATTATTCAGAATGAAAGTGATATTGCTATGGATATATGCATAATGTACATGAACATAAATACACGTACAGGTATTCAAATAGATGCTTAAAATTTTCCCCGCGACAAAAAAGAAATGCACTTCACGTTCTAAAAATAGCTTCTACACAAAAACGAAAGCGGACGGAACACGCTTGGCAAAAAATTCACAATGCAAACAATATTGTCGGCTCAGCGAAACTACAATGGCAGAATTTCTGAAGACGACTGATGAGGCCAGCCGACAGCCCACACACTCCGACCCAGACAGTATTATGGACAAGGACATGTGGTCTCCCCCAGCAACCAAAATGGCGGACGTGATTTGTCCCAAGCTCAACCGCACCTCATCGCCGTCACGTCAATCTGCCAAATTCACCCTTAATCCCCAATTCGTCATGATAAATCCTAGCCCCAGACGGAAAAGCGTTTGGGCAAACAGCGTAGATTTGTCTGGCATCCGTGCATATATTCTTTCTTTTCTCAGAGGCTTCTAAGAGCTTGATCAAACAGCATCAAGGGGGGGGGGGGGAGACGCAATAGGATATCCGGCCCCTTTTTGCATAATTTATGTCCGTCGTTAAATGCCAGATTATGTATTCAGGAGGAGACAGTTAAAGGGGACGTGCAGGCAAGTGGGGACACAGGGCACCAGTTAAAAGACACTTAATGCGTTACTTGATATGGACATAATAAAAGGGTAACCTGTCAAGAAACAGTGCTATGTAAAATTCTGAATTTGTAACGACAGTGACCTTCATTACTAATATAAGGCCAACCATTTTTTTTGCAGTCATGACTTTTTCACATAAAAATTTCAGAAATAGATGGATGCATGTGGGGGTTTTATAGCAAATATTATTGTGATGACCCGTTTAAAGTTTTATGTTCATAGATGCTGGAAAAACCAAGAAATAAATGCCGTTCTTGTAGTCTGGTTCCCTGACCCTACTTCAGACAAAACAGAGCAATTTACAGACATCGGGGAATTGCCAGGTCTGGGAACCAGACTAGCTGGCTTGCAGCAGGCACCATTTCACGGACGTACATGTATAACCGATTGGAAAAACAATTCACTGAATTTGGGGCAGTATTTTTTTTAAGTCGGGTTTTTTTCCCCACCGATGGTCGGCCAACCATTGCTGGAAATTGATAGAACAATTCCACTTGCCTTGGTGCCACGGTTTTCACAGGATGCTTGAGACTATTAATTACTGTAGTCAAGTGATATATTTTATAATAATTTGGTAGTTTGGTTTTTTTGATGTTTGCAAATGTTGTATATTAAAGGGATCAGATGATCGCCATGTACCATTCTCTACCTCTGCGCGCGCCGTGCCACAGTACATCAAAATGGATCAACAGAACGTACTTCAACCAGCTGCGACTGGAAATACGACTGGTGAACACGGTCCGCCATTTTGTCACGAAATTAAACAAAAACCAAGCAATTTTAAGGGATAGTTATGTGAATCTTTATATTCTACTTTTTAAAAAGCTTCCCAACCATATCCATTTCAGTTTTATAGCCCAAATCGCAAAATCCAAAGCAAATGTGTCCCTTTAACTTTAAGACCAGTGCAGCGGTTTTAAATATATTTGAGATCGGTCAAACACGAGCATGCAGAGCACTCATTCCTCTCATCAGCGGATACAAGATGGCGAGTGTGTTTGAGTAGTACGTACAACGTGAAGTGATGTTCCGAGGGTAGCCAGCACTACATGTCATGTCAAATGCTGTTTATCTTACATGTACATTTGTGCGCACAGCAGTGTTTTCTATTTTTTTCCAAACAGAATCAGCCATCTTTGGTTTTCACTGTGAGCATTATGCAACTTTTTGTTTTTTTTACATATATCTGTTTGTATTTTGATTTGATTACGATGAGTGAATTCTCAAATATGAACCAGACAAATTTGAAATCCTGTAAATTACTTGTGCAGAATTTCGAAAGAAAATTATATTTACCAATCAAGGTCTTACAAAGTCTCAATTTTTTGTTTAGTTCATTTTGATTGAATTAAAGAAATGCAAAGAAAAACTGGACAGTTAAGAAACAACGGGGAAAAAAAAAACTCCCCAAAGTGAAAAAAAAAAAATTTAAATCATGCTTTGCATAAAGAAGGCTTCCATTATGTCAATCATCAATCAAATTCTCCAAACCTAGTGGAACATTAGCAAGGCCCCCTTTTCATCAAGAAACAGACAGAAAGAGGTTGGGAGAATTGCGAGCCAGAGGATTTGTGCAGGCCTCATTCATCGCCATGCGAGTGTGCGTTGGTCTAATGGACCCCCAATTCAATTTGCAATCAAATGGACTTTTAGAAGCATCTGTTAATGTGTAAAGTCTGTGAATGCAGGAATTTTTAATTGCCGCACGGGAAAATTAAGCTGGTGATGAAATGGGTGGTGTGCAATTTCATTTTAGCTTGAAATTTGTATTCGGGAATATTCATGAATTTATTGGCTTTTACTTGCAACATGTACACTGTACACATTTATGCATGCATGTACGCCAGTGCATCTGTAGACATATTCAATCTGGGTAATGTCGCAGATCGCTTCATCCATATTATGAGATAAATATAGAAACGTTGCTAATTTTTAAGCCATTGAATTTGTTCTTCATAACTTTTCACTACGATCATTTCAGAAGCTTAATTTTTATATATAGATCTGAAATATTTTTGTAATGATTATGCATGGAATGAAAGCATCATGCAAATTCAAACCACTTGCTCTTTTCTCTATATAAACGCCACATTTTTGTTTTTTAAACAAATTTTTAATCGGAACATTTTTGATCATGCTGCAAAATGAATAAGCATTCCGAGATTCTAATGGGAAAGAAATGATAACAATTCATGCAAGTGCGACACGATTGAAATGGAGATGTAAGGACACAATGCAAGGGGGGGGGGGGGGGGGGGGGTGAGAAATGAGAAAGAAACTGACAGTTTTCACACAAGACATCATAAATCTGTTATATGATCAATTCACCTCCCCCCCCCACCACCAAAAACAGAAGAAAAAAAATAGTTTTTCTTAAATCAAGAAAAACATTTGATAAAGGTTTTTCTTTTTAAACCAAAACATCTTTTTGCTATACTCTAGTTTGTTTTAATTTTTTCTTTTCTCGAAATAAGAAAACTATTTTTGCCAGTGTAGACTGGTTTCTGTCCCAGAATATTGCACTGGTACTGCAGCCAGTACGAATGACACTGAGTGGGCTTCATGTGCGCAAGCACCGTAATTTTTTTTTTTTTCATTTTTCAAGTTCTAGATTCTATTGTCTGTTTATTTTTTGAATGCACATGCATTTTGCCATGTCTTGCGGCGGTTGGGAACATCCCAATGCATTATGGGTAGACAAATATAAACACCTTCATTTGCATAAACCAGGAGAATTCATTCCCCCGGGAGTACACTAATAAGTATTGCCCACGACCGGTCCCCATCGTCAAAGTCAAAATGGCAACGGACGGACCGGGAACAAGTCTGGTGTTAAAACATGAAAGTTTAGAATAGGTAAAGGTAGGACTCTGGTTTGGATCAAATATGATCTAAATATGATCTAGCTAATAAGATAAATAATTTGCAAAATATTGTTTGGAATATTTTACGTTGTCTCTGGCACACAAAGAACACGAATATGAAACGCAAAAACCAAAGCGATTTAAGAATGAAAACAAGAAAAAGAGATGTATTAAAAGCATGATTTCTTTTATCCTCTGTCTACAAATAGGCTTGAAGAAAAAAAAAAAACCAAACCCAATTTCACTAAATAAACCAATAAGCCAGGTGCAAAACGTTCATTAAAATGGACCGATTTGTAATTTTCTTTTTTTTTACGAAAACAGGGGGCAAAAAGTGCCATGCAATGTAACTGGGGTGAGACTGGCCGAAAATGTTTGGGGGGTCGCCGAGGACCCCAGATCAACGTAGGGTCTATGGTTTGTATTTGCCTAAAAGGCACCCCTTAAAATACCCGTTTCCACTTTTACAGGTGAAAACACCTTTAGGGTGACACCTCAGAAATTCCAGATTTCAAAAGAGATTCTTTCAAAATTCTGCAATCCGTAAAAAATCTTGCCAAAAAATCCCAACAAATCTCACCCCAGAACGTCAGTGGTCAAACGCGCTGATCTGTTAAGCCCGCCTCTCGACAAACTGACCAATCACGGCCGCGATATGGTCCGACAAAAATGATGGACATGTGGCAATGTGGGTGTACTGATGGTCAATATGTTACGGTGCCTTGCTTTTTGGGATCGGAGTCTTTCTACAGCTTATCAATCTCATTAATGAAAATGGGTTTTTGATTGTGCTAGGAAATCTAGGTGTGCACGTATATGACGTGTTTGGCTACAAAATCAAGAACGTGTGGTTTATTTTTAATAACGACTGCACATTTAGTACACATAACGTTAGTTGCTTTGATATGAAGAAAAAAAATTAAAAGGCAAGATCTTTATCTAACCTTGGGAGCTAGATTATGCTCCTCGTTTAAAGTTGTACTGCTACCGGTATCCACCCCCGAATCTTTAATTTGCGGCTCGGACCACTCTGGGTCGTCCTCCATGGACCGGCCCTCCCCGCGGCCGAACCGCACGATTTTCTTTTTGGCGGCCGAGATGGCCAGCTCCGATTCGGAGTGGTGGTCGCCGTGGTCCCCGGGGTCAACGCCACGGTTACTGCCATGCATGGTCTTATCCTTGCTGCTGCTACCCCCACCGGTCCCGATCTCAAGTTCACCCGAACCTGAGGGGGTTAGTGGCAATGATCGGAAGAGCGGAGGGAAATGAAGAACGGAAAACCAAAAAAAAAAACAGAAAAAAAAAAGTTGTACAGGAAGTTTGGCAGTTTGACAACAGTCAAACACATCGCAGTGGAAATCTTTGGTGATGTTCCTAGAAATTACAATTAGCTCTTTTCTGCAATTTCCGTTCAAGTCAATTTTGAATTTTCTGATCCTCCACAAGTGCTAAATGTAACATGTGTGATTTTTCTCCAGGAAAAAAAAAAAACAGGATCTTTGATCCCATATTCCTTCACCACTGCACTCACAAATTTTTCCCAGAGTGCCTAGCAACGCATCACCACACAAAAACATTCCACTTTGATGAAAAAACAAAACATAATGTGGCAATGACTGTTAATGACATATTAGGATGACATCATCGTCATCGTCACACGATCCTCACCAGCATCAGGGACGGCACGTCCTGGTCATGTGACCACTGATCTTCCCACGCTTCGGGCTCTCCTGCATGTAAGGAATCTATGGTGAATGGGATCTATGGTACAAGTCCTTTGAAGAAAACGTTCTCTCTCTTTCTTTTGCAATGAGTTTCGGGTTTGAAAAACACTTGCACAATACATTCTTTTTGTAAATACTGAAAAAAGACTACAGTTTGCCAGCTCAGTTTGAGAACACTATCAAAACTTTGTGCCATAAAGGGAAAGATTTTTATCAAGGTTCCCACCATTTCATGAAAACAAAATACCCTGTTTTTTCCCCCGAGGTTTCCTTGATGAATTCTCAAAATTCCAGGATAATTATTTCGACCTATATCCAGTTTGACACGTCTTGTTTTAGGTCATGCACCACAGCCACCTAGCCAAAGAGAGATAAAGAGGGATTTCCACACTAAAAAGCCACCATTACCAATCATCCAGTAGATACGCTGTTTGGCCATGAGACAAAATATAGCACTTTCTCTTTTGAGGCATTTAAAAAAAATTCCCTGACTTTTCCCCGACTGGAAAAAGCGAAACTCATTTTTCAGGTTTTCCCTGATTTCCAGGACGCGGTGGGAACCCTGTTTATCACAAAACATTCGTTTGTAAATTTTCCTACTACATGTATGCAAACAAAATCAGCTCAGATGCCATTTTGTCTGCTAACTCATTGTTGCTTAGCAACCATTTTGTGATAATGCAACATTTCGTGCTTTCACACAGCTTTACAAAAATAGCTTCAAAAGCCAATAAATTGGGGGAAAACTTACAACCTACATTTTTTGTAAAGTCGATTGCTCGAGGAAAATGCTTATAGTTAAAAAAAACACATTGGTTTTGGGCACTGAAATTGAATACTTTTCACAAGCTCATAATCTGGCCTTAACAGTTTAACTTGGGAAGAAGTCTTTCTACCACTGTGTGGAGTTTTGAGCAATGAGCCAACGGAATATTGTGTAGATTTGTAGACTATGAGCAGAGCTTATAAGTGAGGGAATTAAGAAAGAGAGAAAACCTTGATCACTTTCACCCAAGCTTTGGTCGAACTCCGACAATCAAATTTTACATGGGCTGGCATAGGGGCAGGGGGGAAGATTAAACTTTAGCCGGCAGATTATGGTTTAGCCGGTAGATGGCTTTTACGTGTGATTCAATTTGCAAGGTAGCCGCTACTAATCTCGAGTGTTTCCCTGCCACAATTACAGCGTTGGAAAGTTCTCGGAAACACAACTTGCACCTGTCAGCATGTGACAATCAAAATAAAGATTGCTTGCCCTGGATATAAGCCACAGCCCCGGCTTGTTTTGTGGTAAGTGTGCGGGGTCAAATAAGGTCAAAGCCAACTTCGACCAATCAACGGACACAAATGAATTCACAAAATTAAAGACCAGGGCCGAATTTTACAAAGCTGTTTAGTAGATAATAATGCTTATTGAAATGTTCATGCTAAAGCCAAGATCCGCTGAGAACCAGTCACAGCCAATATTGAATAATCATGTGGGGATTTCTGTTGGTAAACTTTTTTTTGGTAAAAGCGATTCTTTTCCGGCGCTTTGTTTGTGTGCTGGGCATTTATATGAAATTGGCCCTAGTAATGACCCTCGATCTCTCGATATAGCACAAGGCCTCGGAATCTGATCAATTTCTATAATCTGTACAGTTTATTTCAAGACGGGTGGGAACTGCAAAATTGTCGTAGTTCACTGGTCAATTTGAAAAAAAAATTGACAAATATTTTTGACGAGCTTCCGCTGGAATCGGACTGCTTACTATCGGGGTAGCTTTTACAGGACAGCCGCAACACAGGGGCCAATTTCGCGGCGATGGTAAGCACAAATATTTGACGAGCATGAAAAGTTTTCCTCGCTAAAAAAAAATGGATACGATGCATATTTCCATGTAATGTTGCCTATGACCGGTATTCAGCTGCTGTTTGCTTAGCATGAAAATCACATGGAGTTTTGGCTGGTAACCTCCTTTTTACTAAAAGCACAACTATTTTGTGCTTATCAAATTTTTGTACGTAGAAGCTCCATCAAAATGGTCGCAGGTTTGAGAAAGGCAATTTTCTTGGCAAAAAAAAAAGATCACAAACCTCTCTCGCTGACACTTTCACTCTCGATCTCGCCTTCCTCGCAGCTGGTATACTCCGGCGTGGACCGGATCTCCTCCTCGGAGCTGCTTAAAGAGAACTGTCTTCTCTTGCGCGAGCCCTTGGTCTTGTGAGGCTTGGGAGGAGGAGGCCGGACGCACTCGCTCTGGTCTGAGCTGAGCGAGTCGGCCCTGATCATAGAGTCCGCCTTATTGTTCCTGGAGAGCGCCTCCTGCTTGTTGGCTTTGGTCGCGGCCGAGCTGGGGTCCAAGTGTTGCTTCTGACCCAACTCGGGGATGCGACTCGTTGCACCATAGGATTCCGCAAGGAGAAGCCTCTCCCGCTGCGCATCCACGTCCTCGACGGTGATGCTGTGCCGCGGCGAGCTGTTGGGCCGTTTCTGAGGCAATACTTCCTGGGGGTATTGCGGTGTCCCCCGACGGTACTCCTCGGAGTAGCGCTCATCGTTCCGCGGCGACGTCCGTTTGGACTCGCCGGGGCTGCGGTCCCGATCGCGACGGGCCCGCGATATCCTCCGCTCGCTCGGGTGACGTTCAAACTCCTGGGTTTCTATCTGAGCACCGACTCCTTCCCTGCGTTTAGGCACGTCCCGGCGGTCCATCTCCCGCCGTTCCAACTCGCGGTGTTCTGCTTCCCTGCGATCGATTTCCCTCTGATCAACGTCCCTCCGCTCGCGGTCCGAGCCAGCGTGCTCTGTGTAACGTTCGTGTGGGTAATGCGGTGATGGCGGGTCATCTCCGTACATCCTCCGCTGACGATCTAAAGTTCTACCGCTCACCTGCCGCACTAGCTGCTCTTTTGTGTAATGCCGCCCTCGCTCATGATCTCCTGAATAGTACCTCTCCTCTGGGTATCCATGACGATCGGGACTCTCGTATCCGTGGGTAAACCTCTCCCGGTCACGCTCTCGTTCGTGGTCCGGATACCTTCCATGATCCCGTATGTGATCTTGGTTCTGGAATCGTCGGGGATCCGGCTCTGAAAAGTGTTCACGCTCCCGTCGGGCCGGGTCCCGTCCATGACGCTCCGTCATCGTGGTGCGTTCGCTGCTCGTGGAGCGGTCCCGGTCTGGCGTCCTGTCCCGCATGGAATACCTAGACTCCTTTCTGCGATCCTGAAAATGCACGTCGTTGGAGGGATCGAAGTTTGGATCGTTCCGCGAGTTATGCGTCCGCTCATCGTGACCGGGCCTCTTCCCGGTCTCCCGACTGTGAGTCCGGTGGGCGGGCTTGGCATTGGTGGTCGGGGGCAACGATTCCTCCTCATTCTTTGACAGTTGCCGAGTGAGTTGACTGTGTGGCGTGGTTGACTGCGGCCGGCTCGGCTGGACTGAGGCCAAGTTCTCCTTGTTATTATTCGATGGCTTGGCACTGTGCAGTAGTTGTTCCGTCTGGGGTCGGATGATCTGCTGCTGGTGCCCGTCCTTGGCTGGTTGCGGTGTCTGCGGCTTGCTTCCCCCGTCGCTGGTCTGTCCCACATTGCTGATGTCAAGACTCTGAGGCTTGCTCTGCCGACCGTGGTACCACTGTCCCGTTTTGGTGAGAAATTCCTGCTTCTTGCGACACAACTTGCAAACCCATAAAACCTGTGGGAAATGCAAAAAACACACAGAGCAGAAATTCAACTTTTCGTCTGTGGGTGAACAGTAAACTTGTCACAGCGGACTCGAGTAAAATGGGAGTCCACTTGAAGCTGTGTCTCAAGACACTCGCCAAAAGACGAGTATATTAGGCATGTTAGAAAGAAACTCATATTAGAACAACTGTCTGTGTATGAGAGCCAGACCTGATGAGAGCACATGTACAAGGAACATTCATCAGTAATATACGCAAGTATGTACGTGTATAGTCCGTCAACAATACCAATGGCTATTTTGTTCAGATCAGTACTTAAAAAAAGAAATAATAAATTATAAACCGTTTCAGTAAAGTCAGACAATAAACTATTTTTTTTCACATTTGCATTTGTTTAATTATCTCAGTGAACAAAGAAAACGGGCAGGAGCGGGATTTGAACCCGCGACCTCCGAAATACCATACCGGTGCAGCGTGAATTTCAGTGGCTATGGAATACGGGGCTCAATGGTAGTATTGCACATGCCTAAGCGAAGATAATTAATAGAGTGGCCGGTCACGTGAGAGGGTTTAACCAATAATAGGTTAAAAAGGAGTCTGATTTTCATATGACACCGGCGCTCTACCAACTGAGCTATCTTGCCCTATGTTGGCGGTCTCCCAAATTGTCAGTGTCTTTGTTCGGGGGTTCAAGGGGAGGGGCTTCCCCTCCCCCAAAAACAAAGACACTGACAATTTCAAATCCCGCACTTGCCAGTTCTCTTTGTTCACTTTGAAAATACATTCAAATTACTTTATGGTTTGTTTGACAATGTTAAATACATTTTTTTTTTTTTTTCAACTTTTTTGAAGGTCCTACAATCAGGGTCATGTTTTCCAATATTGAATAGCACCTCTAAAAAATAATTTTTATTTTTTATTTTACTACAAACAGGCACTATTTCTCTCCAATATACATGTATACATATCATACATATGCCACCCACCTTCACACTATAACCACACCCCAACCTCCCCCCCCCCCCAAAAAAAAAAAAAAAAAATTAAAAGGCTTGTCACTTGACGGTGCGTGGGCACCGTAATTCCGCCGGAACTGATTTTTTTCGTAAGTCGACAGCTCAGTGACAGGACATGAGCGATATTGAGAGAGTGAGCGTGTATGGCGAAGGCACGCAAACGCAGCACTGACAGCGAAAAGAAAAAAAAAGGTCTGGCTGAGTGGAATCCAACCTACATATCAATGAATATTACCGATATTGACATAAAACATGTCAGTTAATGACCAAAATATCAAAATCTTTATGTTGTACAAGCATCTTGTTTCCTCACAATTTATAGCATCTTTCCAAGTTTTCAATTCTATGAACGTTGTTAGTTTAATGCCTTTAAGTACGGCTGTTATTAATGGGCGGCTAGCATGCCATACGGGCTTGTGCAGCCAAGCATGATGCACACAATAGGCACACAATGGATTGAGTATGTGCAGGAATGCGCATATAGATGACAACCGGCCAGGTGGTCTTTTTCAAACCGTGGCTATGGCCATCGTCCGTACATTGCAATATACACACTCACACTACCTAGATATTAAGTACACAGTAAACTTTGGAAACGGACATCATCGATATGTCCCAGGCAACCACTCATCCCTCCATCGGGTATTAAGAACGGTTCAACATCGTCACGACTTTGGCAAGCAACGTGGTGCTGGGTCGGTGCAGGAGTGACGGGCGGCCACGACGCACAGAGTGCGACCCGACATCAATCAGCCTCGAGTTAATTAAGAAAATGACAGTTAAAACAATAAGGCTCATTACAAAATCCCCCATCCCCCCAATCTCCAAATGCAGTAGCATGACACTGTTAGTCACGCATGCACGGCAGAAACAAGGAACTCATTTTAAAAATACATTAGTATACAACATTTGCTTTAGCTGTAATTTTCAGAAATGAGTGGATTTGGGGGTTAGTATTTTATAGCAAATACTGACCTGTTTAAAGTTTTGTGCACAGATGTTGGGAAAATTCAACAAAGAGAAAACAAAATGCTGTTCTTGTAGTCTGGTTCCCCAACCCTACAATTTCTGAAACATTTCTACCTGCTTCATATAAAATGGCCTTGGAGTAAAAACTGCGATGCGTGCCATGAATATTTCAGACATGTGATTCATTTTGCATGCATTTTCTACAGCGACAAGGCTGTCACCTTTAGTGCGTGACCTTAACTGCGGAGCTACGTTCGTCCCTGACCGGCTGAATAAAAAAGGCTTGTCTGATGAATTAGTAAAAGACGAAAGGGCTAATTAGGAGAGATGCACCCATTTAAAGTGACCTTTTGTGGGCTCATAAATTGTTGAATACGTGCCCGAAAAAGAAAAAAAAACGTTCCCACGACAACGAAATGGAAAACATCTTCCCAATATTTATTCTGCCTACACGTATATGTTGTCGTGTGCAATTATGCATCAACATAAGACTTGGTCATAATTGTCTAGACAGAAAGTGGGGTAAGGTGGGGTGGGGTGGGGTGGGGTGGGGTGGGGTGGGGTGGGGTGGGGTGGGGTGGGATTCTCGCAGTCGGCATGACGTCACATCTTCCCCTTCGTCTATATTTTTATGCAAGTCGCCCATCACAAGGCCAAAGGTCATTCGAGGTTAGGAAAGTGTGGAAGAACCAGCCCCTCACACTGAAACAAGACAAGATAATCTGATCTCTTCACAGTATGAATGGGGTCGGGATGGGTACATGTAACTAGTCCACTGCAAGGCATTAATAATGCCTCTACCCATATTAAGCGTAGAAGTGCTATAGGTGTGATGGGGTGGGGTGGGCCGAGGTGTGATGGGATGGGGTGGGGTGGGCTGAGGTGTGATGAGATGGGAAAGGGTGGGCTGAGGTGTGATGGGATGGGATGGGGTGGGTTGAGGTGTGTTGTGTTGGGATGGGATGGGATGGGGTGGGCTGAGGTGGGGTGGGCTGGGCTGAGGTGGGGTGGACTGATGTGTGATGAGATGGGGTGGGATGGGACAGGGCGGGATGGGGTGGGATGTGACAGGGCAGGATGGAGAGGGACGAGACGGGCAAAATCTGCAGGCATATCGTGAAATCTGCATGCATCGCACAATCTGCGCGAATGTCTATCACACAGACTGGACATCAGGAGATTGGTAAGCAATGCTTTACTGCCGACGACGACACAGCTAGAATGGGGTATTTTTTCAGCCCCAACTCAGTCAATTACTTAAATACAAAAATACTAAAAAATCTTTCTGATATATTCATCATTGGTTTCACCATTCATAACATTTTTCCATTTTTTCATATTTCTGTGAACCTTTTACAAATGTAAAAAAAATTCTGCAAAATGTGAGCTCGTACATTTATCTTCTATTTATAGAACTAGACACAGGGAAAAACGTATGAGTGGTAGGGCTGGCAATTTCAAACGTTGTAGCCCTTTTTACATAGAGTGGCTTTTAGCCTTGTATCGGGCAGCCTTCATAAACAAAATATACACCGGTGATGTCTCACCTACTAACTGAAATTCACAGGGCTAAATTAAAGATTCCGCCTCAATCAATAAGTAACACAAAGCATGTCTAAGGTTATGTTATGGTTACCAAGAATCATAACAGACTGTCAAAGGACTTTTCTCCCATCGCAAAATTAAAATTAGAAAAAAAAAAAATCAATTGCTGACAATGTGCGAGGCAAAAATAGCACAGGAAAAATGCATACGGTCCAACCGTTGTGAATGCCCACATTTTCAATCTAAAATTGCATCATAAACTGTACATGTGCACGTGTGCATTGTACATGTAAATGGTATCATTTGAGGACTCCAAAATTGGGCCAAGGACAAATTTACACAATTGGTTTTTTTTGTTTACTTTATTTTGTGATTATTGTTTAGAAACTGGACGTATCGGCACAGTATTCAAACATTACAATCACCCAGACAACCTTTACATATTTGTCGCTGTTTCTACCAAGGAAGAACTTTCACTGCCATGCTTAGCTGTTCCGCAATTCTGGAGAGAAAAAATTATTGGATCACCAAGATTTTAAAGCGTACGAAGCCATTTATGTACATTTGTATGTCCTCATATATAACTGGTCAAGTTGGGATCTTAAAAATTGTCAAAATTTTATTTGGACCGACTGAACCTTCGGGTAATAGGGAGTTTTTGATCGACAATATTGCCTTCTCTGCATCCATTCCTTTTATGGTTAATTTTTATATTTATTATTTAATGTAATGGTATAATTCATTTTTTGTAATAATTAAAAAAATATATTTTTATTATTAGCATTTTGATTTCTCTCCACAATTTCTTTTTTATTATTATAACAAAGAATTAATGATACCATTACATTAAATAATAATAAATATAAAAATTAACAATAAAAGGAATGGATGTAGACAAGGCAAGATTGAGGAGCAAAAAAAATTCCTATTACCCGAAGGTTCATCAGTCCATTTAAAATGTAAGCAAAATATTAAATAAAAAATACCAATAGCATTAAACACAAAAGATAAAAACAAATCTACATTCAACCTCATTTGAGTCGTTACGGTTACCTTAGGCAAACAAAATATATATATAGTTGTTGCTTTAAATACAGCTACGATGGTACTAACGTGCATATCGCCTTTATTTTTGCCTCCCTATTTGGTGAAGAAAAATAAATTGTTATTTAATTTTTGTTTTTGATTGTTTAAAAACTGGTCGTATTACATTTTGTAGCACAATATTCAAACATGAAAATTATCCAAACATCCTTTAAACATTTTTGTTTATGCTTCTACATCCAAGGAAGAATTTTCACTGCCATGCTTATTGGCTGTTCCGCAAAACTGACCTATTTCATAGTTCGCCCGACTTCCCAATAATCCTTGCTTACAATCATTATTCTGTGCCTCAATGTACTTATAAAGCACAGAATCTTTCACTGCATCTGGATAACCCAATATTCCACCCTTGTGCGTTAAATACAGTTCACTTACAGTTTGGCACAGAACACTTGCTACTGATGTTTCTCGATACATGTTTATGAAAAATCGGGTAATAACCTCACCAGACGCATCTCATCATTTGTAAATTTCTCCGTGTCAAGTATTTTTGTAAATTTCACCGACGTATAAAAAATGGAAGTATGAAAATATTACATTGTGACTAAGTGCGTACTTTTTGCTTTTTGTGTGTCGGCACGTCATATTTTTTTGACGAACACCGTTTAATATTCACGTGGCCTTGCCCGCTGGCTTGCGTTTCTAATGCCAGAGCATTCGTGGGATCGGAGATACGTCATTTTCTTTACTCGTGGCCTCGCTTGCCCCGACCGCAGGAGCAGACCGGAGCTCCTGAAAAAATCTATAGCGATGCCCTTGTGACAAGATGACGTCAGAGTCCGTGGCCACGCGGCAACTGCATATCTCCCTCCAACTCGCTCTTTCCCGGAGCCAGACCGATTTATCTGCGAGGATGAGAGGGTAATTTCAGGCCGCGGCGGCGTCCCGAGGCTTGACGTCAATGTAGCTCAGTGCACATGGCCAGGGTCTGTCAAATTGGAATCGGCCGATTATGTGTACATGTACGAATTGCTCTGTGTATGTTCATGAAGTACACACGTACATGTATATTCATCATGGCTGGGCAAAGAAAAATATGAAGATAGTATAAACTCCACTATGGTGAATCTACGTTGTATTTTTGACGTCATCTTTTTATGTTTTGTTTCAGTTAAAGGCAATAAACATTTGCAAACATTAAAAAGAAAAACAACACAACTACGTACATACTGAATTATTATGAACACCTTAACGGACTGTAAGTAATATGGTTAGCATCCTGTGAAATCATGGTACCCGGTGCGCTGTCATTTTCAAGACAAGTGGAATTTTTGTATCAATTTCCAGGTATGGTCCTGACCATCGTTGGGGTCGAACCGGGGTCACCACAAGTGGAACGCGAGGAAAGAACCACTCAATGATTTTCCAATTCCTTTACAATAAGAGATCATTTTGCTGATGCTGGCCCGTCACAGCCCCAGTTTTTAAAGTATTTTTTTTGCTGATAACAGGCATGCAACTCGGAATTAACACACAAAAAACCAAGGAAATTCCAATATTTACAAGACTTTGTACAGTTTTTTCAAATTTTCAATGGCATAAGTGATTGAAAAATGAGGAAATCAGCTGATCCGAGGAAAGTTCCATGCCTGTGATAAAAAGAAAAATGTGGGTCACCTTTTTAGGTATTTGTGTGCTTTTTCTATACCTCTGCACGCCCGCACACGACCACCCCCCCCCCCCCCACATCCAAAACCTGGGTATGTTACTGGCTAAGACATTCACCCACAATCATCCCCCTCCCTAGCCCTCTGTAAAAATCCTACACCGACAAGTGTTTTTTTTTTTTTTTTTAAATGGGTGTCGCCCAACACAACGATAAAAGGCTACTCCAGATGTGGGCTACAAAAGACAAGAAAAGACAAGAAATCACAGGGACAAAAGGTTTCCGCGTCGCATTTTGTCCGAATGAGCCAGTTCGGTATTTCAACTGCGCATGTGCACAATGGCATAGCTATCCCGAATGACCCGTGACCTACATGTAATGCGCGCGTGTGAACGCAAGAGGTAGTCGCGCAACGCGCACGCGTTTACTTCAATCAGAATGGGCGTTCGCGTAACATATCACATGACATTACGTCCACAATTTTATCCCGAATAACTTTTGACCTTCGAGATACCGAACTGGCTTATTATCAAAGCCTGCGGGTGGAAATGAAGCAGTTTACAGGGTATAAGGAGCTTTAAAGGAAACCACAAAAATGGATTGAAACAGAATTGAAATGATTTTTCAAAGTGAAAAAACAAAACTGGCAGTAGCGGGATTCGAATCCCGCTTCTGCCACTTTCTTTTTTTCACTTTGAAAATGTATTCAAATTTACCTATAGTCCAGTTTCCCTTGTGGATTGTTTGAAGAATTGAAATGAAATTGAAGTCCAACAGTTCACTGTTATTTGTGACCCGCTCCAGAAAAAGGTGATATAAGTCGCGCTATGCATTTACGTGTAATGGCCTTTTCAACGTTAAGAGGGTGAAATTTTTCGTCAAAATTCATTTTTAGTTTTTTGTCTTTAATGACATCTTAAATATCTAAAGTTTCAGGTTTGGTGCACAACAATGTTGATTTCAGTGAATAAAGTGAAAAAAATTTCATTTTTAGAGTGCATTGTTCCATTGCATTGTATTAGAACTAGCTATTTCAAAGCCTGTTTTCTCTGTTGTGCAATTTGAACTCCATAGAACTAATTAATATGAAAAAATGTGATATCTCCAGAACGGAAAGGGCTTTGGAGCTCTATCATGTACCAAATGAAAGCTTACATTGCGGGCTTTCCAAACATACATAAAACTCATTTTTCATAATTTGCGATATAATATACCTTTTTCCAGAGCGGGTCACATTTTCTGAGTGGGGAGGTTTTGAGTAGCTTTTTGAGTGTCTTTTTCGGTTCGTTAAGTTGTTTTCGGCTTGTATATTCTTGGTTTTTGCTTGTTTGTTCTTCCTACACGTTTGTTGATAGCTTATTTTATTTTGTTTTGTTTTGTTTTGTTTTGTTTTGTTTTGTTTATTGCATTATTTAACTTATTTCATTTGTTTTTTTGTTTTTCTTATTTGTTCAGGTTTTCTTCATTATTGTGTGCTTTCCTGACTCTTAAAGATGTTATATTTATTAAATCAGATACATATGTATGTTTATTTTTCTTGTAAACGTTTCAAGTTTGGGTACACTGTAAAAACCAACGGCTAACTCTTTTTTAACACTTCAATGCGTTAATATTAATATTTTACACGTAAAGGTATAGGAGGCGTTGTACGCTATTAACACTAAAACACGTTTAAATAGGCGTTGGTGTTAATGATTATTAACATTCTAAAGTGTTAATATCTACATAAATTAACACCTCAAGCGCTGATAATCATAAAAACCAACACCTATTTAAACGGGTTTTAGTGTTAATCGCTTGCAACGCCTCCTATACCTTTACGTGTAAAATATTAATATTAACGCGTTGAAGTGTTAAAAAAGTGTTAGCCGTTGGTTTTTACAGTGTAGGCAGGCTTTAGGGCTACAGTGTTTAAGTACACTTTTGCTTACCCTGGCCGGCTTGGAATGTTTTATTGTCCTTATTTCTGGTCTCCTTTCTCTCCTCCTCTCCCCCCCCCCCCCCACCCTCCCCCTCTCAACCATCCCCTCCCCACCCTCCCCCTTTCCACCCTCCCCTCTCCACCCCCTCCTTTTTCTAATCGTTTCCCCATCTCATTCCTCCTTGGATCCTACTCATTTTCTATTGTTCATATTATATCTCGTATTCTTTAGTGACGTTCATGTATTTGCTTTGTCAAAGTGCTTGTTTTCATTTGTTGGCCGAATAAATAATAATAATAAAAATAATATGTTGTATACTGCTGTTAAAGGTAGTGTACATGATTGGTCATTGTTGCAATTTTCAGAAATGGGCGGATTTGGGGGTTAGTGTGTTATAGGAAATATCATTCCACAGACCTGTTCAAAGTTTTGCATTCTTGGATGGCGAAAAACGAGAGAAAAACGGCATTCATTTTCAACCGTCGGGCGGCATTTGTTATAGCGCCCTCTTGTAAAATAAGGCCAATGTTTGTAAATGGGATTTATTTTCAACTGGTCACATAGGCCGAGTGCTAACTACATGCGGTACGTCCAAGATCCACTGCATGCACTAGTTACATTGCATCGCTTCGGTACACTAATTGCAACCTTGCGCCCGTTTTCGGATTGTTAATTAACCATTTTAGACACAATGCCGACTAACTACATTCGGTCAATAGAGGGCAGTTTTCCAACGATTGTTCAGCCAAACATAAATGTCCACTTTTCTTGAAAACGACAGCACACCCGGTGCCATGATTTTACAGGATGATTGAGACTACTATTAACTTACATGTACAGTCTTGTAAGATATTTCGTAAATAATTCAGTAAAAAAAAAATTTGGAGGATTACCAATCGTGTACACTACCCTTAACATTCATTACCCTCTGCCTCGAAACAAGAAGCTAAAGATGAGACGGGTTTCTCAGAAAAATGTCAATATGGTGGGTCGACAATAAAGATTAGGTCTCTATTATGTCAATTCGCCATATTGACAATCTTCCCCAACTTCAGGTTTTCTAGATCCGGAGGTTAATTATTAATAAGCATCATCCATACGGACCATGGAAACCTGTCATTTGTTCCACTGACATTTTAGGATAAAAAAAAAAAATAACGTGACCTTTAATTTCAAAGACATACGTAGTCCGTGATCAACCATGACACCAAGCGCCGAATCCCCCCCCCCCCCACTTCAGTCAATTAGTCCGTCAACATTATTAGTCACTGTTATCCATCTAATGACAAAACTAGCGGTTTAAAATAATCCACCTGTGCTTTCTGACACAAAATTTGAAGGCAGCTTCCATAATGGTTTGGATTTTGTAATCCAATTTTCTACGAAATTTGTCCCGGCCTACATGTACATGTACATATGTGCATTTTACCACCAGATGGAAACGGACACTTTATACAGGAATTTTGAGTGAGGTGCGTCATCCCCCCCCCCCCCCCCCCCCCCGACCCCCATTAAAAGCTGTGGTTTAGGGAAGGGGATTACTGTTTCGACATGTCGGCCCGTGGGTTAATACATACATACATGTACCTACATGCAAGAGTTTTCCATACCTAATGAAATAGAATTTATGATTTAAAATGATAATGAATGTTTTTCTTTTGATTATTTGCTATGCGTTTTAGATATCAAGTAAATTTAAATTGTTTTGTAAATTCATATGTGACCTGGTACAAAAAAATAACAAAATTTTAACATTAAGATTAAGTAAATAATATAGGCTCAAGCATCCTGTGAAACCATGGCACCTGGTGTGCTGTCGTTAAAAAAGAAAAGAAAAGTGGAATCTTTGTATCAATTTCTAGCGATGGCCGGCTGACCATTGGTGGAAAAAAAATGACTGTTTTCAAATACACCCCCCCCCCCAATTTAGCAAGTTCACATTTTGTTTAGCAATTGGTTACACATTCATGAATGGGTGCCAGCCAGCTAGTCTAGTTCCCCGACGACGTCAACAAATTGCTCCGTTTTGTCTGAACTAGGGTCAGGGAACCAGACTACAAGAACAGCATTTTTTTTCTCTCTGTTTTCCCAGCATCTATGCACACAAAACTTTAAACAGGTCAGTGTTACAGTATTTGCTATAAAATACTAACCCCCAAATCCATTCATTTCTGAAAATTACAGCAAAAGCAAATGCTAAACTACCTATTAACCCTCCTACTGTTATAACTATCATAACCTATCAAAAAACCTAAGCCCTTCCTCTCCATTAACAGCTTGTGTGTTTCAACCTGAAACTCGATAGGTTTTGATAGGTAGGGTAGTTGGCTCCATTTTGGCACCGAGAGAGGCAGAGTTAAATTAAAGACAGATAAGATAAAAACTGGGGAAAAATTAAATAGATTTGTTGGAGGGAAAAATGTGCAATTCATAAACGAAGATGCCAAGAATACCAAACACAAACATGTTTATTTGTTTACTTGGCCGCACATATCAAAAGGAATGTGCACGTGTACAATGTATTCAACACACCATTCTCCACAAGCCCTTTCGCCAACTAAAACACCAACTGACGGGCGTCTATTGTACCGCACGCCATGTCCGCAGTATATTAATACGTTGATATGAAATTAGCATGTCTTCTTTTATGTCAACATGCACCAGGCCATCGCCGGCCCTGCGGAGGTCCAAGTGATAGGCCATTATGGCTAATTAACATCCACTGTAGCGAGTGTTGGTCTTAAGGCACGGGCCGTGACGCATGCTGATGTAACAAACCCATCCTCCTGGAGTCGCTGCAGCCCGGCTTATTAAAAGCCACGCTGCTGCGCCACTGGGGTGGCGGCCGCGAAATGAAACTCGGCGACAAGGTACACAGCGCCATATTTACGCAGGATTACAGATTATGCGAAATGAAAACACTCAAGAGTTTGTGGGACTGTCTTTGACAACAGTTGCCGGGATTTCTCGTCGCGAGATCTCATTTGAAAAAGTGAAGGAATTGAGTCAAATGTCGGGGTCTGAGCAAAAGGCTTATCGGGGATAAAGGAGCTAGGAAGGGGGGTTGATAATGATTGGGACAATTAAGACGAAGATAACGATGATGAACATGATGCCGATTGCGATGGAGATGAAAATAATGGTGGTGATTATGTTACAAGGGGTGTCGGGTTGGCGAGTGTACTTTCGCCCCCTTCCACGGCCACCCACAGTCGCCCGGCTTTACATCCCACCCACCATGTGGACTGGGTTTTCAGTCCCTGCCTGATTCCGTGGGTTAATTTTCCTCAGAGTATCATTCCTGGTTTTCCTCCCACTTCTAAAACTGAACATTTCTTCGTCGTCTTCCTACAGGTTTCTTTAGGCTTTCGAGCTACAGTGCGATATGCGCTTTTGAGGAATCCTTGGTTTCATTACCAGAAAGAAGTAAAATAATTAAGTGGTGGTGACGGCTGTAATGGTGATGATGGTGGTGATTGGTGGTGACGGCTGTAATGGTGATGATGGTGGTGATTGGTGGTGACGGTGGTGACGGCTGTAATGGTGATGATGGTGGTGATTGGTTGTGACGGCTGTAATGGTAATGATGGTGGTGATGACCATAGTGATGACAGTTATGGTAAATGGTACCTTTTACATAGACGACTTTCAACGACCCTCAACCATCAATCCTCAACCCAACCCAAAACCCTCAACCCAACCCAACCCAACCCAACCTAACCTTTTCGCATAAAGGTTTTGGACCACAAGGCAGAATTAGATAAGGCCATTTCTGACATTAAAATTCTGCCTGGAAATACAAGGTACATTACATGAAGGGGATGCTAGTGATGATAGCGTTAATGCCGATAGCAGCAATATGACGTCTACAATGTTTGACAATGACGCACACAACAATAGTCTGGATTTTATCAAGGTGATCATGAGAATGTCCTCGATTATAATCACAATCCCGGTAATCAAAACACAATCACAACTTACTGCAAGTAATACGAGTGTTTAAATATTGTGACAAACTAAGCTTCAGAAAAATGAAGATCAATCCGATTTCGAAAACAGGGTATACAAACAACAGACAGCTGAAGATATGGCACGAGGTCGGCAGTTTATACTGGTACCCTGACAGAAACCCACACTCCCAACCCCCCTCCCACCCACCCCTAAGAACACGACCCACCATAACAGCATTCCAGGAGTCCTAATAATAACCTCACACCTCCAACTGGGTTGCACAGTGCCCAGCGATCGGACACGCTTCGCTCTTCTTTTCTTTAACCAAGCGCTGCGCCGGAAACAGGATCCCAGGGTTTGATTCGGACTGAGCCGTCCGTCCGTCCGCGACGGCCCTCCTGACGAAATGCCAAGGGGTCATGACATTTTAATCTAACCGCGGATGCATCTTGTGTCACAATTTCTCTTTTTTTGTGTCTCTCACTTGCTCCTTTTTATTCCTTCAACCCAGTTCACGTGGGTGAGTATAACATTTTCATATTTTTTTTTTTTTTGTTAAAGAGTTGCCAGTATAAAAGGAAATGTCATCGCGACACAGACTGAACTTTGGGTATTTGTATTTTAACTCGAGTGCTGCATTTAATGATTAAATCTTGTCTGTGTTGAAAAGGTTTCCCCTTTTCATTCAAAATCGATTTCCAGCAATCAGTGAATTTCTATCTGCATGTGTATTGTGTACTCATCAGTTTAAACACGATTCTTTTTTTTAATGGGAAATGCAAATTAACTGACCTTTGATTGCTGGCTTTTGCTCTTATCAAATTAATCATTAATTTTTCAGTATGCCATACAATTTCATTTCATTAAAGTGATCACATTTATGTTTCATGTGAAGTGAATGTATATAGGACTCCCAACATATCAATTTTCATTTCGAAGTTCTTTAAACCCTAACTCTCTAGGGTGTGTGTAAAATCATATTAAAAGTGGAGGATTCAGGACTGTTAGAGTGAAGTTCCTATATTATGGAAAATGGTTTGAATATTTAATATTCATGCTATTGTATTTTTACATTTTTTTTTATCCCAATCCTATAATTGGCAGTTCCTCTGCTGCTGGATGTGGTTAAATAAATAAAGTAAATTTTGAAAACGGGTTTCATTCAAATTAAGAAACAAATCCATGTGAATTTGTAAAGATGTGGCACATTATTATCCAACATTCTTTTACAACCTAAAAGAATTTTTTGAAATTCTCAACATCTACCCTTTTTTCTACAAAAATAATACGTTATGCAAATCTAGTCGCAAGACTGACCCTGTAATCAATCAATTGACAGATTAAACTAACTGATTGATAATCGTTTAATCAATTGACATAGTTCAAGTGTATGAGTGTATAGACATTACAGACAGGTGGTCGACAATAAAAAAAAGAGCTTCTACTGCACATGGGCGTGGCAAATACCAGGGGTTCAAGTGACTGGGGGAAAAAGAAGGTCTATTTCTTCTAAAACACCGGGACCACGACAAACAAAAATCAACAAAACGAAATCGATGGGAATCACAGTGCGTGTACACTGCTGCTCTGAAAACGAACCGTGCAACCAAAATGAAATGAGGTGTTGCGTAATTTGCAAGATGCCCCTTCCAAACAAACCCTATGCCCCTCCCCCAATATATAAAACAAGTTCACCTGCAGAAAGAAAAACAAGCTTTATTTATTTTTTATTTTTTTTGGTAATGGGTAATGTCCAACACAAGGCCAAAAGACCACTCAAGGTGTGGGCTACAAAAGACAAGAAAAGACAGAAATCACAGGGATACAAGGTATCTATTCACATTTCGTTTGATTTGTGAAAGATTATAGGTGGAAAGGAAGCAGGTTACAGGTGAGGAGTTCCAGAGAGAGGCAGTATGAAGGAAAAACTTGAAGAGTATCTCACGGTACTAGCCTTTGGAACAACAACAGTGAAAGGATGTGATGAGACAGCCAGGCGAGTAGAGTGCCTGAAAGTTTGGACGGGGGAACTAATGATGAAAGGCCACTGGAACACCTTTCATGATAGTATCGATAAAAAAGAGGATCAATGCAGTGAAATTTGAGAAATATGATTTTCTGGGTACGCTGACCAGAGTTGTAGTCGAGTCCCTGCAAGTCCTTTCACAAGTCCTTTCACAAGTCCTTTCACAAGTCCTTTCACAAGTCCTTTCACAAGTCCTTTCACAAGTCCTTTCACAAGTCCTTTCGCAAGTCCTTTCGCAAGTCCTTTCGCAAGTCCTTTCGCAAGTCCTTTCGCAAGTCCTTTCGCAAGTCCAGTCAGAAGTCCTTTCATAAAGCTGGTCACAAGTAACTGGATGAACAATGACAAAGGAATGCCTTTGTCAAAGCTCATTTGAATAGCTTGTGATTGGAGTTGGGGCTGGAGTGCTTGTGATGGACTTGCAGGGACTTGTGATGGACTTGTGATGGACTTGTGATGGACTCAAACTACATCCCTGTGCTGAACGTAGGGTTTGCACCATTAGAAGCTATCACACACAAAGGGAATCACGTTGATTGGTTCAACACGGCTTTCAAACACGAACAGTGATTCACAAAATAAAATCCAAACGACAAAAAAGAAAAAAATTGAAAATACATTTTGGAAAAGTAAAATGGGGCTAAGGGGCCTCCGATTAAACTACGGGGTCCGTGTTAGTACGGGGAAAACAAAGGATTGAAACGAAAACCAAAAACATGAGATAAATTGGCATGATTTGTCTACCTTGGGTCGTACTGATGATGGAACTTTTTCGGGCGGCTTGAACATCAAAGGAGAAAAACATTGATGAATACACAACTCGAAAGAGAGGTACTTTCCCCAAGATTTTTCTGTCCTAAATCTCGATAAATTACATGTTACTAAAATACAAAAATACAGCCAAATTGTTTCAGAGTACATGTAATTCATAGCCATTTTACTCAACCCTTACATGGTCAATCAGAAATTTTTTTCATTTTTTGAGGGGTTGGTTTAAAGGTAATAAACAACATTTGGAAACATAAAAAAAAAAAATGAATTATTATGAAATACCTTACTTGACTGTATTAAGTTAACAAATTCTCAAGCATCCTGTGAAATCATGACACTTGGGCGTGCTGTCGATTTCAAGAAAAGTGGAATTTTTGTATTATTTTCCAGCGATGGTCGGCTGACCATCGTTGGAATTTTGGAAATAGTCTAGTTCCGCAACCCAATAATTTCCTGACGTCTATAAATTGCTGTTTTGTGTGTGGGGGTCGGGAACTAGACTACAAGAACAGCAATTTTTTCTCTGTTTTTCCAGCATCTATGCACACAAAACTTTAAACTGGTCAGTGTTATCGAGTATTTGCTATAAAATACTAACCCCCAAATCAATTCATTCTGAAAATGACAGCAAAGGCAAATGTTATACCGAAGTCTGACGACGTCAGTTGGCACGACAACTGACTTTAAACCAAATGGAGATTTCGACTGTTCCCTTGTTAACAGCCAGTCGTGCAAACACATTGACACAAAACTTTCAAAAGCATTCTGGTTCCAAACATTGCATTGACGTCATCACTTCGGTACACTATTACCTGTCAGCCCCAATCCTTGTTTCAACCTCTCACCTTGTTTGATCGTAGCGTGACCCTCCCACCGCACCTCGCGCACGACTTCAGCTTGCAGTAGCTGCAGGAATGACCCACGCCGTCCGCAAACTTGGTCTTGTGGCAGATCTGGCAGACGGCGCCATTTTGCGGCAGCCCGGTCTTAGCCTTGCTCTCCACGGGGACGGCTTGGGTCGTCTGTTGGGCGCGGTCCAGGTCTTCTTTCAAGGCTCTGGATTGGACGAGAGAAGAGGGACGACGTTAGGAAAGGGACGACGTTAACTCAAATATCTGCAACAGCTTCATCATACATGAGCAAGTTTGATCAAAGACTACGGTTAACTATAGTTCGCAATTGTCGAACTAACTTTACCTAAATGCTGGCTGGTCAACAATACAGATTTTCAAGGAGACCCAGGTAAAAAAGTAGAATATTGGGATCAAATTTTTTTTTTTTAAATGGACAAAAGTGAGACATTGGAGGACAAAATCAGGATAAAAGCAGGACTTTTGCGGGCTTTCAGGAGTAGTTTTCGTCGATACTCACCCACGTCCACAGCATCACAAGCCTCATTAGGCATGTTCTGTACTCACAACACTTGTGCTCCGTCCTCAACTAAGCTCTTGGAAGTAAAGTTGCAGTACTCCTGCACCCAAGCCCTTCATTGTGTGATTTGCATATTATGACAGTGTGTATTATTAAACACTGCTATGAAAAAATATTTAATGAGATTTCTTTTTTCCGGGGTGGGGCAAAAAATGTAGGAAAAAGTACGAAAAAAATTGGAATTTCAAAGAAAAATGTAGTAAAAGTATAAGCCTGACCACATCTAGTATAGAAATTGTCCCAAGATTTCTTTACATAGGGCCATGCTTCTTACAGACAGAACATGTGCATAATATGATGGGCAATCCCTCCCGGGGAAAAAATCAATATGTAGGTTTGTATTTCCACAATGCTTGTGTTGTACACCAACCGAGTGACCAGCCTACTGCCAGTCGTACTAAACCATTCCGTATATTACCCATGATTCCCCCCCACATGTCCTATTATATAGCAGTACCTGACACATTCAGGTGCTCTTTACCTCATTTGCATAATTGATTTTTTTTTTTTTTTTTTCTCCCATAGGGAGTGTTGTAATACATGATGCAGTCATATCACAAGTGCATGTACAAGTGGATGTAAACTGAACAATTCCATGACTTTTGTTTTTCACGTGGCCCTGCTAAATCCAACAATTTCCAACAACACTGAAATGAGAAGCCTGCTAAAATACAACAAAATCAACCGCAAATTTGGTTGGATTCTGCAGTGTATCACCTACACCACCAGCCTTATAGCACTTTGCAGCTCCTCTGCAGAATCCTACAAAATCCAACTGATATTTATCTGTCGGAGCCCTGCCAAATCCAACAAAATCCAACTAACATTTTACCCGAAGTCTGCTTCCAACCTCCTGAATACAACAAAATCAAACAGGTTCCACCCTGCTAAATACGACAAAATACAAGTATATTCCACTAATCTCTATATAAACTGGATAGCTCATTGGTCATTGCGCGCTGTACAAGCAACTGAAGCCAGCACCCGCCATATTAACACTCCCAATTTACCACTGATCGCTATGTAAGGAGAACGAGGATGAAAGGAGACCCTGGGGACAAGGTTGGAAAACCTGTTGTATTGGGAGTGATAACATGGCGGACGGTGGCCTCAACTCGAACCGTCGATGCGCTATCCAGTTTACATAGAGATCAGTGGTATATTCAGCTACAAACCGTGCTGAATACAATATCCAACAATTGTTGGATTTTGTTGGATTTACAGGGTTAGGGTTAATGGAAGTTTCCCAGGACAAAGTTAACCGACGCTCTATTAGTAAAAGGGCTACACACAGAGGTGTTAGAGCTGGCCACGTTTTTGAGTTTGAAGCCTACCACCCGCACTGGTTTCCCTGGAGTCGTGGACCCAAATATCTTCAACAGGGACCAGAACAAAATTAATCTAATTTTCATCCACTCGGAGTGCAAAACTAGAACAAAGCGTTCAAGTCTGGACTTGATTAGAGCCCTGGCTTAAATGTAGACTTGAAGCTGGATTCTAAAGTTGGTTTTAATGTCATTATGGTCTAGAAATCATGCCTGGACTTGGCGAGTCCGGACTCAGCAAGTCCGGACACGGCTAAGTCTGGACGCGAGTCTAAGACTATTAATACGTTAACCTTAACATCCTAGGCATTCACTTGGGGTACAGTACACTGTACTACAAAATACTACTCAATTCTCATAGGCCAGTGTAGTAAAAGTACTGCATACTACAGTTTACTCAAGTAGTATTTTGTAGTCGGTGACCTTAGGGTTAATTAATGAAGTGCACTGGAGTCCAGGGTCAAGTCTTGGCTGGAAGCAGGGGTCAAATCAAGCTTTGACCTTTGTATTATTTTCCAGTTTTGGACTATAATCAGTGGCGGCGCCGGACTCTACTATTTGGGGGAAACCGGGAAAAGGAAATATTGGGGCAGAGGAGGGGGGGGGGCTGTCAAAATAATATCCTTTTTCCAAAAGCTATGGGGCAAATAATGAAATAGCAGGTGTAAATAAAACACCCCCATTCCCCTCTCCCCCAACCCCCAAATTTTGAAAATTTTGAAAATTGAGATAAAATTTCCATTCCAAAATAAAATATATAATGTAAGCTTTTTAATGGTGAGAAAATTACTGTTATATGATATTTTGGTTTTCGAACAGAGCCGTAAATTCAGCATTGAGAATGGAAAATAATACGTAGTTTACACAATTTGTTTCCGAAGTACGCCAGACTACAATGTCAAATTGTACACATTTGATACCTATACCATTTGTCCCTATACCCTATACACACTCCAGACTATTGTTACCCAACACATACATACCCCCTAGATTTCTGAAAAGAATTCCTGACAAAATAACCAACACAAAAGATGGTCTAAAATGGACTAACAAAAAAATATAAAATACTTATCATTTTGCCAACTTGTGCGTCAACGTACAGTAAATTACGTCTCTGCTAGTGCTCATTTGTATCACATTCTTTGTTCCGTCAACCACCAATTTATATACTTTTGTTTATTTATTGATATTCAATATTTGCACACGTGGGAAAGTACGGTACATGTAAAGCACATGTGCGGTGTTAATATCCGACAAGCACGCGCTAAACAAAGCACCACAAAATTATCCAGTCATTACTGCTTAATACATTTATGAAATAATATTGTTGCAGGCAAGATTTTCAAAAACATTACAGGCAAAAACTACTACATGTATTAGGGTCATTCCATGAAGTTGGTACACTTTTTCACACAAGTTGTGAAATTTTGAGGATTTCTTCACATTCACAGTTATTCATATACCGGGTACCCAAAACGGATTATGTGTGTCCGAGCAGCACTAATACCCAATTCACAACATGAACTTTACAAATCAAATGTATTTTCTTCATACACGATAAGGAAAACTATCACACCGTAACAGGACACCAAGTCTTTTGGTGTCCCTGTTACATGTGAAACCAGTACCTTACTTTTGCACTTTCTTTACTAAACCACATTCTGTGTACTTACAGACAGCAATATTGAACAAATGGAAGTCAGACGTTTGCAATTGAAATTTACAGTGATATGGTACAAATAAGCTATGGGTTTTACATGTAACATGGACACCGGTGTCTATGTTACAGGTGAAATCGACAAAAAATCATATTTTATGCCTCATATCTACTGAAGAGGTCTGATCTTTCCATTAGAGATATATATCCTTAACTAGTTCATAAAATGCAGACATGTTCAAGGCAAATCAATGGAAATACAAAATGTATTTCAGAAAAATGTGTTTTACGGTTTCACATGTAACACGGACACCATTTTTTTCATTTACAGAATGACCCATAGGCCTATATCTACCAGCTTTCTTAGAAGAATCGCAAGTTTCATATCCTAATAAGACATGTACTTATAAGTTTATAAAATTAGTAAAAATTTGACAAATTAATAAAAGCAGAGAGAATATAATGACATTTTAAGGTACTGGTTTCACATGTAACAGGACACCAAATTTGGAGGAATGTCACACACACATTTTGACTATATATCTTCATCGAGTGTGAAAAAACAATCCAACGAATCCTTTATTGGACTAGTGCAACTACAAATTGCAAGTGTGCATGAACAACTTATCCAGATCAGGGAAAACTGATAAAGGTAGAAAATGTATTTGTTAGGGTTGAAATATTGCCCTTTTTGGCAAAATGTCACACTGTATGTACCCAACTTCATGGAATGACCCACTAGCATAATTGATTTAGCACACTTTACATTCAAAAAATTATCCTTATGCCGCATTTTCATGATAGAAATAAAAAAAACTCACACCAACTCTAATCCAATAAGTGACGATGTCAGATTTACATTCCCAGAATTTATTGCCGAAACGACAGCACCCGACAGAAAAAAAAAAATAGAATCACTTCGTGGAACTGCACGGCCATTTGACGGAAACATTACACCAGTTGATGAAGTACATTATCTGCTATCTCCCCCCCCCCACCCCCAGAGATAAAACTCCCCTGATGGACACGAGGGAGAAATGACAGGAATGATGAATGGCTGAAACGTGATTAATGCAATCTCATTTATATGCAAATGAGGCCCATCACGAACTGACAGATGAAGGACTCAACTGAAGGAGACAGACTTTATTTTTTACATTTTAAAACCTAACTCCCTACACCATTTTTCTTACATGTAACCTGAATCCTCCAATATCCTCTGAGTTCAAAGTGTTAACCCTAACCCCCTAGACCCTTTTTGCTAGGAACCAGCCTCAATCCTCCAAAATCCTCCGATCGCCCTGCCCCAGAAAATGCATTCATCCTCAATCCTCCAAAATCCTCCAGATTTTTGCATTATGTTCCTCCAAAATTCTCCTGTTTCTCAAACACAATTCATCCTCAATCCTCCAAAATCTTCCTTTTTTTAAACACCATTCATCCTCAATCCTCCTCGCTTGAAACACCATTCATCCTCAATCCTCCTCGCTTGAAACACCATTCATCCTCAATCCTCCAAAATCCTCTTTTCTTGAAATACCACTTATCCAAAATCCTCCAAAATTGCAAGGAGGATTTGGCTAAAGAAATGTACAATGTAGTAATAAATAAATATATAACCTGAATCCTCCAAAATCCTCTTACACACATGCATAAATCCTGCAAATTCCTCCAGGAATTGTTTGCGTACTCCCAAAATCAACCAAAATCCTCAATCCTCCAAAATCAACCAGCATCAGATTGGGCCTGATGACCCGGATCCTCTATTTTCCTCCAGAGGCAAAATCCTCTTAAGCCCATAAATGTTTTATTTTTTTTTTTAAATTAACCCTCCTACTAGCGCCCATCCGAACAAAGATACTGACAGTTTGGGAGACCGCCAACATAGGGGCAAGATAGCTCAGTTGGTAGAGTGCCGGTAAGGTAACCCGGAGGTCGCAGGTTCGAATCCCGCTCCTGCCAGTTTCTTTGTTCACTTTGAAAATCTAACCCTCCTACTGTTATAACTATCATATCCTATCAAAAAACCCAAGCCCTTCCTCTCAAACAGCTTGTGTGTTTCAACCTGAAACTCGATAGGTTTTTATAGGTAGGGTAGTTGGCTCCATTTTGGCACCGAGAGAGGGAGGGTTTATTTAATTAATGGAAGTCACCGAATACAATGCTAAAAGCCACTCTAGGTAAAGGGCTACAACAGAGGTGGTTGGGTTGGTGACTTCTTAGGTTCCCAGCCCTACCACCCTTGCGGTTTTCCTGGGCCCAGATCTAAAGAGGATAAATCTTCAATAGATTCCAAAGAAACTATCCCAATTTTCAGACCTACATGTACAGACCCAAGCGAGGTAACTTCCACCGTTGGCGAGACAAACTCACACAGGTGTGTAAATGCCTGCTATCGGGGACCTCCGATTGTTCATACTTTAACTTTTTGGCAAGGGCCCTCATTGGTTTTGTACACAATTTTCAAACGGGGACCTTTCTCAATCAGGGAACCAACCTCCCCCCATCAATGTTGTAGGCAGTGTTCATTCTTTTCATAATTCAATATGCAAATTATGCAAATTTAAAAAACAAAAGTTTGAGCTCAATTCGTCGACTAAATCAAAAGAAAATAGTAGATAAACAAAATGTTTTAGCAGTGACCACACATGTACAGTAAAACGCCGCTATAACGAACATTGCGGGATCCACAGATTTTGTTCGGTATAGTGATCATTCGGTTTTGAGATTTTCAGCCGCCGGTCTGCCGCGTGCCCATTTTACAGCACCTTCCTTTCTTTTTAGATAGCGCCCTCTTGCGTCGTATTTAAAGTGCAGCCTCTTTCGATTGTAATTGAACATGTTCCGGCCATTGAATCGTGTAAATGTTCATACTTTCTAAGCTTACCAAATTCTAAAGCAACAGTTGGCTTTTCCCTTCTATTCCTTGGGGAAATAATCGCCACCTGTCACTCTTCAACATAGAGCTGCCGCCGTTTGGGAATTACAAACAGCCCAAATACATGTACCTGGTACATTTTGTAATCTGATGCCTTTTTTTTTTCAACAACAATGTTCGGTATGTTTTGTACACAAAATTTGGGAGCCAAGGATGTGTTCGGTATAGCCGAATGTTCGGTATAGTAGTGTTCGGTATAGCGGCATTTCACTGTACTTATTTCCATTTTTGGAACTGTAATACATGAAAGCCATATGAGAGAGACTGGGATTGCGGGGTAACACCATGTGAAATAAATCTCTTCTAGGAAGAAGTGTGGTTCTGAGGTCCGTCCTCAGGAGTGTGAGACTCACACTCCTGAGGACGGACAGAGCACACTGTCCGAAACGTCGAGTTACACACTCACCCCGGTTCTTTTCAGAACCACACTTCTTCCTAGAAGAGATTTATTTCACATGGTGTTACCCGCAATCCCAGTCTCTCTCATATCGCACCCACCATGCAAAGCTTCAAATCGTATCTACATGAAAGCCACCGGATTTCCGGAGGTGTTCAAATACATTGAAATTGAGAAATTTCTCGAATACGGAAATAATTCTCAGGGGGATTGGTACATGTACCATCTTTATTTTTGGGTCATTCTGTGTGTATGTGCTCTGTCAATCTATGGTTTATGTGATATGACAGATCAAAGATTTGTAGTAATAATGGCAGGAAAAAAACTGCTTGTGCCAGTAAATTTTGTCCGAGCACTTTTTATTATTATTATTATTATTATTATTATTATTATTATTTATTTCACTCCACATTCAGAAAATATGACATACATAATAAATGAAAAAGATATATAATACAAATTGGGTTGAATTAAAATACAATGAGACGAGAAAAAGATGCGGAGAAGGCAAGGCTGGAAACCAAATTTCTATAACCAAAAGGAGGTTCAACCCGCCCTTAATTAATAAAAAAATAAAAAAATAAAAAAAATAATATTAATAAAAAAAATTAAAAATTAACAATGAAATTAGAATTCAATTATTAAGTAAAATCAAGAGATTTTTGTGTCTATTTCACCCTCTCTGTACATTGTTGCCTTTACTCTTTCCTTTTTTAAAATCAGAAATACATGTCCATTGTGTTTGTCATAATTTATGTAAATACATTACTACACTGGCGTATTATTAGAAATTATGTCATATTATCTATTACATTGTACTTAGGACATTCAGGTAAAATTTTTTTTTTTTAACTAGATGCAAAGAAGAATCCCTTTAAGATCACTTGAAGGAAAAGGTCTGGCAACAGACTCAATATCTGTAATATATAGGCCGAGTACCTGTGGCTGAACCAGCCTACCTGGCCGGTGCATAAAACAGTGCACACAATCTACATGTACATGTACACACAGCCAGAAAGGGCACCGTAATCAATAATTGATGAGTCGTCATATGCGCGGTCGGCTGCCCCGCATATTAGATGGCGGTACGGTAATGCATTAATCACATACTCAAGTGAGAGAGCACGGGAGACCAGACCACGGAGATTTGGTAAGGGGGGGGGGCATAAATGATATTACGCATGCGACTGTCGCGAAAAATGTCGGACAGAAATTCGTGCCTACAGCATAATTGGGACTGAGTTAGTTTGTCTGCGACATTACCCGATCGACTGTAATTATGCAAATTCACCCCGGCGGGCTAAATATAGACTGGGAACCATATCGGCTCTCCCCTGTGGTTTGAAGTAGAACGGTCCCCGAATATATACACACACCTCACTTGAGTTGACACTAAAAAGACAAAAAATGTTGATGTCGTCAGAACGCGATGCGAATTGCAGACATAAAATGAGAGTGCCCGTACACGTACTCCATTAATGAGAATTTGGGGAAATTGGATGTCAAACATATATGACTGCACATCATACACCAACAATTTTTAAGCAGAATTTTTTTCATCTGGCAAACCAATATTCTAGTATGCAGTACATATGGCCTTAATGCACGGTGTGAATCAAATTAAATTATCAAACAGATACACAATGAATGTAATTTGTTCAAAATGTTTTGGACCTTACATGTACATGTACATGTATATTAACCAATTTATGTGTATAAGTGACCTTGACAAAGTATTCAACAGCCCGGTCACAATTAATGTTCCTGCTTGTATCCAACCAAATTATTCTCATTTTTCCTTACATGTAAAATTTCCTCTATTTTGGGGAGTGCTTTCTTGAATCTCTTCCCTCAATTTTTATTTTTATCATGGTTTTTGTTTGAAAATGGATGAAATGGTTCTCAATGTGTTTTTGGTCGAGACCTACATTTCCATTAAAAACTATACTTTATAATTTGGACTGTATTTTGTACTTAGTAATACTTACTTTATATTATAATTTGGACTGTATTTTGTAGTATTAATACTTGCCCAAACTGTATACCACTGTGTACAGTTATGCCCCCTATGAAAAAATCTGGTAGTTTGCTTTTCTCTCATACATAAAAAAGCTGGATTGGCGGAACTCAGGCTTTACTTAAAGGTAGTATATACGATTGGTAATTCTCCCAATTTCTTTTTTACTGAAATATTACGAAATACCTTACTAGACTGTAAGTTAATAGTAGTCTCAATCATCCTGTGAAATTATGGCACCAGGTGTGCTGTCGTTGTCAAGAAAAGTGGAAATTTATATCGTCTTCCAACGATTTCCAGCTGGAAATCGTTGGAAAACTGCCCTGTAGCCTTTATTCAAGGCGCGCGCTACCCGGACCAGTGGCGCGCTGGACATGCTGGCATTCAGGGCGCGTCAAGTGTCCAGCTGGTAGCCACGCGCGCCTTGACTAAAGGCTATCATCCGCCCGACGGTTGAAAACGAGCGCCGTTTTTCTCTCGGGTTTTTTCGCCATCCAACAACGCAAAACTTTAAACAGGTGAGTGGAACGATATTTCCTAAAACATACTAACCCACAAATCCGCCCATTTTTCAAAATTGCAACAATGACTAATCATGTACACGGCCTTTAACCCTAACAGTCCTAAATCCTCCAATTTCAATACGATTTTTCACACCACCTAGGAAGTTAGGGTTAATGACTTTTAGTTGGCATGTAAAAATCTATATTTTGGTTTCACATCATTAGCATAAAAGTAGAAATAATAAATAAAATGATTCACAATACCCCAAATTTGGCATGGGTATGAATAATTTGGGACATAACTGTACATACATTTTACTGTACACATTTTCATTAAAACCATGCAAAATCGTGTTTAAATTGGAGGATTTGGGACTTTTAGGATTAAACCAAATTCATAATGTACAATCTTCATGATGTATATGTAATCAACTAAAATATATTTGAAGATCAAGTATGAAATTCGGGCACCGAAACAAATTTCCACAGCAAACTGACAGAAGCCATTAGTATTCACGGCCTGCGAGGACAGACTCTTTGAAGTTTCAGCACACGCAAATTTGCCATCACTTACGGGCATCATGGACTGGGTTCCGAAACGGGGGGAACAAATGGTGTGAAATATTCACAGGTTCTAAAAGTAATATTCAAATTGATTTGGAGAGAACACACACGTGTACATGTACATGGATGCACATTAAAAATGCATTTAAACGTAGACCTGTGCTGCACAAACACGTACATGTACTTTGAGAAAATTGCAGAACATATGCCCAGTCTGGTGTACTAACACCGAACAGAACATTTATAAGGCTAATGCCATATGTTTTCTAACCTCCTAAGTACCCTGCTAAATCCAACAGAGTCCAACGGTGCTCTCTTAATGTAAAAGAGTGAATCCCTTCTCAAACCACTTCAAAAGAATGAATCTCTTATAAAAACAACTCGAAAAGAGTGAAAACCACTCCAAAAGAGTAACATTTCCACTATTTTGAGGAGCCATATATTAAGGACAATTAAGTCTATAAAAGAGTGGTCCCTTATATGGCTCCTCGAAACAGTGGAAATTTCACTCTTTTGGAGTGGTTTTCACTCTTTTTGAGTGGTTTTTATAAGAGATTCACTCTTTTGGAGTGGTTTGAGAAGAGATTCACTCTTTTGGAGTGGTTTGAGAAGAGATTCACTCTTTTGGAGAGTGAGTTTTTCACTCTTTTACATTTAAGAGAGTGACTCTATATGAGTTTCCTGCTCAATCCGACGCAGTCCAACACAGTCCAACATGCCAAGTTGTTGGGTAACTAAAACCGACTTGCCTACTCAATCCAACCAAATCCAACTGTGACATATTTTTCTGTTGCCTGCTGAATCCAACAGGATTGTCACTAGGGGTGTGCATCGGAACCGGGTACCCTAGTACCTGACCGTTCATGTCAGGAACCGATTCCAGATTAAGGAATCGAGTACCCGTATACAACTTTACATTATCGCATAGTAACTTCCCAGAAAATGAAAAAAGGAAAGGTTTTGAATGTTATTTGTCCGGGAATTTTCAAATTAAAACCCGACTACATGTTGAAACCAGCACAGATTTCATGTTTATGACGCTCACGAAAATTGACAATAAAGGGAATTTACCGGTTGTGGTTTTTGTAGTCTGGGTATGGATCAGAGCCTCAACGAGACATAATAGCATGCCTCATTCCACAATAAATACAACTGTATAAAGCTTCTGTCTTTTGTGATATGCCGACGCATGCACGTGCCGGGAATGTAATGGCAGAGTAGTGATCGGGGCAGGCATGAGATTTTTCAGACTTTTGTCTGAAATCAGAGTTTTGAATCTTAGAAGAAAAAAATTATTGCAACTTCCAGGATTGAAAGTTTTGGGTAATAGGTTTCTTTAACGGGTACCCGGGTACCCGTATTTTTTTCAATCGGGTACCCGGTTCTTTTACTACCCGTAAATGCACACCCCTAGTCATGCTAATTGTCACACTACGAGTTAGCTGCTCAATTCAACAGGTTACAACAGGAATATCAAATTGTTGGATCCTGTTGGATCCAGCAGGGTTAATAGGGATAATTATTCAGTCCTGAAACATGAAAATGAATTAAACTGCTAACAGACTGGACTGACCTGAAATATACAAATCAAAAAAATTGCTTGCCTAACGTTTCAAAATTAAAAGCAAGTTTTTCTCACAGTCAAATTAGCGTCATTAATTTACACTAATTGCTTGTCTAATACCAGGTTGTCAAACCTCTATTCAAATTCTGAATACTTTTTTTTTTTTTTATAAAAATGTACTGAAAGTTGCAAAGATTCACTAAGTATAACCATTTTTTTCTTTTAACAATATCACTCCCCTCTGAATACAATTTGTTTAACCATCTTCCTTGAAATCGTCACCCATATCGACTGACCCAACACTTGAGAAGGATTGTGCCAGAAAAACTGTCATTTTATCTTACATGTACTTTCAGTATGAAAGGGGTCAAACTCTGCGAGAATTAATTTAATAATTGGCAGTCCTCGTCCACATCAACCTGTATCGGTATCGCAGTATCATATCACATCTACCTTAAAAATAAAATTCATCCAACCGTAAAGTGCACGGCACAGTTGACATTTTATTGTCCACCCACATAAAAATACAAATGTGACATATATGTTACGGAAATCCTTCATCCATGACGGCTCGTATTCACAGACGATACGCATGCATCCTTTTTCTATAAAAATTTACTCATTTGCCACAGCAGGCAAAAGCAAAATTTTTTTTTTAAATGGAAGTTTGCCCCGAACAGGGCTAAAAGCTCCCAAAAAAATACGGAGAGCTCTACATTGTACAAAAAGAAAAAGAATCAAAGATATGAGAGGTACAGTAGGAATGAATATTCCTCTTGAAGCAGGAAAGATCGTAAGATGAAGGGAAACATGCACCAGGCAAAGAATTCCATCGAGTATCAGTAGGCCTACAGTATGGATCGACAGCAAGTGAATGGTGCCAACGATGTCAAAAAGAGGCCCTCCTCCATTTTCCATCATTCTCAAACGTCAGGTTTTCAAACCGATTAGCTTCCAATTTTTGTTCAGCCCTCAAATCTTATTGTAGGAATTTTGGGTGAACTTCTCCCTAAAAAATAAAAGCTGTCCCTGAAAATTGTTAATGTTTAAGTAGAGGCCTACGGTACGTGCGTACATCACATCAAATGTTCTTACATCAGCCTTGGCTTTTCCGAGAAAGAAAAAATGAAATTAAACCATTATTACCACGGGTACGCCGGACTGTTACGTCAAAGCACTATATGACGGAACATACATGTAACTGAGACTTTCCCCCCCATATCATTAGCATTTGTTCATCGTCTGGGTCGCCCACATATTGAACATCATCATCATTATCATCACTCGAGCATATCCCAATTTCCAGCCCAACATGGATGACTGTTGCCACGGCAACCAGAACCACCTGTCAAGGACCTCTGGCATTTCGCGGGGGAGGACGGAGACAAGAGCATTGTGGGTAAACATATATAGGCTGGGTGTGGGGTGTCGCACACACTTGTGTGTATACACTATACTTCGGGAGGATTGTGGGAAAATAGAGATCATATAGATCTGATGAAATACGAAGGCTTAAATATCTGGTGCCGGCAGAAGCTATTCATATTGTATTCATCTCATTGAGGAAAAAAAGAGATTTTGGGTGTAAAGATCGCCTCAATTGTCATTGTGATATACAGGTTATTGATATGGGTAGACACGATGTACATAGACTGGACTGTAACGTACATGTATAATGAGCAAAGTTCTTTAATATTTATTGAGGTTAAACTGCAGATGCTCGGACATTCTAAATACAAAGTGTCTAAGTTCATTTTTAGGGGAAAGTAGGCAACGATTATTCACACGAAAAGAAAGGTGAAGTTCTTCATCAGGTGCAGAATTGTCTTTTTTCCTCAGTTGTCTTATTTTCCAGGCTACTGAATTCTGAAAATGTATTTACTCTAAAAGAAGAGAATAAACAACTCCAGAATTGCTCTTAATTTTCGAAAAAAAGTATGAGGAAAGAAAAGATAAAACATTTCCTCGACAATAAAAAGTTCAAGACTCGGCGGAAAAAAAAAAGAATAAAAATGCCAAAACAATTTGAAGGTTGATTCTAAAAAAATTTTTTTACAGATTTCTTTGTACCGGTATATAAATCCGAGCCATAATACACTTTGTTTTCAGTATTAAAACAAAATATTTATCAAAATGAAAAAGAGTATAATTTAATGTAAAATACAATTTGAAAACAAAGGTATTGTGTCACACAGGCTTTACAATACACAGGTGCAGTACAATGTATGTGTACATGTACTGTATACATTCGAGGACAAGAGGAGAAAGAAAATACAAAGGAACCTTTCTTGTCCTCCTGGGGTCGGTCTTTTGTTTAGATCGGTCCTCGGACGTAAAAATACCTGCTTAGTCTATGGGGTTGTGTTATATTAAAGGAACAATAGGAAACACAGAGCATTGTCCTCAGTAGTGTAGGAAAACACGACTGTGTGTACATCATGTATGCATTTATTAATTGAGAAAAAGTGGTCAATATGTACAAGGCATGAAGATCTTTTTCTCAATGCTCAGGTACACACCAATTTTGTATACAACAACATTTTGTTCTCATCTGGCCACTGTCTGATCATCCGAACCATGATTCAGAAAAGAGAACGGACACACACACACACACACACACACGTACACAGAGCTCAAGTACGACGACGTCCATATGCAAATGAAGCTCCAGACGTCCATATGCAAATGAGCATGTGGAGGATCGCACAGAGAGAGGAGCGAGAACACTCCAATGTCGTCAGGCCTTATCAAGCACACATGTGGTATTATAGGCAATTTGATTAGACCCATGCATGACTCCTGGCCGCTTTGCCCTTTTTAGAAGGCAGTGGCAGATTTCCAACATCTTTTTTTTTTTTTGTTACATAATATCACTGACATTTTTTTGTAAAACCAGTTTTAAACGAGATGTTGACATGGCAATTGAATAGTCTGATGTTGAGCTATCCATGTACAGTAGGGTGTACATTAAATGATCATTAAAAGAGAATTTGTGACGTCAAACAAAATCAAAGAATTTTGGGAAAAATCTTTTCTGGACATTGGTAGAGTTCAAGGTCAGTTTATGAAAATTCATGTGCATCCCTCTGGGAGAAAAATGCGACTGACTGGTTACTGGCGTACATGTACTATGTACAAAGATGCACAACATTTATTTTGGAATGTTAATGTTTTGTTTTAATAGGCTTTCGCAATTCAAATAATCCAACTTAGACCCAAAAAATGCAAAATAGTCACAAAAGTCAGGTCGCGTTTTTTAACATTTATTTATTTTTAAAGCAATTTTCAAAATCTCGCCTTTTTACACACAAAATGAACAAGTTTCTATTAAAAATAATTGTCTTTAAATACAGCTAGGACGGCACAATCGTGGATTTTGCCATCTGACTTTTACATGTAAATAAGCCTACTTTTTGCTTCCCAACTTCTGAGTTTTATGTTTTCACGGATGGTTAACACACAAAAATATTTTAGAAAATCGACTGACCAACCCTCCCTCCCGACAAGTTTGTTTGTTTGCTTTTTTTTGGGGGGGGGGGGGCCCTTATTTAAGTAAAACAGGGAACTGAATACAGAAGACATTACAAACTGGCCTCGCCATTTTTGTAGCACCTGCTAAACGACCCACCGTTTTCATGCTTTTTTTTAATACATTTTTTCATTTTTACAAATGCCAATTTATCACTAAAAATTCAAATTTGTCATTAAAAGTGATTAAATTGCTCTTATATTCTTACACAATATCAAAAGCTACTACTTTAAAAAATTTCCACTCCTGAGGTCATTTTCTGTCCATATAAGCAGAAAAACTTTGAACTTATTCGAAACTGTGCAATCACTTTCACTATGTCATTATAGCCAACAGGTACAATGTATTTTGTACATGTACGTGTAGAATTGTATTCTAAGAAAACTTAGGTATTTAACTTTATACCGTAGTACCATTCTCCTGAGGTGTGGAAAAAAATATATTTGAAAAATGAAATAACTGTGTGATTCGCACTTTTTGGAAGAAAAATCAGCGGCATATCAACTGTCTTTATAGATCAAGATACCTTTTATTTGCTATAATACAAATATTTACTGCTTTAAGTGGTGTAGTAAAACTAGCCTCCCGAGGTGATCCATGGAGCATTCTTTTTTCCTGAGGCGAAGCCGAGAAAAGAAATAGAATGCTCCATGGATCACCAAGGGAAGCTAGTTTTACCACACCCCGAGATAAAGCAGTAAATATTTGTTTTATAACACCTCACCCACAGATTCTGCTTGAATTTAAAATGTTAACGTTATTTAAATCTAAATACAGTTAAAATGAACTTCTATTTCAATACAAAATTAGTGAAAAATTTATTTGCTTTTTCTCAAACCACCCCTTAATTAACAAAATGTTTGAACCCAGCTCTGTAGCGTCATGAGCGTTGGCACTTCGGAACAATACGTGTTACGCGCAACGCGCAACGCTCAACGCGCACACCCGCATGCATCTGCACACAAGTATCGCGCCATGGGTATAGTACTTTGGTTGCTAATGGTATAGTACTTTGGTTGCTATGGGTATAGTACTTTGGTTGCTAAGGTATAGTACTTTTTTGGCCTTGCACAGGAAGATAGCAAAAATAGAAAATGCCATGTGACTCGCTCTCGGCCAATCAAGACACAGAATCTGTGGAGGAGGTGTTATAATTAGATTTATAAGACTGAGATATTTATTTATCTGCTATTGAGACAGATTAAGATATCATCAAACAGCCTAACTATAGATTCGGATAATTGTGCTGGTACATTTATTGTGCTGGTACATTTTGTACAGAATGTAATCATATTCACACGTATGCAAAAAAATCATCCATGTTATAATGTAGTTTGTTATTTTGGGCTTAAGTGTAGTGATGGGATATAAATCCGGATTTTTTAACGTTTGGTTTGAATTCCACTATTCTGTTTCGATTTTGGAAACCGAATTGGGCCTCCCATTTTTTGTGACACAGGCTAAAGAACACAACTGGAACATCCTCCAATTTGCTCCATGGTCTCTGATTGTAACTGCATTCACTCGCTAGTGGTCTTCTTGGTATATGAATAGCCTGCTCATCCATTTTTTTCTCTTCAACATTACAGCTCTGGGGTGTTTTTGTAAAAGGCCCAGTGGTCACTGAATCCTGCAAACTATATCCAGTCATTGGGAGGGCTTTTCATGCGGCACCTCACTCATCAATTTTTGTTGGCACGACTATGAGCTAGATGAGAACTTCTGATGAAATCAGATAACCGTTATTTGGTTTGAATAAAATCAGGATAACCGAAGTGTTATCAATATCGGTACATTGTGAGATCTGCAGAGAGGGATCTTGGTTACACAATTCGCAAAACAGAATCTCATCTGTAGAAGGGAGGGGTTAAGAAGGAAGGGGGGGGGGTGGAATTTCACTCCTCTCTACCCTGGGGATGAGTAGACAGTCAGTGGAAAAATTCTCGTCTGTATTTTCCAATTGTTTTTGAATACTGCTTAAAGATATTTAAATTATTCAAATCGTGTGTTCAATTATTACGTGTACAAAAGTGCACAACTGATATGTACAGTATCAAGATACATGTCGAGTCACGTCAGCACAGCTAATATGTGATGCAATCAAGCAAAATCAGTCGGAACTCGGCAATCCTTGTTTTGAGATATGAGCCAAAATATGTCCGTATGAGTGGAAAAATAAAAATTGATTTTTTTTTACAAAAACAGAAGGGAAAAACATTCTTCTTTCACATGAAAATATGAGATGTATTATAAATGTGCTCAATTAAAGTACTGTAACTTTAAACTTTATTTTCTCTGTTTCTTTCTTTTTAATGTGCCGGTGTTCAAATATTTGTAACATTTTAACCAAAGGTCGTATTCACATGCTGTTTTCACCAATATGGAGCTTTTAGTACGCTACAAAAATGTAAAAATCCCAAAATTGACCAGGGCCTACTTCAGACCGATTTTGCTTGATCGCATCACATGTATTAAATGTTGTTCCAATCACATTAATTACAGTTTGACACAGATTAACAAAAATACTGCACAGAATTCCACAGGATTGTCTGAGCATAACTCAATTGCAGCATGTACATGTATGATTACTCATGACCAACAAGTGCCTATGAAACTTTTTGAAAATGTCTACAATTGTCAAAAAACCTCCAATATCACAGAGTTGTCAAATTATCTTGCGGGACATGAGCTATCCTGAAAACGTATCTGACAGATAAGAAATTATTGGCCCCTGGCGTGCACACCATTGTTATCGCTGAATTGTTGAAAGATTAACCCCAGCGCAAGTTGAACTTGCTTGTATTGTTATGTATTTGAGTGGGCATGGGGTGGGGCATGGGGTGGGGCATGGGGTGGGGCACAGGGTGGGGCATGGGGTGGGGCACAGGGTGGGGCACAGGGTGGGGCATGGGGTGGGGCATGGGGTGGGGCATGGGGTGGGGCACGGGGGTGGGGTACGGGGGTGGGGCACGGGGTGGGGCACAGGGTGGGGCACGGGGTGGGGCACGGGGTGGGGCACGGGGTGGGGCACGGGGTGGGGCATGGGGTGGGGCACGGGGTGGGGACGGGGCACGGGGCGGGACACGGAGCGGGGCACGGAGCGGGGCACGGAGCGGGGCACGGAGCGGGGCACAGAGCGGGGCACGGGGCGGGGCACGGGGCGGGGCACGGGGCGGGGCACGGGGCGGGGCACGGGGCGGGGCATGGGGCAGGGCAGGGCACGGGGCACGGGGCGGGGCATGGGGCAGGGCATGGGGCAGGGCACGGGGCAGGGCACGGGGCGGGGCACGGGGCGGGGCACGGGGCGGGGCACGGGGCGGGGCACGGGGCGGGGCACGGGGCAGGGCACGGGGCGGGGCACAGGACCCAGGCACGGGGCGGGGCACGGGGCGGGGCACAGGACCCAGGGCGGGGCACGGGAACCCGGGCGGGGCACAGGGTGGGGCACAGGACCCCGGGCGGGGCATGGGGTGGGGCATGGGGTGGGGCACGGGGGTGGGGTACGGGGGTGGGGCACGGGGTGGGGCACAGGGTGGGGCACGGGGTGGGGCACGGGGTGGGGCACGGGGTGGGGCACGGGGTGGGGCATGGGGTGGGGCACGGGGTGGGGACGGGGCACGGGGCGGGACACGGAGCGGGGCACGGAGCGGGGCACGGAGCGGGGCACGGAGCGGGGCACAGAGCGGGGCATGGGGCGGGGCACGGGGCGGGGCACGGGGCGGGGCATGGGGCGGGGCACGGGGCGGGGCATGGGGCAGGGCAGGGCAGGGCACGGGGCGGGGCACGGGGCGGGGCATGGGGCAGGGCATGGGGCAGGGCACGGGGCAGGGCACGGGGCGGGGCACGGGGCGGGGCACGGGGCGGGGCACGGGGCGGGGCACGGGGCGGGGCACGGGGCGGGGCACGGGGCGGGGCACAGGACCCAGGCACGGGGCGGGGCACGGGGCGGGGCACAGGACCCAGGGCGGGGCACGGGAACCCGGGCGGGGCACAGGGTGGGGCACAGGACCCCGGGCGGGGCATGGGGTGGGGCATGGGCTGGGGCACGGGGTGTGGCATGGGCGGGGCACGGGGCGGTGCATCATTTTCGTACTCAGTGACCCCAAATTAGTAGAGATTGACTACTTTTATTTCCAAAGCATTTTGGCTGCAAAACTGCATCAGGCGAAAAATCATATACTACAGAGATGTTTAAATTTTAAGTGCACACTTTGGGTCTAAAGATAAAGAAAATATTTAATACTTATGTACAAACATAGTAAACAAGAACTTGGTCTTAATTGTCGCTTTTGTTTTTAAAGTTTACTCATGGTTCAGGGACAGTTAAATTTAGGCTTAATTATGATATTATATTACACAAAACTGTTAATTTCCGAAGGGCAGCACGTGGAAATTGAAATCATTTTTGTTTGAAATATGCAAATCATTCAATAAACGAGGTACAAAATTTAACAGTTTTAGTTTATTTTAACAATAACAATAACATTTCGATCGATATATACCCGGCCGGCATGACCTCGGCCATAGGCCTTGAGACATTCCATTAAAAAAAAAAAATGAATCTGCTATTTATTTAAGACTGAAACAAAAATGTACGAACCTGATTAACTTGGCCTCTTTGTCCTCCTCTTGTTTCTGCCTGTCCAGCACCGCCTGAATCTGCCGTCTTTCCTCTTCGGAGAGGTGGGATAAGTCCAACTCCGGGACGTCAGGTGCCTGAGCGGCCGACTGGGCAGCAGTCACGGGGGCCTGGGACGCGCTGCCCGGCTTAGCTGGATGCGGTGACACGCTCTTACTCGTAGCAGGTGGCTTGCCTTGCGGAGTCGCCATCATGGTTCTAATTTTTTCCCAACTCACACTTGTCCGTCAATCGTCGGCTCTCTTAAATTCCCGGTCCGAAAACTCGCCGAATTGCAGAGTTCCTAGCGGAACGAGTCCCAGTCTGCAAATTGGGGTTCCTAGTCAGTCCATTATGGCGTCAGTTGGGCTATCTGGGCGTGAAATTTAAGGGGAAAAGACATTTTTTTTTCTTTCAGGGTGGCCCAGAGAATTTGGGCTGCAATTTTGCACCAGCATCATCTCACGCGCGTACGCATTGTGCACACGTCGTACGTACGCATCCTCTATGCGCCAAATTAAGACTGCGGGCGGGCACAATTTGCATATATTAATTATTCATAATAATGTCTGCATAATTATTCGCGCGCATTGAAAAATAAGAGGGAAACGATTATGATAATGATGCACGCGAAGGACAATTTTTGTTCGTTTGATTAACGGCCTCATGAAATTATAATAACATCAGCGATGACACAAACTCGGAAAGTGTACCCGAAATAAAGTATTTTTTTTCTAGCTGATGGAGGAAGAGATTATTAATTATTTTTGTTGTATGTCAGGGAGATATTTTTATGTCAGGCCTCTAAAACTATACCGTAATTTGCTTGTTAATTATTTATTGTTAATACATGTTTGTAGTTACAATACCTAACATAGCCAAATTGTTTATTTTCAAAAAAAAAAAAAAGCAAAAGCAATTATAACTACCTGACATAAAAAAAATCTTTCTGAAGTTAAAAAATCCTAAGGGATAAGAAACTCTGTTTTCAAAAAGAAAATTTCTGTGGTTTTGCAGGAAACTTTTCATGGTTTACGAAAAAATGTATTTCGTTCGATCGATAGAGGGCAGTATGTACGTTTTGCGGTCGACATGTATACGCTGTGATTTCCCTGAAAAAAATCACAGAATTTTAAACGTGGGCTTGCAAAAGCGGTCGACCGTAAAATTGACATGCTGTCCTCTACAGTCCTATTTTGCACACGGGTTACTTTGTAAACAGTGAACGGTTTAGGAACAAACCTTTTCATGATTTTTGTTTTATTTTACAAAGAAAGTTTTCATGGTTTAGAAAGAAACGAATAATGGTCGAGGAAGTCTCCATAGAAATATTTTCATGCATGGTTTACAAAGACACTTTTCATGCTATATTATAGACATTTTGGCTTTAAAATTGGTCCTATTTGGGAAGATCGTTACCTTTAGGACACCTCTATTTTTTGTACGAGTTCCATTCAAAACTGACTTTTGCAGATGACTTTACATTACAAAAGTGACTTTTGCAGGCTAAAGCAGTCTTTTTTTCTTCAGATTAACTCATGTTTGTTGTAATTTTGAAATGCACTCCCAAAGAAAATGTGACTTTCTTAGCTTTGTTTGCAGTCAGAGACGTTGACGTTTTACCCCATAATTTCCCTCATAAATCAAAACCCTGCCCTCTTTCCACAAAATTAAGCTTGCTCATATTCAACATGATATCTTAACGAACTATTTAGATGATTTCAAGCACACAGAGTGACATTTCCTGCCTGTATCATCGCAAAATATTGAGGTTAGTTCCGAAACATAAACTGTCTCCTTTTAATTCGTTCTCTTATATGGAACGGGGTCCTAAAGGTAACGATTACCCCTATTTGGCTTGGCAAATGGAGGATGCTTTTAATATACAAAAAAATGGCAGCTGGCCGGTTTGGGAAAACAATTTTGGCACTTTTTGATGAAAGAATTTTAAAAAGTTAATAAAAAGTGGAATAATAATAAATGTCTGATTGTAAAATGTGTCTGTGGTGTTGAGGTGAAGTAGTTGGCAGTGTGGTGGCTCTTGTGGACTACAGACCCGTTACTAGTTCAAAGACAGGTAAATGCCAATCTACGGAATATTTTTGTGAAGTTTGACAAAACTACAAGCCCATAGTCGGCGAAAATAACATTCTGTGAAATGTTTCTTCAAATTGAACAAAGAAAACTGGCCGGAGCAGGGAATCGAACCTGGGACCTGCGCGATACCATACCGGTGCTCTACCGAATAGAATGATTTTATAATCATGACACAAATTTGAACCAATAAATATAACATTTTTTGGGGGACACTGTCAAACTTTTGCGAGAGCAGCATAAGTGGCCCAAATTGTTGGTGCAATTTTGGTCGCCACCATCTTCCTTGTGACGATGTAACTGAGAGGTAGGGGAGGGGATGGGATCATGGGAGGGATACGTAACGCCCCAAAGCTAAAGCCTGTTCCTCCCAAGTGACCCCGTCCAGTCATTCCCTTTTTTACTTCAAGCTCACGCACGTCCATTCTAGACATTTGGGGGCTAAAAACACTCTTGGAAGTACCCTTTACAGTGACAAATGTATCAGTATTCGACATTCATTATTTTTTGTATTTAAATTCTTTTTTTTGGGGGGGGGAGGGGAAGGGAGATCTAACCTCGGTTTTAGTGGGCCACACCCCCCAGATCTCCCCCGGAACAGTCCATCGTCTGGGGTACGTTTCGGCGGTCAATAAACAATCATAACCGAGAATTGGTTCGGCTGTTTCTCGTCGGTGAATTTCTTTGGGAATTTTAAACAGGCGAGAATTACGCACCATAATGAAATACTCAAATACCCAAAATGATTAACCAATGGGAAACAACAGAAACCAGCTTTTGGATACGACCGCCAAAACGCACCCGTTAAAATATGAAACTTCAATCCCAATTTGACTTATGCATCAAGTAGTTTTACACGGATTTCTGAATTGTGAACTCGCCGATTTATATTCCACTGTGCTTATTTAGGGGGTTCAGCCAAATCAGAAGACCATCCGTAAAAACGAGTATTACAAGTAAAACTAAATGTTTGTATGGGCATCTGGATTCAATGAGCTTGCTTGAACTAATTTCAATAAATACAATGAGTTTTATTATTCCAAATGCGTTCCCTTTGTGCAACTTTTATTAAACAATGGGAAAAAAAGTAAACTTAACTGTGAGTCTGACTACAAATCTTAAAAGATATACCATCTCTGCTCCGTTCGAGTTTCACCCCCAAAAATATTTTTGCTTTTTTAAATTGCTAGTTTTTCCCAGCCAAGCAAAAGTTATTCACCGTTGAATGAGACATCGAACGAACGGACAAAATCCACCAATGGTTTAGTTACAGAGTAATTACTTGTGCTCCAACAATAATTCCATTCATGCAAAATGTATCGCTTGTGCATTAGAAGTCTGAAAGTAAACAAAGATATTTGAGGCTTTTCATCAGAGGGTTGCAGGCCCCCTAAATAGAAAAAAGGCGAGTTTTTTGTTGAAATAAAACATACAATTTGAAAATTTGTAGGAAGAAAAATAAAATTTGTTGTAGAGCAGGGAAGTATACCAGGGTTCCCACAGAAATCTGAAAACCAAATTCCATGGCTTTTCCAGGACTTTCCAGGACTAAAAACAAAATATGACAATTTCCCATGACATTTAACACCATTTTGCAGAGAAAAGTTGTTTGGTATTATGATACTGATGAACCGCTGATGCTGGGCTAACCATGTGTTAGCTTTTGAAAATACGTTTTAATTAATAATGGCCTCCTCCTCACATCAAAAGCGGCCCTTCAAAAATAACCCTTGCATGATCTTTATTTTCCATGACTTATTTTTCCCAATTTTCCATGACTTTTCCCATGACTTATTTTTTCAAATTTTCCATGACTTTTCCATGACTTATTTTTCCCAATTTTCCATGACTTTCTTATTTTTCCCAATTTTCCATGACTTTCCAGAACAATTTTTTCCCCCAGGATTTTCCATGCCCCATGGGAACCCTGTATAATATCTTTAAACAATAGAAAGCTCATCCAAAAACAAATTTAATAAACTAGTGTATTAGTGCGAGGAACTAAAAAGCTATACAATGATGAAAAAGCTCAACCACTGGGGAATAAAATGAAAATAAATAGACAAAAATGAACCGACAAACAGTGCTATTAACGATAGCAGTGCTTATCGTGCTCTGTCGCCAATATGTGGCGTCTGCAAGGGAAAATGGACGCAAGTCGCATGACCTATTTTTGAGTCATTGCAATTTACATGGAAATCGTAAAAAAAATCACGATTCCCGTTTTTGTCAAAATACTGTAGTTTAAAGCATATTTAGTTAAAAATAACTGTTTTGCTTTTGTGTTGAGACCATTAAATGTGTACAATTTGACATTTTAGTCTGGCGTACTTCCGAAAAAATCCTGTAAACTACGTATTATTTTCCATTCTCAATGCTGAATTTACCGCTCTATTCGAAAACCAAAATATCGTACAACAGTAATTTCGTCACCATTACAAAGCTTACATTGTGTATTTTATTATGGAACGGAAATCTCAATTTTCAAAATGTCCAACTTGTGTCTGATTTCGCTGGCTGGTGCCACAAATGGAGCCAACATCTTAACAAAGGCTTCATTAGCCTCAGTCATGGATCCAGAAAATCTAAAGCTGAGGGCGTGCTCCGCGGTAAAAATGTAAAAATGGTGGATTGACACAATGAAGCGAGCTGTTGATCTCTGTTGTGTCAATCCGCCATTTTGACATTTTTTTTTCGCGAAGCACGCCCTCAACTTTAGATTTTCTGGATCTACGACAGAGGCCAACACTGTGAAAGTGATATGAATAGAATAACTGACATTTTAAAAGCAATAAATTAGTATTTCAAAACTATCCGTTAAAAATTACCCTTCAATAGGCAGAACGTAAACATGCACATGACGCATCTTAGTTTTAGTTGAAACCAACATGTATGGTAGATTCAACCTCATATGACCCACTGTGCCATTTCGGTGGAGGTAGGAGCTCTGATGCATGAGGGGCCAAAAAGGAGTCTCTACGAATCAGTGTGTTGGAAAATCCTCTTTAGTACAATGGCCTGTGTGGGATAAAACAAGTGTAGACAAATCCTATTGTGATGGGCTTATCCAATACTACTGATTTTTACTGTAGTGATACCCCCTATTTTATACAACCCAGGTAGTCCAAAAATATAATGGGACGGACATGTCAGGTTGAATCTACTATAACGTGCATTACTTATGAAAAAGATCTGCCATACTATAAAAAAAAATAATAAAAACCAAAGGTCACTAGTATTAAACATAATGCAGAATTTAGCAAACTGTTTTTGTGCTTGGCAAATATGCATACTTAAGAAGCTCATTGATTTTCTGAGATTTGCAAGTTGGCGTTAGGCCAACATTTGACGTGCTGTAGAATATGTTGGGTGCGATCAGCGGATCGGGGGATTCGGAAAACAGCGCTGTGCCGTCACGTGATAACAATCTAGATTTATAGAGCACACATTCTAATAAACATTACTTATGGCGCTATTATTATTATTGTTATTACCCCTGCTCATCGGGCCTATTAATCATTCCGGAAACCTCCTCCGACTCCCTGGGGAGTATACAGCCCCGGCTGCAAGTTAAGCGCACATGGGCTAATCAAACACATAACCATCACTGCTCTCACAGGTACTCATTTACTCCCGGGTGGAGAGAAGCAACTTGTGACAAAGTGCCTTGCTCAAGGACACAAGCACCACTGTTCACGCAAGCATCGCTCAATCGTGCGAACATCTGACAATCGCGCAGGGATGATTACGTAGAGCAGAACTTGCGCGATCGGTCGATCGTGCAGGAATGGGTTTGCGTAATCCGTCAATTACGCAAGTTCCCCGTGTGATCCATAGATGGCGCAAACTCTACTCTGCGCAATCGATCAATGCTTGCGCGATTGACTGATGCTTGCACGATTGACCAATGCATGCGCAAACTACAGATCAGGAGATCAAACTGCTACGTCGTCTGATCGCACAGATCCAATCATTAATCGCGGCCAACATGTAGACAAGTGCATTTTCTGCATATTTAATCACCTTTATAGTAAAAAAAAATGTACTCGTATAAGTGGACTTGGCAAAAACGCAGGGCCAATTCACAGAGCAAAAGATTGCTTACCACATTTTCCTGCTCAGCAGATTCAAGCCGAGAACCGGTTACAAACAGTATATAAATCACATGCACGTTTGGCTGGTAACCCAATCATCCTAAGCGGACCTTTACTCTGCCGAGCTCAATTTTGTGCCAAGCAATCCGTAAAATCTGCCCCTGGCGTATATTTAAATTGTTCACACCGATTTGTAAATTTAAAACATTTTTATATTTAATTGAGATCACCCGATACACGGTTAAAAGCCACTCTAGGTCAAGGGTTTCGATCAGAGGTGGTAGGGTTGGCGACATTTTGAATTGCCAACCCTTACCACCCTTACGGTTTTCCCGGGCCCAGATCTAAATAGAGTATAATTCTTCAACAGATTTCGGAGAAAATTATCCCAATTTTCAGACCTACGCACTCAGGCAGGTTAACTTTCACCATCGGTGAGACTTACTCACTTCCCGTAAATAATTGTTTTTTCTTAAAAAATTGAAATTGAAGAAAATCTTTCGTACTGTCATTAGCCTTTAGTCAAGGCGCACGTGGCACCCCGGATGCTTACATTCAACACGAAAAAAAGACCAGCGCCTTTACTATCTCGTGGAGAAGGCTTATGTTTTTCTTTACATTTCTCTACCGATTTGGTAGAGAAATTCTCATGCATAATGCATAAGGCTATACTGTCATAGGCTTGCCACAACCACCCTAACCCCTCCCCCCCCCCTCCCAAGAGTAGGGGTGTGTATTAAAAGAACCGGGTACCCGACTGAAAAAAATACGGGTACCCGGGTACCCGTTAAAGAAACCCAACCCAAAACTTCCAATCCCGGAAGTTGTAATAATATCTTTCTCTGAATTCAGACAAAATTCTGAAAATCTCCAGTCATGCCTGCATCCAGTAAACATGATCACTTCTCCACCTTTGCGTGTGCCGGCACGCGCATGCACCGGCATCATCACAAAAGACTTGTCCGGAAGCTTATACAGTTGTATTTATTGTGGATTGAGGCATGCTATTATGTCTCGTCGAGGCTCTTATCCATACCCAGACTGCAAAAACCACAACCAGTAAATTCCCTTTATTGTCAACTTTTGTGAGCGTCATAAACGTGAAATCTGTGCTGTTTTCCCACATACATGTAGTCCAGTTTTAATTTTGAAAATTCCCGACAAATACATGTAACATTCAGAACCTTTCTTTTTTCATTGTCTGGGAAGTAACTATGCGATAATGTAAAGTTGTACGGGTACTCGATTCCATAATCTGGAACCGGTTCCTGACATGAACGGTCGGGTACTCGGGTACCTGGTTCTAATGCACACCCCTACCCAAGAGTACCCCAATTATCATAACTCATCGTGGAGTTCCTTCTCCCCGTCTAGTCAGTCCCGGCCGTTGGTCTCGGCCGGTTTGACATACACGCCCTCCATGGCCTTCCATTGGTTGGACTGCGTGAGGTTGGGCACGGTGCAGATCTCGCGCTGGCCGTGGATCGGACGGCCGTAAACGTCTCCGGAGACTGTGAGGTAGCTGTCAATGACATCAGAGATGATGGGATTGTTATAAGGATGTTGAATGCGACGTTGAAAGAAAGGCTTATGCATTAAATACACTTAATCCTAACCGCCTAGACCCTTTTTGCTAGGAACCATCCTCAATCCTTCAAAATCCTCCGATTGCCCTGCCCCCCCAAAAAAATGCATTCATCCTCAATCCTCCAAAATCCTCCGAATTTTTGCATTGATGTTCCTCCAAAATCCTCCTGTTTCTCAAACACCATTCACCCTCAATCTTCTAAAATCCTCCTGTTTCTCAAACACCATTCACCCTCAATCCTCTAAAATCCTCCTGTTTCTCAAACACCATTCACCCGCAATTCTCTAAAATCCTCCTGTTTCTCAAACACCATTCACCCTCAATCCTCAAAAATCCTCCTGTTTTTCAAACACCATTCATCCTCAATCCTCAATCCTCAAAAATACACCTGTTTATCAAACACCATTCACCCTCAATCCTCTAAAATCCTCCTCGCTTGAAACACCATTCATCCTCAATCCTCCAAAATCCTCTTTTTCTTGAAATACCATTCATCCTCAATCTTCCAAAAATCCTCTTTTTCTTGAAATACCATTCATCCTCAATCCTCCAGGATTTTCGAGGATTGAGGTGGGTTAGGGTTAATGATCTGTTCTTGTTTGCGAGATAACCATGTTCCTTTCATGTCAACTCTGTGCTGTTAATTTTTGTTTGTAAGCGATTTTGCACATCTCCCGTCAAATTATAACTATTTGAATGGACAATATTTTGCAATGTGAAATCACCTTTACGCGATTCTGCGGCGGTACGTCGATTACCGATGGAAATGAACATTTTGATTTTGGTTTTTCTTTCTCACAATTACATGTAAACCCTTCTGGCGGATTTATTAATCGGATGCTGGAATGCCAATATGGGTTTGTGCAGCCAAGTGTAATGCAAACAATAGGCAAACAATGGATTGAGTATGCGCAGGAATGTGCGTATAGACAACAACCAGCCAGGTGGTCTTTTTTACTTCAAACCGCAACCATGGCTTGTCGTCCATATATCAAGAGGTCAAGTACATCACCAGACTGAAACGATTTCATTCATCTCCGTTCTTATACCCTCACCTGTTAGTCACGACGTGCTTGAATCGGACTGCGTCTTTCCGCTTCCAATAGGTTGACGAACATGTGACGACCCAGCTATCACCTATAAACACAAACACGATCACAAAATAAAGCAGTTGCTTTAACTCCAACTAGGGCTGTTCATTTTCGAATAATTTAGTATTCGATTATTCAAGACTGGGCCTTGACCGAATATTCAAATATTCGATACTCATCGATAAAGTATTTCAGGCGTCTGCTGCAACTGCATGCCGCGCCGGTAAAACGTTGCACGCAAAGCACGCTGGTGTTTTGAAATATTCGGTTGACGATTGAACGGGACAGCTCTATTGAAAGCCTGCATCTTTGTTTTTTGCATATACAAATTGGAACTGCATATTTTGGGATAAAACCCAGACTTACCATCGTCTCCAACTCCGTCTTCTCCAAAGCCGCTGACTTCTTGGTTGTGTGAGAGCGGTGAGGAGAAGCGGTGACTGTGAAGATTCCGTCTGGTTTCTACATGCAACAGTCTGATGGTACTACCGCATTTAACTGGTGCCCTGAATCAATCAAGAGAGTTCAAATAATTGTGGCGTCCGCAAAGGGAAATCGGACATAAGTCGCATGACCTATTTTTAAGTAACTGCTATTTACATGAAAATCATTTTAAAAATCTAGATTCCGGTTTTTGTCAAAATATTGTAGTTTAAACTTTATAGCATATTTAATTCAAAATACCTGGTCTGCTTTTGGTGTTGAGTCCATTAAATGTGTACAATTTGACATTTTAGTCTGGCGTACTTCCGAAAAAATTGTGTAAAACTATGTATTATTTTACATTCTCAATGCTGAATTTACGGCTCTATTCGAAAACCAAAAAATATTGTATAACAGTAATTTTTTTCACCATTACAAAGCTTACATTATATATTTTATTATGGAATGAAAATCTCAATTTTTAAAATTTCCGACTTATGTCTACGTGTAATTTCGCTTGCTGGAACTACAATTGCAAAATGTATTAAAAACAAACATTTCAGGTAACGCGTGAAGCACAGCGTCACTGAAATTTTTCATAGGTATAGCCTATGTGTTCAAAATAAAGAAATGATTTGGGAAACTTTTTTTCCCGGTGAGAGTTACAATAATGAATAGAACTGCGCGTTAGTCATAGCCTTGTTGCCATCTTGTGATTGGCTGGTGAGATTGTGTGTACTTTGCTATGGGAGCTGCACGACTGGTTCTCGGACCAAGTTTACTCTGTATTTAACAGAAAATTTGTCCCCCCCAAAAAACAAGAAATAAACCAAAAAATAGTTAATTTGAAAATCGAACTATGTGCAAGGCTTACTTTGTTTTATTCAATGCTTATACTACACACGGGAGGAACTCTATATATTCACAAGCAAATGTTAGCCAATCAGAAGTTGGCAACAGGGCTGGGACTATCGGGTAGTTGAATTGACCCTTTAGAATTGGAAGAGCCGCTGTCATCTTTCTATCACTCAACCAATGCCATCCACTCTGCCAGCTCTTCCCTTGCCAGTGGGGTTGAAAAGTTCAGACCATAAAAAACAAACTCACCCTCTGGTGCAAGGTTTAGTCTGTTGACCTTTGACCTGCCAATAACTGTTTTTATCTGCAGCCGCCTCGACTCCCGTCACCGACTGAAACGAAACCGAGAAGAAAAATCACCGTTTAAATGGTCCTCTATAAGATTTTGTGCAAAAGTTTAATCACGTGATGTCACAAACCATAATAGTGGACTGAAAAAGAAATATTTAGTCAGTCTTGGGTCATTCTATAAATTTGGGGTCCAAAAGTGTGACATTTTTGGTGGCCCTGTTACATCATAGTGACATGCATAAGATTTTGCAATTCCGGACACATTCTTTATAAACCCAAACCCTTTTTTCGAGGATTTCGGCGGATTCAGGATACCTCCATATTGAAAACTGGGGGATTTTGATGGATTGAGGATTTTAAGCCTAGCGGTACTGCAGGATTTTGATGGATTCAGGATACCTCCATATTGAGCAGTCACCAAAACCAACTTTTTGTGCATGACAAAATAGGTGGATTTTGGCGGATTCAGGATACTTTCTAGTCAAGTTACCCAAGGGGTTAGGGTAATAATGCCTTCTATCTCCAAGAGCGATTTTGTACATGTAAAGCAAAGTACCTGCCAAACAATTAAAAAATAGTATGAAGTCAATTTTAATGATACTTGATGTCACACTTTTGGACCCCAAATTTATGGAATAACCCTCTTCCTCAACACAACATGTCGCAGTGTCCTATATGTCAAGACAAATTTTGATGGGAAAATAATGTTTGGATACACGAAGTTGTTATCAAGGAGGGTTGATTATTTTCCAAGATTGTTCTGTTCCTGACTGATTTTGGTGGGGATATTAAGCCTAACCTTCTAGGCATTTTTACTAGGAGGCTTCCTCAACCTGTCAAAATCCAACACTGTGCAGTATACCTATGGCACATTCTTTGGACTTAGAGAAATTGGGGCATCATAGCTCAATGTAAAGTAATGGTGCCAAGGCGCTACAGTATACTGAACCGATCAAAACTTGACAAAACCTGCTGTTGGAGTTTGCAAGGCTTAGGGTATTTAGGGTTAAGGAAAAATCTTCACAAGATCTTTGCTCTACCACAGCTCTATCTTGCATACCTGTTGCCCGCTACCTGACCCGTACCGTATGTCGTGCGAGTGTAGTCTCACATTATACCTTGTGTTCAGAATTTTGATTACAGATCCGCAGGTCACATAGTCATATTCAAAATCATCTGGAAAGAAACGAAAACAAAATCATTTCAAAAAAGTAAAACAAAATGTAATCAATGAATCATAATCACTGCAAATATAAAGAGAACACATGGAACTACATGTAGGAATTTTACTTTTTCAACCTAAAGCAGACTTCTCTTTATTCGAGTGACATCTTTTTTGGTAATTTTGAACAGTTTATTGCGGAGAAAATACAATTTGCTTACGCGCTTTATGGCAGTTGCCATGTGAATTAACACGGGTTTGCGTGTTTACTGTGCGTCGCGGTGATCGCCATCTTTATTTTCGCACTGTGTTTTGTCGTCTTCATCGTAGCTTTAGTAAAATTTCCCCTTAAAAATAAAACCCTACCCTTTATCTACGGCATACCTGTTTCTAATCCATTCCAATAACCTAAAAGTGGATTTTTGTTCCCTTAGGGAACAGGGCCCTACAGTTACACTACACAATCGCCGAGTTCTCGACACTGACTGACACGTACGACTGATTACTTTCGGTTCAGAATAATTTAATAGCCTCTGTTTAAAAAGAAAGTGTACCGCAGACGTTTTGAAAAACTCATATTTTTCTTCATAATCCTAATTCAATAACTGTCACCTTCCTGGGCACTTGGGTCCCACATTGGGGGTGGGCAACAAGGGGGGGGGGGGGGGGGGGGGGGTGGGGGGGCAACGAGGGGGGGGGGGGGAGGGGGAGTGGATGGGCGTGATGGGAAAACAAGTGAACTTTGCCCAACGGTGTTCAACTTCATTACAAGTTCTTCGAATGATTATACACTTAAAAAAACATAATGAATGATTCAATAGCAGCTAGCTAAACTCACCAGAAGAAGCTGTCGCGAAGTTATTTTCAGATGTCAGAAATAAGACCAAAAGTGCAAAAAGAGCACAGTAAATTCTGCAAAATTCCTCCATTTTACAGAGTTAGCAAATGCACACATGCAATTTGGACACGTGCTGGTACCCTTTACAAATATTCTTCACAAAGATAACAGACTTGTACCTGGGCACCAGCGAGCCGGCATTTTTTCTATTTTATAACTGATAGATCGTGCTAATTTTAAACTGTTAAAAACATCTCATTTCAAAGATTTATCTCCTCTTATAAAGGTCTTTCCATTTAAAAAAAATACTATTCTTACAATGTAACGTGAAAGTGAATATTTTTTATGCGAACGTGTCATTGAACAGGGGAAATCTTGACTTCACTTCAACTACTTGATATTTGTGAATTTGTTGGGACACGTCAGGTTGATCGAATCACTTCCGGGTCACAGAAATGGGCCGGTCACATTTTGACAGTTCATCTGGGGTCAAATTTTGTAAACAGAAGACGTGGATGCCCGTGTTTCTATGCCTGGAGTATTTCGACAAAAAGGAGGTTTGTTGCTGTGTGGAAATCTTTTGATATACAACTTACAAGGCACACTCCTTGACTTGAGGTGTCTGTTTTTAGTCTTTTTCTCGAAGCATGAACATTTTAAAACGTGATTTCAATTTTCATGATTTTTGTCATGTTTGTCACAATCTCCGTCTTATTTCTCCATGCTCCGTCCAACGGCAACGAATTTTATTTATTTACACAATCACAATTACCCTTTTTCCCCCGGCGATTGTGTAGTGTAGGGCCCCTCGTTAGTTTTGATCAAATTAGAGACAAGGGTATTTTTTCTCATTTCAAAATGACTTTTTCAACATAAAGCATGACTTCTCTTAATTAATTATGTCGAACGCAATCTGGAGTTTCCCGCAATAGGCCTACACCCTCCCGAGTTCATATCCCTATTAATGGATTTCATTCAAAGAGAAATTAGCTCAGGAGGGAGTACAATAAACTTGCGCAAAACTCCAGATTGCGCTCTACAATTCTACTGACATCCTTTTTTGTAATTTTGAACAGTTTATTGTGGAAGAAAATGCAATTTTCTTACACGCTTTACGGCAGTTGCCATGCGAATCGGCACAGTTTTGCGTGTTTACTGTGCGTCGCAGTGATCGCCATCTTTATTTTCGCATTGCATTTTGTTGTCTTCATCGTCGCTTTACCCAACAATTTCCCTCAAAAACTAAAAACCCTGCCCTTTTATCTACGTACGGCATACCTGTTGGTTTGTAATGTCGCTAACTAGTTTGGAAATGAACCTTTTCGACATTCTCAAAGCATCATGGGAACTGCATCAGCCCTATATAAACTGGCATTAGAAGAGCAAGCACATTAGAATGGACGTGATTGGTTGCATTGGTCACATGTTCGTTGTCATGCTTGCAAAAATCCTCTTCTGATTGACTAATAATGTGACATTATTAGCTGTTCTAATTCCAGAAATTTGCATTCATCATCAGTAACTGGTACCCTGATAGGGATTCCCTAATTTAAAATTGATTTTTTTTTCTGGTTATTATTCTCCTTATGTTCCATGCAAAGATATGTGAAAAGGGTATCGCTCAACTCATGACAGATATTTAGCATAAAATCAATTAATATTTGGACTGGTTCACAGTGCCATAGGTTTGTGTATAAATTACATGGTTTGTTTGGCCTCCAAACCACCAATGCATTGAGAATGTAGAAAAGGTTTATTCCAATAACCTAAAAATGGATTGAAGGGAACAGGGCCCTGCACTACACAATCGCCTTTTTTCCCCAATGTAAATGATTTCCCCCTTTTCTACATAGCTTCTGACTTCTAGACTAAGATGCAACTTTAGCTATAAAAAAAAAAAATCAACGATGTCTGAGCCCGAAGACAACGGCATGAACAGACCCGTCGGCAACAGAATCGCTCTCTGGAAGCAAGTCGAGCAGCAACACAGGGACAAGCAGCTCATCAACCCCTTCTCGGAATGGGAGGGCGCCTCGACCCGGGCCAAGCTCAGACCGGATGATCCAGAGTACGCCCGCCCCGTGGAGGGTTCCATGACGGCCCAACGTGGCCAGGCAGCTGGCCAGCGCATCTCAGGCGAGATCCGGAACCTCATTGACGTCATCCGTCGAGTCGGGAAGAGGGAGGATGGTTTGTACCAAGTCACTTTCGGGAGGCTGTTTGAGGTCTACGTTAAGATCTCCAACAAGCTTGTGGGGATCTTGATCAGGGCACGCAAACAGGGGCTGGTGGACTTTGAAGGGGAGATGCTTTGGCAGGGAAAGGACGACCATGTAGTCATCACGCTTCTCGCGTCGGCCGAGGGAGTAGAGGGCAGCAGTTAGCCTCTGCCTTGGTACAAACTAGAGGACATCACTGATCACAAGAATAGACCTTTTTCCACATGACCAGTGTGAAACGTAAACACTACCACGAGTGGAGTGATCATCATACGTTTGAGCACACACAGCATGCACGAATAAGCACTTCATTCACTATACACTACGTAGTCCATGATGCGTGAAAAGGTCTGTAAATCATCACTCGACGTCAAATCCCCATCATCCTTTGCGGGCCGCCATCTTCAAGTTCGGAAAAATTTACTTTAATACCTCCACCAAAATTGCTCAGGAATGGCAAAATCTTGGAAAATAGCCAACCCTCCTTGATAACAACTGTGTCCAAACATTTTCAGGATTTATGTCAACAAAATGTGCTAAAAATTAGGAAAAAATCAACGTGTATGTGAACACTACGAATGATTAGACACCTTGCCAAGAACATCTAACATAGAAAACACAAACTTTCTTCCCCTGTATTGCACGAAAATTTCCACATAAATGTGTGGTTATTTTTCAAGGTTTTGCTGTTCCAGACCGATTTTGGAAGGGGGGGTGGCCATTAAAGTAAATTTACGCATATTAACATGAAGGGCAGTACTGCCATTTTTGCATAAAGGTAATTTGTAATTTTCTGTTTGTTTTTACAGTCCTCGCCAAAGTGTATGGTGTGCAATGTACTATAATTGATGCTTGGGTTAAATGTAAAATGATTAAGCAAAAACAATTGCATTATATTAAAAGGTGCGAGTACTAATAACTAGTTTTAGACACATTAAGGCTCAGAAGAGAGCTTCAACTTTGCAGAATTAAATTTTGAATAAATCACTATTTATACTACCGGTATGTCGTGTTCAAGTATAAAGCAAAAAAAAAGAAAGCAAACTGAAACTAGACATTAAAAGCTGGCGCAACTTCAGTCTTGGTTCCAAGACCTTCCTGTTCTTTTCTTTGCGCAAAAGGAACAAATTGTTCTCTGAATGAGGGCGCCGTTTCTCAATTATATTTGATTTGGTAATATATTCTATAAAAATGCTTTATTTTAAAAGTGAACAAAGAAAACTGGCAGGAGTGGGATTCGAACCTGCGACCTCCGGATTGTTTGTCCAATGCTTTATTTTACTCTATTGCCAGCTCTGGTGAGAATCGATTCAACATACTTCACTTGATTCTTTACCTACTGTACATATGTGATTGACGTTGCGAGCACGCAGTCACTGCCTGTAAATTGCACCCCCTATGAGCGTTCAAAATACAAAGCGACAAGTATCAAATTATAACGTCTTGAACCAAGACTAGCATAACTTATGTTTAGTTTTTAGCCTCCAGACTAGTCTGGTTCCCAGACCAAAATATTCTGACTATTTCTGATGAATTATTAGGTCCGGTAGCCGCCAATGTCACGTGACGAAAATGTCCGAACTTGTTTTCGGTAGCATTCGGCTGTTGATGTTCGCAACAACAAAATGTCTGTCAGACCCGTTACAGATCCTGGAATTTGAATTCTGAATTATATATCAAAACTGAAAAATCAATGCCACACTCTTGCAGTATTTTGCCGACTGGATTTTGCAAGAATACTAAATTTGAATGATGCCACTCGGACTAACACTGCACGTCATGATCTATTTTAAACCGCGGTTGCTACCTGACCCAAGATTTAGACGTCAGGGAACCAGACTACCTCCAGACCAGACTAGAATTGTGGTAGAGAAATTCTCCTTACCTTTCAACGATACCTAACAGGTTTTTTCCAAGTTGTCAGGCAGAAATTAGACAAATTAAAAAAAAAATAAATCCAACATGAACAAGGAATTCAATATCACAGACTTTTCTTTATTTGGCCAAGCCATAAACAAATTATATACAGAAAGCAAGTGTAAAGCCAATGTCGTTTACCACATTATATGAGCTGCTCATTACTACAAATCCAACTGTAGTTTGCTTGCTTTATATACAAACGCTTCTTTAAAAAAAACAAAATCAAAAACCTGAACGAAAAAATAATTTAACGGGAAAACAAATTAAACAATATTTGCATTAAAGATTAAATTCGTCTGTGCAATTTAGATAACCGCTTTGTTAAAATTCAAACAACTTCGCAACCACAATTTATGCAAATGTGATGGAATTTTTAAAGTGTGCTATAAATTTATCAATTTTAACATCTTTGAGAATAATTCTTTAACAAGAAAACAATGAAAAAAAGCACGTTTTCAAAATGTTTCACATGGGCTTTCCTTTATGTTGAGCAAAATTGTTTGTTGCTATAAATAACATGAATAGCGTGTTTGCATTTAACAAAGTTTATAAATTACTTTTTTCATGTCCTGAAAAAGAAATAAATGTTTGAACACTTGACCGGTATTTTGTCTGATAAAATTTCATGCTCTCAAATGAGAGACTTGGTGGGCAAGTCTATCCCCAGTACATTGCATTTGAAAGTTAACCCGGGAATAGGAATATCTCTTCACACTTTTTCTCGTCCCGGGGAATTTATTTTCATTTCACAAACATGTGAAAAAAAATAAAAAAAATATCCCACAACGAGAAAACATTTTCACGCCTTTTCACACAAGTTGGGAAAACATTTTCACACCCTTTCTCAAAAGTGTGAAAATAATTTCCCACTTGAATTCGCCAAGGGAAAAGTTGCGTGAGAATTGCGAATTCTCTCAAAATTTCCCTGCACATGTAGCTACAGGTACATCACAATACAATAGGGTTTTACTCAACCTGTACTCAATTGACCTATCGCCGTTTACGAGTTAACCACGCCCCTTAGACAACCCTATGGGAATTTTGTGTGGAAATGTTTGTTTGTCTCAGATTTTGCACACGTGGAATTATAATTGATGTGATTGGACAATAACTCAAAAGCTGCGTTGACCGCGATAGGTCAATTGTGGACAGGTGGCTTACGTACCCATTATCACTGCAGTCTTGGTGATCACATTGAATACAGACGACGGCCATAGCTGTGGTTTTAAATAGACAACCTGGCTGGTTGTCATCTATAAGCGCATTCCTGCATGTACTCAATCCATTGCTTGTCTATTGTGTGCATTACGCTTGGCTGCACAAGCCCATATGGCATACCCATTAATATTGCAGCCAGACAGAATGGGTTAATTTAAGCAGTTGCTGGTTTTGTTCAACATAACTGCCAGTTACTCCTGAAACTGCAGTGGTATCGCTGCTGTGCGTTCAACCATGCATTGCACTCATGTACACAACTTTGGCATTGACTTTCTACCCCAAAAAAAACCATACGTGATGTGATCTGGGAAAACCCTTCGCATGCCGCCGAACCTGCATTGAAGATAATGGCACAATAGATTATTTTTTGACAAATTGAGTTTCTGCTACCAATTAAATGATTAATATCAAATTTATCATTCCTGAAAATATTAACCAAAAATTCCATCATCATTTGAATGTAACAATTTGCAATCTTTCAGTCACTTTTTGTGCAAACTCAATGAGTTACGCAGAAGTTTAAAGCTTGGTTTCTCAAAATGAAGTCAGCTGGGTTTCTTAAATTCCCAACAGCAAACTCAAGTAATACAGACATCCTAGAATCATGAATAAAACAACACATACAGTGCCTTCATTAATGTTATGCCTATAACAAAAAGAATGATTAATTTCACCAAGTGAAGGGTTTTCCCAGATCACATCACATATTTGTTTTACACACACATTCGCCAATTTCAAGAAAAGGAAAAGATTCTTATCTCGCAATGCAGCCCAAACAAATTAGGCCGGTATATTCCACAGTAAAAGATTTAATGAGAATATAATGCTGGATCAATCATGAATATGCATGAGGAATTTGTACGGAACCATTACGAGCAGCCTTTAAAAATAATCACCTTTAATTTAACTACCGATTATTAAACTTTTGAGACGATCAAATGTTATTAAAAATGCGGACTTGGATCGGCAAATACACAAACACAGTAACAAGTTACTGCAAAATTACTGTATTTATTAGATTAATATTAATTTTGCATTTTGCGTTAATATTTTTGAAACAGGGTCACCTTTAATGCCAAAAAGCAATAAATAAATAGAAATGAATATAATAAATAATGCTGGGATATTCCATAGAAAGGGCAGGTGTTTGTACAATGCCTGGCAACAGAAAACAAAAGTTTGTATTAATTTGTTATATTTCGGTATTTTAAATACATTTTGCCAGTTAGACACATGGAACTAAATGAGGCCCATTTTTTTTCTCCAAACAGCCGGATGCAGCAAAGCCTCTTGCTCATGAACACAAGCCATTTCTCATCTGGGTTCAAATCTTAAATTGGCAGACTCCACCGCAGTCTGAAACAATACCACAAAGAACTGACAGAGCATACGAAACTCGGCTAAGTATTCTTGCAGCGTTTAAAGGTAGTATACACCATTTGCTTTTGCTATAATTTTCAGAAATACATGGATTCGGGGTTATTATTTCATAGCGTGCTAGCAAATACTGTAACACCATGGAGGTATTAAAAGGAAATACCTCCATGGTAACACTAACCTGTTTAAAGTTGTGTGTGCATAGATGCTGGGAAAACAGAAAAAAATTATGTTCCAGTAGTCTGGTTCCCTGACCCTACTGTAGACAAATTGGAGCAGTTTATAGAGTCAGGGAATTATCAGGTCAACAATCTTTGGGAAAACGATATAAATTTCCACTTTTCTTGAAAACGACAGCACACCAGGTGCCATGATTTCACAGGATGCTTGAGACTGCTATTTACTTACAGTCTAGTAGGGTATTTCGTAATAATTCAGTAGTTTTGTTTTGGATGTTTGCAAATGATGTATACTATCTTTAAGGGTTGGATGGACTGTCCGCGGCTCCGACCCAGGAAAACTTTGTGCCAATAATGTGCTTGAAATCAATCTTGGCACTAACACGACTTGTTCTACTCTAGATGTAGAACAAAAAGCTATGCCAATAGCTTTTTCCCTCGTTGCGTATCTCAATAAAATTCTTTGCCTGGTGCATGTTTCCCTTCATCTTACGATCTTTCCTGCTTCAAGAGGAATCTCAATTCCTACCTCTTGCATCTTTTTTTAGCTCCGTTCCTCCAAGTGGGTTTTAGCCTTGTTCGGTGCGAACTTAAATGTATATAAAAAAGATTCTAAAGACATGGCAACTGCCTAATTTTTTCCCAAACAACCCCCCCCCCCAAAAAAAAAATAATAATAAATAAAAATAAAAAAAATAAAAAAATCTCAATGGAAAAAATTAAAATTACCAAATTTTTTGGATGTTATTTTTTTTTGTATATTATATTTTTACAATTTCAACATTAATCAAACAGCCAGAAGCCTTGTCCAGATACCTCCACGTTAACAATTAATTTGTAATCCCTTGGATATATGTCGCACGGAAAAAATTTAACTATGCACCGTGTTTATAGCAGTTTACGACAATAATTTTGACCACCATTCAACCACTTTTGAGGACACCGACGGACCACAAACAACAACAATGTAACATTGCACTGATAGTATATGTTTTAAATACAACATGATATGGTTAATATCAGCAAGTTTATATATACTTTACGGCACTTGAAAGAAAGCGTGTTCTTCTCTGTTTTAACGCTGGAAATATGCGAGAGAAAAAAAACCTGTCGAAAAATCAGGGCCAAAATATCAGTTCTATCACAATTATTTTACACACTGCACTTGTAAGAGGGACTTTGTGCTTCTTTTTTCTTTATTGAACTAGGAAATTTGACGCTTGCAAAATGACGTTTTAACCAGTCAGCCAGATCGTGTTAACACGTCCTCCGACGCGAACTGGTTAAACCAAACCTTAATTCTGAAGCTTTACACTATGAAACTGCCGCAAATTGCTAACTGACTGGATTGGCCTGAACTATTACAAAACAACAATATTAGCTGGCACGTCCTGGCCTAACGTTTCAAACTTTCAAGCAAGTTCTTTCTCAAAGGCAAATATCATTTGCATTTGGGAAAGAACTTGCTTAAATTCGAAAATTTTGCCCAGCTAATTTTGTTTTAGATTTATGCGAGTGTAAAATGCAACGTACATGCCTGCTGGTAATATTGCCGGCTTTCTTAGAACTATCCGGAGCAAGACATACATTTTAATGTCATAAACTTGACGTCAAATGGCGTGGCCCAAGCAGTTCGTCATTCAGCCAGTGGAATACGCAAGCATTGGATATGGTGCTAAAATGAATAAGGGGTGGAGTATTGCCCAACACAAGGCCACAAGGCCCGTCAAGATATAAAAGGTATATTTTCACATTTCGTTGGAATTGTAAAAGATTATAGGTGGAAGGGAAGCAGGTTACGGGTTAAGGAGTTCCAAAGAGAGGCAGTACGAGGAAACAAAAACGTGAAGAGTATCTTAGTCATAAACAAGTGCCAACTTTAATAACACAAGTGCTATTAAAATATAACTTTTCGTTCAACAATTTTGTATGGCAGTAAAGGACTTCTGTTCAAAGTGACTAAATCGGTAGAGAAAAAACAAACTGTTTAATCTACGCAAGCTTGCTTTTAAGGGCGATAAATTTGGATAGGTTCTTTAAAAATTCACAGGATTTTTTGTGGGGGGTGTGAGGGATGAAGGATGCCTATTTCTCTCTCGATGTCTTCAGTCGGGGCGTCACGCTCTTCATCTTTTCTTGGGACCTTTCTTGTTCATCCAATAGGAGGAGCCGATGGTGAGCCCGTCGACAGACACCGACATCGTCTTGGAGGGGATCTTGCTGAACTGTTTGCTGCCGGAGTTGTACCTTGAAAAGACCGGGATAACGTCAGAAAGATGAGAAATAACTGGAGAAGTTGAGGTCAAGGCAGAGCAAACAGATGTCCTCTATTGAATCGGGACTGGGGCTAATTTTGCATAGACGCTTTGTAACTCAAGCTGAAATCCGTAATATCGCAAGTTGTGCCTTTGGGCCGTAAAAAGTGTATTAAAAAGACCAAAAGTAATGCACATAATTATCTATGGTATAAAGTACAGGCAAGTACACATGATTTGTTTTTCGAAAACAAGCAGGTGCAATTTCTGTTCAGAAAACTGTTTGTCGCTAGCATATTGGCCGGTCAAATCATACATCGACTGCCATTTTATGATTGAACTATTTTGAGAGAAAAATCTAAAACCTTTTATGCTGGTCAACATATATGGTATTGGGTGTTCAAAAAGTACATGCACGAAACAGCCGCCAAAATACACTGCATCAAGTTGATGACAATTTTTGTGTGAAATGTTTTGTGTGAGGCATCACGGCTACGCTGCATTACAACCCCACAATATGTAACAGGCTTTGAAGCAGACCCATGTGAAAAAATATGAGAATAGCTGATCAAAATCCCCCCCCCAAAAAAAACAGGACAAAAGTAGGACTTTTGCGGGCTTTCAGGAGTAGTTTTTCTTAACCCCTTGGGCACGGTATTTTATGGGAGACGGTTCTGGTAGCGGTTCTGGTAGCAAAGCGAACCGCTACAATGTGTTTGTGCAGTCAAGCATGACATACACAATAATCCAACAATGGATTGAAACTGCACAAACGGCGGACAATGGCGTCATCCGGCCTGGTGGCACTTTTATTTTTGCATCCACAGACGTCATATGTACGCAAAGGGTTAATACCCTTGTCCGCAGCATCACATTTGGCATGTTCTGTACTCACAACACTTGTTGCTCCATCCTCAACTAAGCTCTTGGAAGTATTGCAGCACTCCTGCACCCAATGTGATTATCATATACAGTAAACACTTATAAATAATATTCAATGAGATTTGATTTTTCACAACTGTGGGACAGAAAGTAGGAACAAGTAGGAAAAAAATAGGAATTTCAAGAAAAAAGTAGGAAAAATATGAGCAAGGTAAAAAAAAGGAAAAAGGAAAAAGTAGAAAAAAGTAGAGCTTAAAATTCGGTTTTTTCCCCAATCAACTGCACACAATCCTGTCATCTTCAAAGACAGATACTAGACGAAGATCCATACTCACTTGTATAGACTCTCGTACATCTTGTGCGTGATGTGTCTGGGCCCGATGCCGAACAGTTTGTAAAGTTCCTCCGAGTCGGGCGAGTAGCCGTAGAGAGCGCGGAACTGAAGCTGAGCGTCGCGGAACAGTATGATGAAATGCTTCGCCTCGGCCTTGGCCAACTCCTGTGGGTGAAATAAACGATGAGGGTTTTGCAGACAATGACGTCATGACCACCAACAAAATTCAATTCAATTCTGCTTTATTTAAAAATATTAAAAAAACACCTCCAAATAAAAAGTCTAAACGTTTGGTCTACAAAAGTTACGATAAAAATTACTAATTTATTAGAAGCATGAACATTTCTGAATTCAAATGAAGTACTAATCAACTAATTGAAAATTGATAAAAAAGTATTCCCTCTTCATAAAATGCTCAAGAACCACCCCTGGTCAGCCTCTTGATTACGGACGACGGCCACAGCCGCGGTTTGAAAAAGACCACCTGGCCGGTTGTCATCTATAGGTGCATTTCTGCACGTACTCAATCCATTCATTTTTTTAAAACTATATGTGATGCGATCTAGCAAAATCAGTCGGAACCTGGCAATCCTTGTTTTGAGATATGGGCCAAATTATGTTCATAGTGGAAAAATCAAAATTGACTTTTTACAAAAACAGAAGGGAAAAACATTCTTCTTTCACATGAAAATATGACATGTATTATAAATGTGCTAAAAATGACTCAATCAAAGTACTGTAACTTTAAACTTGATTTTCTCAGTTTCTTTCCTTTTAATGTGCCGGTGTTCAAATATTTGTAACTTTTTAACCAAAGGTCGTATTCACATGGGGTTTTCACTAATATGAAGCTCGAAGTACGCTACAAATTAATATTAAAAAATCCCAAAATTGACCAGGGACTACTTCAGACTGATTTTGCTTGATCGCATCACATATTGTTCTTGAATGGGAGTGTAATGCATAGACGGAACTTTTTCAAACAAAGCTTTCATTCAAACGAAAGGGGGGGGGGGGGGCTCCGAGTGTGATTAATAGGACCACTCTTTTCAGTGTGGTGCCTACGTTTACGCTTTACAAGGGGTTAGTAATGACAAACCAGTAAAATTAATTTTGATGTTTTTTAAATTTTATTTTGGCAAAGACATACCCAGTGATGTACTCGAGACCATCACAAGACCAGGCACAAGACCATTTACAAGACCAGCTTGTAACAGGCACAAGTAACAGACATAAACCATGATAAAGGAATGCTTTTGTTACAGTTCATTTTATAGCTTGAGACTTTAATAGATTAAGACTGGAGGTCTTGTGATGGTCTTGTGCTGGGTCTTGCAGGGTCTTGTGTGGTCTTGTTATGGTCTCGACTACATTACTGGACATACCTCTAGGACTTTGTCCTTGTGATCTTTGTTGACCGTTCCAGCCAGGACGCAGTGCGAGATGGCATTGGTGATGATGTGGCGATTGGACTTGGAGGTTGGCTTGACGTAGAACTTTGGACCTGCCAAAGAGAGGAGACCATTCTGTGTTACAAGTTGTCAGACCAAGTATTTAAAATAGCAGGTTACTCCCAAAATTCAAAAGAGTAGCTATAATCTTTTCAGTACAATACATTTTCTGAATAGTTGACCTTCAGATCACATACATCCACACAGCCTGGGATATCCTGGGTGTGGGATCTGAAGGTGTGTAGCACAACCTGGGATATCCTGGGTGTGGAATCTGAAGGTGTGGCATAACCTGGGATATCCTGGGTGTGGGATCTGAAGGTGTGTGGCACAACCCGGGATATCCTGGGTGTAGGGTCTAAAGGTGTGTAGCACAACCTGGGATATCCTGGGTGTGGAATCTGAAGGTGTGGCATAACCTGGGATATCCTGGGTGTGGGATCTGAAGGTGTGTGGCACAACCTGGGATATCCTGGGTGTGGGATCTGAAGGTCTCATAATTACATTTAATTCTTATTTAAGACTGTGCATGCATTTCCAGCAATCATGCATTCATATGCAAACAATTCCGTTTTCCTAACTACATGAACTCTACAGCACTTTCATTGGGTGACAAGGAAAAAAATGGGTGGTGATATTCTATATTACATGAAAATGACACAATGTAATTTTAAGAAAGAAAAAACCATTAACTTAAAACTTTAACTCAATGCATTAAAGAAATAAATCAAAAGACCGTGCACAAGATGCCTTGTAGGTTTTGCTGATATTCAATGACAAAAGTACAAAAGTCTATCCATGTCTTTCACAGAGGAACAAAGAGATGCTCTCCATGTGACTTCAGACTTCTGGTCTCTATGTGTGAACATTGGCCAAACGTAATACGAAAAATTGTTAAAAATTCACAATATACATGGGTGTATTAGATCAAATGAACAAAAAAATGACCAAAAAAATGACAAAAACATGACCAAAAAAATGACGAATGTGGCGACTCGCTTTTGTGCATTTCTGGGGTTCTGAAAAGAACAGGGGTTTCGGACAGTACACTCGGCCCGTGAGCTCAGTCTTCCGAGAAGTTGGGTAAACAATGAGTGACTTTTGAGACGTGTGGTGGCCGCAGACATACCGGTCCTTTTTTGCTAGTTCTGAGCATGCGCACGTACACGTAAGTTCTGAGCAGGCGTGCATAAATTCTGAGCATGCGGACGACTGGCGAGAAAATGTGAAAAGGACCGGTATGTCTGCTGCCACCACGTGTCTCGAAAGTCTCCCATTGATAGGTGCATAAGTGACGGCAGGTTGTTGGAATTGCCACTGGATATGACGCTGGTTCACGCCTTGAGACAAGACTACTAGTACTGCTGGGTGGAACATGCTGAAATGGGTTTCAATTTACAACAGGAATATACGGAGTGGTGGTAAAATGTAGTGTGGGCGAAATAAAAACGGTATGTGAATCGTTCGACGGTATGAAAATTAGGTCTTTAGACCGTCGAACGGTTTGTAAACTATCGTTTGGGCCTCGCTTTCAGACCCCAAACGGTTTGCTTTTTTGTACCCGCTTCAAGAGCCCAACAAAAGAGGCTGATTGCCGTTGCGGTTTTACCGAACAAAGGAGCGTCCTGCCTGCTGGACTTCAATGGCTGTGCCGCAGCTAATCCTACGGGGTAAATTAACCCTGGAGGATTAGCGGTGCCACAGCCATTTAACCCCTTGCGTACGGATGACGGAATTTGGCGCAAAAAAAAACAGTGCCACCAGGCCGGATGACGCAATTGGCCGCTGTTTGTGCAGTTTCAATCCATTGTTGGATTATTGAGTATAGGTTACGCTTGACTGCACAAACACATTGTAGCGGTTCGCTTGGCTGCCAGAGCCCTGCGGCATTCCGACGTCTCCCGTAAAATACCGTACTCAAGGGGTTATACGACCACTGTTATCACAATAGCGGATAATCTGATAAGTACTCCATTGTGCAGCCTACCAACCTCCTGACCATGAGCGCTTATAAAGTGTATACCGTTTTGGCTGGGGATTAATACCGTTTTGGCCCATACCATTTGGGAACTCTCAAGTAATTTTCATACTGTTTCTATATCGCACTGACGCCTAATGGAGTACGGTACTGGGCTGAAAACTTATGGGTACAAAGGGTGGACTCATGATAATCGTGGACATTTGACAATTAGGGTACACTACAAGGTCTGGATTGCATGAAAAGAATGCGGGGGATAAACACCAGTTTGGGTTGCACACCAGTAAATCGGCTTCCATAGACCCAATGATAAATACGCCAACAATTCAGGAAAAATATAGGACTCGCCTATGTGTTTTCTGTTCAATTTTGTGGGGATTAACCGATGACTTTTGGGAGAAATTTCCATCCAAAGATGATCCCCCTTAAAAGTAGTCCCGTAGCCCATCGCCGGCTTGAAGATGATGCCGACGCTCCATTGCAAAATAGAGCCATTTTTGGGCCCAATTTCATCCAAATTTCACAGTAATACAAGCTGGCAGTCATGTGCACGGCTTCCAGCCTTCTCTTTTACAAACCCTCAAGTTCATGACCCACAAAATTCTCTAAAAGCAGAGGGTTTGAGGGCTCGCAAATCGTGATTTGGCTGGCGTAGGCAATTTTGGGCCGATTTACTGGTCTGCACACTTAGGGAGAGAATGGGTGCAGGGCAGAGACGAGAATAAACATAAATTACAGCAATCGGGGGGGGGGGGGGGGGGGGGGGGGGGGGACCACAAAGTTTAGGTTGCAAACTCTTCGCAAATAGAGTACCCAATTGATGACATCAATGCAATGTTTGGAACCAGAATAAATCTGTTATTTTGTGTCAACGCGTTTGCATGACTGGCTGTTAACAAAGGAACAGTCAAAATCTCCATTTGTTTTGGAGCCAGTTGTCGTGGCAACTGACGTCAGACTTCGGTACTCTATAATGACTGGTACCAAAGCAATACTTTTGAAGCGACAACTGTTAAGGGGCGTGTCCTATCCATGCCCCGCCTGTGTGACCTATTTAAGGAAGGTCCCTGATGCAATCGAAGCACAGCAATACCCGCAAACCGATTCACTGCACACGTTGATTGAGACCTCATTGTGTCTGTCATACTACAGAGTCACTCGTGTTTTCAACTACCATAAGTTAACCTTTTGAATCCGGACGACGGCCATAGCAGCGGTTTGAAAAAGAACAACTGGCCGGTTGTCGTCTATACACGCATTCCTGTGCGCACTCAATCCATTCATGTTTCAACAATATTCTTCTTGAGTGGGAGTGTAATGAATAGATGGAGATTTTTTAAACAAAGCTTTCATTAACACGAAAGGGGCTGCAAGTGTGATGAATAGGACCACTCTATTCAGTGTGGTGGCTATTGTTTGCATTTAAGCTTGGCTGCACAGCCCGTTCTTGGCATACCAGCCCCTCATCAATAACAGCCAGACAAGGGTTAAGAATGGTAACACACCGCACAGTCTCTGAAGTAAATTAGTAGCGATGTTGCCCTTTCCCGACGTAGTGCATGCAGCACTGCATTTTGAGTGCTTTCCGAGAGCCTGTGAGAAAAAAATTCACAGGCTTACTTCAACGGGACTTAAAACCCACTTCCTGCTAAATTTCATCTTCACATCAGAAACCTAAGTCGTCTGCACAACACCAACCAGTTTCGTGACGAATTGATCGGGATATCGTTCATACAATAAGGGCATTCAATCCTTTTCCATGCAAGAATACGTCCCTTGTAAAAATACATGATATTTAAGTCTGGTTCCCTGACTTCAACCATTCCACTGTCCGATGACGACATACACAAGCATGGCTACTACAAGTATGACACCCTGACAACCTCATCAAATAAAACCATAATTCGAGTCTGGGCCCCGGACACACGACAACTTTTGAGGTGACAAAGGTTCGCAAGGGCAAAGGTATAGGTGGGAATGTAGAGAGAGGAAATCAAATAAACCACATGCACGACAAGCAAGCAAGATTTTCAAGCGGGTCACATGCAATGGGTTCCAGGAGGCTCACATCAAACAGCTAGCAAGATGCCCGGAAACAAACAAGCCGGGGGGGTAGGTGACAAGACTTCATCTACAAACCCAGGTAATCCGGCGTGGCCGCACCTCCGCCCCCGGAACCGTTACTATCCTGGGACACAACGCTGGCCGCGCTTGACCCGCCGGCGGCCTCTTCCTGTTGACCTGTGACCGGCAGCTGACCCTCCTTCAGGGCGGGAGGGGAGGGGTGTTTGACCTCCTTGGGCTTAGGGGACTGGGGCGAGGGCTGCTTGGCAACCAGCTCGGGACCTTTCCTTTCCAGTTTGGGGATTTTTGAAATGTTTACGTTTACGACCTCCTTGCGTTCTGCGGGAGGGGCAACTTGTTGCTTTGGCGACGCGGGTGGCGCGGCTTTTTCTGTGGGAGGTCGATATTATAGCTCGGTTAGTGCAAAGGCGTGAAAGAAATGGAAAAGAATTCAAAGGGTGAGGGTGAGTGGTGAATTAATTTAATTAGAAAGAGAAAACAAATTCTAAGCCTTCGACTATAAAAAAGGAAATCAAGTGAGGAATTTGTACATGAGGGTTTCTTACAACCGCAAATTAAAGGCACCGTCGGGCATGTTCAATAGGATGGCATGTCTCAATATCGTCAGCAGAATCTTTATCTAACGGAGGATTTGATTGGGCGGGCTCGACTCTCTGTACTTCTAGACGCACAGTAACTTGAAAGTTCGAGCCCTGGAAGCTTAATATGGGTTGATCATGGACACATTTTAAAAAGCTTGAACGTATGTCCGACAACAAATTGAATGGGTCAGAAATGAAACGGATTCATCGGATACAAAATGGAGATTTGTCAACGTGAACAGCAACACGTTTATACAGAAATGATTGAATGTGCAAATTCAAAGCGTGCAAAGACAATGTGATGATTATCGAGATAAACAAAAATCGACCGCAAAAAAAAATGATCGCACAAAGTGTTAAATGTATAAAAAGGGGTGTGGCTATGCACAAAAAGGTCTGTAATTTTTCCCCCCGAAGACATTTTTTTTTAGCAAACTAAAAAGAGAAACAGGAAGGGTTAGCTAAATAAAACAAAAATATGGCAACGACTGTTTAATGTTAGCATGAACGAAAATGCCATCAGGAATTACGGTGTGGTATTTAATTTTTGTTTAATGATTGGGGTGATGTTTTGGTAATGAGCAGAACATAACATTAAAAAAGACGGCACGGCACTCCACGACCAAACACATACCCCCTGCTCCGGCTGGCACTTGGCCATCACTAGGGGGCGCTTTAAGGTTACTATCACTGCCACCAACAGAGGGCGCACTCACTGTGAAGGATTTCTTCGGGGCACCTGATGGTCGAGATGGGTGATGATGATTGCTTACTGTTACCAAAACGAGGTCTACTTCACGTTGGGAAAATTGTACACAAATTTGCTGGCACGTCAGTAAAAAAAAATCAATTTCCACAGTGTTATAAAAGGTTAGTATTATTTTGTTGTCAAGAGATGTTCTCTCAAATATCCATAGTGACCCATATGGACATTAGAAGGCTCTGTATAAAAGAACTTCCCAAATTAATTGACAGATGGTGACACAATTACGCTGCAGAGCAGTGAAGAGAGAGAGAGTTGCGACGAGAAACATTGGAACAAAGATTTTTTTCCGTAGGTGGGTGGTATCAATTTTCATGAATAATTCAGTGTTGCATTGATCACTACACAGCCTGCACTAAGGTTCTCGGTCTCTTTTTCCCCTTAAATAAAAAATATCCCCAAGATATCCCAGTAAATAAAAATTGGTACAGGTGGATTCGAACTAGGGACCTTTTGATCCACAGCCCATCCCACTATCCACCAGACTAGTCTGTAGCAGCTCGACAACAGCCGTTCCTTAAAATGATTTAATGCAACTAGTTGACTATTAACAATAACAATGCTGTGACGTTCTGTTTGAACCCTAACCCTCCAGGGTATTTTGGCTAGAAACCCTGCCAGACGCATCAGATTGCATACTTTGTCACATTGACTTGTGTGCAGAGTGCAGCAAGGTCAAGCTGTCACCACAGATGCACTGTGCTGCGTCTGGCAGGGTTAGGGTTAATGAATAAACATGCTTTCTCGTAAAAACTAATGAATTATTCAGGAAAATTGATACACCCGCCAACGGTAAACAAACCCAGCATGCAGCAGAGCCTACAGCTATTTTCTGCTAATTCTCCCACATGAACTAATGCATTAGCCAGCCATGTTTTGTCCACATTTTGGACCCGCCCATGTCGCAACTCCCTCACTTCGTGGCCCTGCCATGCTATGCAGAATCCAACGAGAATTCACCGTTATTTAAATGCAGAGATTTTATACAGGAATGAAAAGTGGTCCATGTAATGTCGACTGATATCGGCAATGGAATTGTACCGAGGCATACGCGAGCAACATGTTCATGGGACCTTTTGACAAGTCTTCTGAAGATCGCATCACAAAAAACCTTTCATTTCAAAAATGCAAACTCAAAACAAAATTCCCCGAGGAACCACAATGCGCAAGGAGCTTTCATATGCAGCATACAAACTTAACTCTAGCTCGACAGCCAATATTCACAACCTATGCAATGGTTTGACCTTTGATATTTAACCTTTTAACCTCTGACCTGCTTTAAGAATTCAAATAAAATCATTCCAGAGGAAAAATTCCAAAAACTTGGACAGTCCATACACCAAACACGAAACTGCTGACTGTCGCTAGAACAGAATGGCATACCTTTTCAACGGATGTCAAGTACTTCCCATGATGCATTGCGGGTGAAACAGCATTCTCGTCATTAATGGCAACTTTACTATATTGTGAATCCCCCATAATTGCAAAAACACAGTCGAACCATTTTGTTTAGACGGCGATATGTTACTTTTGAAAACTTGTGACTTAACCATTGTCCGTACACCTCACCAAGAGAAGGGTCACTGACCTTCAAGTTGGTTGCCTTTGACCTTTCACCCCTGCTGTTGAACTTACTGTAATCATCAGGATCTCTGTCGCTGACGTAGCGACTTGTTGCGGTCCGACCATAGTCTGTTTGGTCTTCCGTGATGCAGGATTTGGGGCGTGGCTTGGTGGACTTTGTCCGCCTCACTGGCGCGGGCTCACTGTCCGGCTGTGTATGTTAAAATGGCCACAAAAAAAAGAGTCCGCCTGTGAAATTCGACTATTGCAAAACGTCTGCACTCATGCACGGTCACAAAATGCGGTTCATATGTTCATGCACGTATACACTGTGAAAAGCTGCCTCGGGAAAACCCAAGAAAACTCCTAGTCTGAGGTACGTCAGTACAGGCGGCAGATGCCTTACGAGCGCCTTTACATTGCACCATTACATGCTATTGCATGTGCTGCCCATTTGTGAAGTTGTCTACGAACTCGCACACAGCGATACTTTAAACTGCTGTGCAGGCTGCACCGATCTCACTCAAAAATTGATGGCGCAGTGACTCATCCAACGACTAGCTACAGACTGTGAGTAACGTAACTACATGTACCTGCTGATCTTGTTGCTTGCGTCGCTGGTAGTCCAGTCTGATCTGTTCCCTTCGCGCTCGCTCCTCCGCTTTCTTAGCTTCCATCTCTTCCTGTTTCCGTCTGCGGAGAGGCGAAAAAACATTTTGTTCATGACAATCACCCACAGAGGTTAAATGTAGTGTACACGATTAGTAATCCTCAAAATCATTTTTTTACTGAATTATTACGAAATACCTGACTAGACTATTAAGTTAATAGCAATCTCAATCATTCTGTGAAATGATGGCACCTGGTGTGCTGTCGTTTTCAAGAAAATTTGAAATTTATATCTTTTCCCAACAATTGTTCCGCGTAACAATCGTTGGGAAAAAAATAACGGATTTTTAAATACTGCCCTCTATTGACCGAATGTAGTTAGACTGCGTTGCATCTAAAATGGGTTAACAATCCGAAAACGGGCGCATAGTTGCAATTATAGAGGAATTTCACATTAGCCCCTTCTGCGCACTTCCGGGTTGAAAGCGAGAATGTCAGTGGCAAACAAAACAACGCTTTTCAGCACATTCATTCATGCATGAATGAATTAATCGGGCCATAAAAGGCAGCGCAGGCCCACGATCAGCGTAAAGTTGTTTACTGTGACATTGGGATCTTCACTTTCAAATGCGGAAGTGCGCAGATCGGCGCTAAACTCGTCGTTGTGGGATTCCTCTATAGTACAAGTGTGTGTGTCGCGTAGTGTACCGAAGTGACAGGTTGTAACCAGTCGGCTCGCGTAGTTATGTGACCAATTGAAAACAATCCGGGCTATTTTACAAGAGGGCGCTATACAAATCCAGTTAACTGCCGCCCGACAGTTGAAAACGAACGCCGTTTTTCTCTCGTTTTTTCCTCTCGCCATTCCTCAACGCAAAACTTTGAACAGGTCAGTGGAACGATATTTCCTATAAAATACTAAACCCTAAATCCGCCCATTTCTGAAAATGGCAACAATGACCAATCATGTACACTACATTTTAAGGAAGCATTTTAGCTGGTAACCTCATGTTAATAGCAAATCTTTTCTGTGCTTAGCAACGCCCTCGGCGTCGGCCTACCTGTTCTGCTCTCTCTTCTTTTCCAAGTCTGCCTCCCTGGATGCCCGCTTGGCCTTCTCCTCTTCCTGCCTCTTAAGACGGTTCTGCAGGAACAGCATCTTCCGCTTCTCAACCTCATCCAACTGGTCCTGTGTTTTCCGGCAAAGAGGTTGTATAAGACCGAAGGAGGAAAAATATCCTTAATTAGAATTGTGAAAGTGAGCTACAACATGTAATGTATATCTGCAAGGAGAGAGTAAAAAATCATTTCTGTTTGGGTCTATAGGGTTGATCATCGAATTCAGCGGCGTTGCGATAAATGTCATACTCACCGTTTCTGACACAATAACAAATCCCTTAGCTTTTGTATCGGCATCCCCGGTGGTGTCTAGCGATGCGTTTCCTGTTGAATCTAGAGGGCGCACCACCAGGCGTTTTTCGCCACCGGAATCGCTGTCATCATCACCACCCTCGCCGACAATCTCGTACAGCGAGCTGCGCTTTTTGCGAGTCGGCGACACGGAGTCATTGCGTTTTTTCTTTGGTCTTTTTACAACGTCCTCGGTGTCGGTGGTCCCCGGTGGCGATCTTTCTCGGTTCGAAACCTGGGCCATGTGATTGGACAGACTCGCGACTGTCGGAAGGGGTGGCTGGTGCTGACTGGGCGTCAGGGCGTCCGCATTGCGCGGCTGGCCATTGGCCGGCGTGGACGTCAAGACTCGGGTGAGATTCTGCGGCAGGTCGTTCTTCGGTGTCTCACTTACGTCCTGGTTTTTGACGGGGGTCGACGAGGGAGGAATGATGTAGGTGCTGTCAGGTGTCGTGGACGGAACCTGATTGGCCGGGTAGGGCGATTTCAGAATTTGGGATTGCTCCACCGATCGGGTGATGGAACCTTGTCCAAGTTGTGGGGATAACTTCTGAACTGGGCCGACAGGCCTGGGGCTCTCCATGTCTGCCCCTGACAAATCATAGAGTGGGTTCTCATGTAGAACGAAAGATTCAGGTTCTTTGTTGGTCTCGGAGCTCAAAAAGAATCCCTGTGATTCGGCAGGCACATCGCTCCCCGCGTGTAACACGAAGGATTTAGAGTCAACCGGAGGTGGCTGTTGGGGGGAGTGGCTTCGCTCACTAGGGGGGCGGGGTGATTCTATGACACTCTGCATCTGCTCCTGGCGTAGTGACAACCGCTGGATCTCATTCTGCAGCTGGGACAAGTTGGCGTTGAGCTTCTCCAGGGATGTGTTATATTCGTCCGACGTCATGTGTGGGGAATGCGATCCGGAACTGGAGCCCGGGCTTCCCTTTCCGGCCGGGACGTCCGGAATGCTCTGGGGCGAATCGGGCCGCCTGGGGGAACTTTCAGACTGGCTAGGAGCTGCAGGTCTTTGGGTCCGAGGACTTTCTGCTCCCCGATTAGACACGGGCTTCTCCTTGTTCGAGCCAAGGTCAGCAAAGGTGATTTTGCCTTCTTGTTGGGCTTGATTGCTACTCCACTGGGTCCTTGATCTCTCGATGGACCGCTCGATCTCCTCCCGCGAGTAGGCATCCTTTGATTTCAGATTCTCACCGAGGCAATCATCCTCGGTCCTCGTTAGTTGATCTTCACTGGCAACGTCCTTCGCTCTCTTCTGATTGGCTAGGACCTGCAGGAAGGCTGCCTTCCCCATGCGCTGCCTCTGTTTCCTCCACTGGCGCTCCAGCTTGCGCTTGTCGGAGTCCATGAGGTGGCGCTTCTCTTCAAGGCGTGCCCGGATTTGCGCCATGTCCCCGGAGGCCAGATTGCTAGGCTGATTAGGGTTCCCACCACCTGCGTTAATAATGTCACACAAAGGAGTTTGTTTGGAGTTAGCGCCCCAGGTGGTAAGCACCTGGTTGTCGGGGTCGTTCTTGGTCAACTCTAATGGCATGCGGGAATTCTCTACCATGACGGGTTGAGCATGGGGGATTAATTCTGGTTTCGAATGCATGGTTAATGAGCTCTCGGAGTCTACTGCCAGTTTTGGACCAGATTCCGAGTCGGAATACTTTGGGTCTATGGGAAAGCTTACATGGGCTAACTGTGCTTCAGACATTAGCTTTTCTCGTTCTCGGGAGACAGAGGAACTGGAGGGATTTGGTTTATGCACAAGCCCCGCAACCTTGTGGGGATCAGTGGAAACGGATGAGGTAGATGGAGTAAGGAACTGTTTCGAGGTCAATTTTTCATCGAGACTGAGGTTAGAGTTAAACGTCATTAGGACAGGTTTCCGTATGTCAACACCAGACTCTCTCTGTATCTGATCAGCATGCAACTTAGACGATTCTTTCTCCGGGCTTGAGGGATGATGGTGGGGAATGTTATCACTATGTGTGTCCATACCTGTGTTAGGGTGACCCCTGGGGGACTCCGCATGCGTGTGGCCAGGCCTATCACCACCTGAATGCAAAGCGTTAGGTTTGAAAGCGGTTTCATGCGGGGGCGGATTCGATTGAGCATGCGGGTTGGGAGAAGGGTTCGGGTGAGGGTTACCAGAGCGGCTTTCAGGAGGGTGCCGTGCAGAAACAGGATTGTGTAAGGGTGCAGCGTGCAAGTTAGGGTTAGCAGAAGGATGGCGGGGGCTGGCTCGGTGGTCATAGGATGCTGGGTCCTCTTCCGTCGCCTGCAGGTCAGCCAGAGAAGAGACAACGGGAAGACCAGCCTCTCGAGCACTTGCCACCGTGTACTGCCTATCGGCGATAGTAAAGCTACTGCCAGTGCCAGTCCTGCTAAGAGAACTACTCCCTAAAGATTGCTCAGGTGGTGCGAGAGAGTGGATGAAGAAGGCCTCGCCGTGATTGGCATGGGCCACATGCAGGTCTTCTTGTTGGCTGGGGTGTGAAGTGGTGGCAGAAGTGGGATCAGTCTGGTGCGGTGTGGCACCGGGCCTTGGCTTTTGCCAGGCTAGGCGGTGCTGTGCAGCATCCCCAGCGAGGGAGTCTGCTATACTCTCACCGCTAAGTGGGGTCGTCGCGTCTAGCTCTGGAGACTCACCGTCACCGGCAGCTCCTGGCTTCCTGGACCAAGTAGTCATGTTGCCTCCATTCGGGTTAGGCACCCTTCCAGGTCTGTCCTCGCAGGGGTTGCGGCCCATCCGCCGACCTTCCCCACTCTCCTCCTTCTTGTTGACATTGCTGGATTTCTCCTTGAGTGGCTTGACGACTGCCGGTAAAAGTCTCTCTGTGTGCTTGGTGTTGACTGGCTGGATGTCCAGTTTCAGGCGCCGCCGAGACTGTGTCACGACTGTCTTTGCCGATTCTGGTTCAACTGAAAGTGGATTTGCAAACCCTCCATTACTGTATGTCCTTGATTGACCATTCTGACCATATGATTGGTTTATTTGACCAGGCTCAGAGTTCAAAGACTCATTCGGCTTCGAGGACATACTACTCAGAGGTGTCACATTTGTCAACTCTTGATCCATCGGACAGCCATTTTCATCCACTGGTGATCTGTTGGGGAGCTGCAACTCCTCGTCAAAACTACGCGACACTGGCTTCTCGACTCGCTGGGAGGCCCGGGACAGGGCAGAGGTCAAACTCTCCACCTCCATATCATCATCGTTCTCAAACTCGGCCGACGAAAACAGCCCTTTGCTGTTCACTCCCATCTGGCCATTAAGATTGGGGAGAGGGTTGAGTTTGGAGAAGTTCTGGCTGTTATTCATGTCACTGTCGATGCTGACATTGGCTAGGAGGCTGCTTGTGTTACTATCCCTCACAGTCGACTCTTGAGCGTCTCCTGGGCTGGAAGTTCCAAACGTATGTGATCTGAAACAAAAAAGTAACAACCAAATTTGTATATCTTAATAATCAAGTTTTTTGTAGAAAACGGTTAAGGAGAGCTTGGACGGTAAAGTGATTATTCTTTGTTCTAGCTAATGTCCTGATATTAATTTTCAAAAAAGGAAGATGAAATCAGGCACAAGTAAAACATCACAGCAGTTCAGCCAGCAATACGTAAAGCAAATCTATTCTCAGCTAAGCAAAACTCAGCAGCTCATGAAACGTCGCAGCACTTGTCCCGGGTCTGAAGCCACGTACCTGTCCCTGGGGTCCTCTCGACTCTGCCAGGCAAGGAAGGACTGCCGAGCTTCCATATTCTCCAGGGAGCTGGCCCGTCGGAGGTTGGACAGACCGCCCTCAGCCTGGTCAGCATGAAGGGCTTGTCTTGGCCTCCTCTCCCGGTGGGCTAGAAGGGACTGCGACCTCCTGAATCACAGGTGACGAATACAAAGGATGCATGAAAAAGGTGTGTCACTTCCATCGAGGGCTGGTACAACCCACCCCTAGTTGTATATGTTCTAACCCAAGGTAAAATTAGGTATGGGGACGGCGGTCAGGTGAGGAAGTGCCTGCAAAATGAGCCTCCTTCCCCAACTAAAGGGGGAGGTTAGTTGGTCTCACTGAGGGTGGAAGTTACCCCGCCTGGGTCTATAGGTCTGAAAATTAGGATTTCTTTGGTATCTATTGAAGATTTATCCTCTATTTAGATCTGGACCCTGGCAAACCGTAAGGGTGGTGGGGCTGGCAACCTAAAATGTGGCCACCTCTGTTGTAGCCTTTTACCTAGATTGGCTTTTAGCCTTGTATTGGGCGACTTCCATAAAAAAAAATTACTGCAGTAGAATCACGTGACTACAGTTTGTCAAATATTGTCCCGTTACATTAGTTACAATTTGACGTGGACGGGTAAAAACTGGGACAAACAAAAATTACCGTAAAAACTTCCGTACGGTTGTCGAATAGCTCACAGACAGTGGTACATTAAGTACATTCGATGGTTCAAAAACTTACTGCGGACTTGCTGAGGTCAATCGATTGACCTCAGGGTTGCTGGCCGCACTTCGGAGCTCCGACCGTGCCGACGATGCATCTCCATGGAAACTCTTCTTGGTGGCTGAACTGATGGGAAGTGGGGGCAGCTGTTGGACCCTCGACCTTCCGGCTTCCGGCGTGCTGGCAGCTCTTTGTCCTAAATCAACCACATTTGTCGAGTCCAGTAAAGTAACTCCGCTATTATTATTACTATTTGCTATGAATGGCTTGTCTAGCCACCTGCTTACCTGTCCAATGGACAAGCTAATCTAATTTGTGACACGCTCTGCAAAAAGGGCACAAAAGTCGCTGTATGCTTTTACGCATGATGGGCCATTTTATGTGACGAGGGTGAAATATTCTTCAAACAAGTGATTTTAATGGAGGGATTTTTTTGGCATCTTTGATAACTATATTATCCTAGTTTATAACGAAAATCTTTGATTTCAGTGAATAAAGTTGGAAAAAGAATGTGTTGGTGTCGAGTGCTTCAATCTATTGCTTTGCTTTTTGTTTTATTTAAATGGCTTGTTTCTCCTTTAAGTCATTTCAAGAAATTCCTGAAATCAAACATGCAAATTTCCAAATATCTCGCGAATGCAAAATGCTACAGGCCTCAGACATATACCATATGAAAGCTCATAAAATGGCCTTTCCAGCTATATATATAAAACACTATTTTCAAATTTTGCAACATAATTGCCCTTTTTGCAGAGTTTATGGTATTAACGCAAATCCCTTTATGTGCTAAGCAATGGTTGTACTTGATAACTCCACGAAATTAGCCCATCCTTAAACCCGAACCTTCTCAAATCCTCAAAAATCCTCTTTGCCAAAAGGAGGAATTTGGAGATTCGAGGATCTTTTGGAAGTTGAAGCATCGGAGGATTTTGCAGGATTGAGGGCATAAGAGGATTTCACCTCAGGAGGAAAATGGAAGATAGAGGTCATCAGGCTCAATCTGATCATGATTTCGGAGGATGATTTACTGGGGTGTTTACGAATACCCCTGGAGGACTTTGCAGGATTCATGCAATGGTCCCTCATGAGAGGATTTCGGAGAATTCAGGTTATATGTAACTTTAACACTTTGAAATCGGAGGATGTTGGAGGATTCAGGTTACTTGGAGGAAAAATGAAGTAGGGAGTTAGGGTTAAACCTTTTTGACATCCGCAAAGCATCATGGGTACGGATGACAAACAGTATCAGCCATACTGGCATTAGAATAGCAAGCACATTTAGAATGCATGTGATTGGTCACACTGGTTGTCATGGTTGTAAAATCCCATTCTGATCGTGCTGATTGGCTAATAATATCACATTATTAGCTGTTCAAATTTCAGAGAGGTTGCATTCATCAGTAACCGGTACCCTGAAAGGGATTTCCCAATTATTTTCTTTTTCTTATTTCTATCAAAAATTCTGGTTATCATATTCCTCACAGTACACTGCACTTGAGAGTTTACCTTGGAATGGAATTTTCTCTTCTCACTCGTTCTTTTCCCAGGGAATTCATTTTCGTTTAACAAATTTCCACACACAAAATGTGAATTGTTTTCCCCACAGATGTAAAACATTCTCACGCCTTTTCACAGAAGTGGTAAAATATTTTCGCGCCTTTTCACGAAAGTGGAAAAATAATTTCCCACTTGAATTTGCAGGGGGGGGGAAAAGTTGCGCGCAAAATGCGAAATGCGGAATTCTTCTCACAAAATTTCACAGTGCTAACGTTCAATTGCAATGCGCTGTATGTTCCATACAGAGATGAAAAGAGTATCTCTCAACTCAAGACAGATATTTGTGACCGGACAGCACAAAATGAGAATAAAGTCACACTATGGCTTTCTGAGTTACAAGCAGAAACAACAATTTTTCACTGAAAAGTCAATTTTTGGATTTTAACAACTATACATGTATATTAAAAAAAAAACATCTATTCTATCATACCCAAAGATTTTAAACTCAATCTCTTCACAAAATATTTTTTGGGGAATGATTTCATTTTTGAACTCTGGTTAAAGTGTGCACAGATCACAAACTTTGAGCTTCATTTTCTCAAAACATGGGGTCAAGATTGAAAAAACTGATAATTTTAGAAGGTTGTATCAGGGGCTAGGAACGAGATACCACAACACACAATATATCAAATTAAAGCTTTTAACCCATACTTTTAGGAAATACAATAATCTTGATTTTCAAATTTTGCTACTTTATCCTCATTTTGTGGGAACAGGTCACATTCAGAATAAAATCAATGATCCTAGCTCCAATAGTAATTATACCTTGTTCTTGGCTGAAGCCAAGGTACAGAGGTTTAGCCACCTCGAACCAGTAGAACAACTCTGCGATCAGTGCGAGGATGTTAACCCTGAGGGCCTCTGGGGAATACAGGAGGTCCTCGAAGGTAAAGTGGTGCGTCTCCGCGAGGTGCTGCTCAAGGAAGTCTTCCACTTTCTGGAGGTTGTTGACCGAGTCGGCAAAGGACATCGTGTCGTGGAGGTCCACGTCTAGGAAGTTGGAAAAGGATTTACCATAAGACGGAGAGCAACAAATTGTTGGCGAATTTGGTGTTTGTGCAAGTTCAGTGTCCGAGTGGTCGAGATGCCTGCCCGAGCAAAGAGGACATACTGGATTCGAATCCCACCCAAGTAAACTTTTTTCACACAGCTTCTCAGGAAGCAGTGGAAACATGCCTTACATTAGGTACAGTGGTGTGCAAAATTATTTGAATACTTGACATATAATTGATAGATTATTGTAGTACTGTATGGGGAGGACGGTACACATCTCACGACAATATTTAAATGTCTGAAAAGAGCCGCGCGGATAATCCTTAAGTGTGCATTCTTAACTCCTTCAGCCGATATGTTTGCTAGACTTAATTGGATGTCATTTTCTGAAAGAGTTGATTATAAAAAGGTTATTCTTGTCTACAAATGTATAAAAAAAATTACTCCTTTGTATATGACAAATCTGTTTACACCACTTATTCAGAATCGTGAAACGAGACAATCCACTGACATGGCACTGAAGATTCCTTTTGCGAAAAAAGAATGTTATGCCTCAAGCTTTGCTGTAACAGGTACAATCATATGGAATAATTTGCATGTACAGTTGAGAACCATGACTTCTCTGACCTCGTTCAAATCTGAACTACGTCAAACGTTCAGTCAGTAATATTTCCGCAAATATGTATTTTTTCGCTGTCTCACTGATTATACAAATCTAAATCTGTGCTGATCTACGGAGTTTACAAACTTGGTTGCCATAACAATAAGGAGCCGGATGGGAATTTTCCCGTGTTTTCTCCCAAAAGGTTTTTTTGAGGTTTTTTTGCCCCTCCCGTAATCAGCAAAAATTATAGCCATATATTTTCTTTACTCTAATATTTGGTGTGTGTCCATCCTTGGCAGCAATCACTGCGGCATATCTTTCAGGCATAGTGTCTATATATTTCCTGATAGAGTTTCTACACTAATGCTGTTCCAAGTCTTCTGAAGTTCATTCCAGAGGGTTTCATTTGAATGTACATTGGTATATTGATTGCCATTTCATCACAAACAACTAAAAGAACCTAAAATATGCCAAGTGTTAGAACAATTTTGCACATCACCGTACTGCATAACCCTCAATTACTTTCGCCAAACTACCGTGTTGTCAATTACAAAGACATTTTTGTTTACTTCACCAAACTACCGTGTCGTCATTAGGAATTTTTGTTTACTTTCGCCAAACTACCGTGTTGTCAATTAGAAAGACATTTCTGTTTACTTTCGCCAAACTACCGTGTTGTCAATTACAAAGACATGCTTGCCCGTTCCCGATGTAGTGTATGAAGCACCGATTACATGCTACTCGCTGCTACATTGCATTCAAACCGACCAGTTGACCGCGGTGGTCGAGTGGTTAAGACGTCTGCACTAGTAAGCAAAAAGTCGTGGGATCAAATCCCGCCCGAGTAAGCCTTTGAATTCTCTCCCACCGGCTCTCGGAAAGCACGGTGAACACAGTGCTTCATACACTAAGCCGGTGAAGGGAAAAAAAGTCTAATTCCATCTTCTAACTGCGTTTTCATTTTCAGGCATTTATGAATGGCAATAAATTACCGTCCATTGAGAAGAGATGAGGGCAGTAGTGATGGATCAGGAGACACAGGCAGCGGCCATCCGACACGTCCTTGGTGACGTTCTTGATGACCGGGACATTGGGCATCTCCTTCAACTGCAGCTGCTGTCGTTTGACTCGAACCTGGGTTTGGATAATAAACAAGTCAGTGGCTATGTCAAATAGCAGGGCTGTAGTCGAGTCCATCACAAGTCCCTCACAAGCACTCCAGTCCCAACTCCAATCACAAGCGATTCAAATGAGCTTTTACAAAGGCATTCCTTTGTCATTGTTCATCCAGTTACTTGTGACCGGCTTTATGAAAGGACTTCTGACTGGACTTGCGAAAGGACTTGCAGGACTACTGCCCTGTCAAATAGCTCTGCAGAGGCCTACGACTCTAATGGTCGAGTGGTTGAGTAGTCTATGCTAGTAAAGCAGACTGTTTACAGGTTTGACAAACTCAGGCTTTCAGGAAGACCAAGGTACAAAAGTGGAATAGTAGGATCAAACTTTTCAACAACAAAAATCAGGATAAAAGTAGGACTTTTGTGGGCTTTTGGGAATTGTTTTCATTGATACTCGCCCGTGTCCGCAGCATCACAAGCCTCATTTGGCACGTTCTGTACGCACAACACTTGTGCTCCATCCTCAACTAAGCTCTTGGGAGTAAAGTTGCAGTACTCCTGCACCCAAACCCTTCATTGTGTGATTTGTATACGACAATGTGTAAACACTTACGAAAAGTACTCAAGTAGGTAAAAGTCGGGGAAAAAATATATAGGAATTTCAAGAAAAAAAAAGTAGGAAAAGTAGGAGCGTGGTAAAACAAAAATTAAGAAAAAGTAGGAATACTTTAAAGCCTGCAAATTGCTAACAAAGTCTGGCTCAATGGTTAATGTAGACAAGTCTTACAAGCCATTCCATCACGGCAGTTGGTTCACCTAGGCCCTAGCGGCTTACGACAAAATACTGCTCAGAAAATTTTCCCGCTTAGCAAACATTAGCCGGGAACCACACACATAACATGACATTTTGGCTGGTGACCCATTTTTGCCAAGCACAACTTTTCTGCTCCAAGCACATTTACGTACCTTCTGCGTTGGAGACTGCAGCGACTGCTCCTGTCCCCTGCGCTCGCGTTCCATCCCGTATCTCTCGGCGACGCAGACTTTGTTGACCCAGAACACCAAGGCATTCTCAAGGTCAAAGGGCAACTCACTAGAGGCGTTGAAAGTTGTGATAAGTCTGAAAACAAAGTGAAAACAAGTGTGAAAAACCCGCCCGGTTGACATCTATAGGCGCATTCCTGGGCTTACTCAATCCATTCATTTTTTAACTATATTGCTCTTGAATGGGAGTGTGATGAATAGATGGAGCTTTTTCAAACAAAGCTTTCATTCACGCGAAAGGGGGGTCTCCGTGTGCAATGAATAGGACCACTCTATTCAGTGCGGTGCCTATTGTTTGCATTTACGCTTGGCTGCACAGCCCGTTCTTGGCACACCAGCTGGACAGATGGGGCTATTTTCCAAGTTGAACAGGAAGAAGCCCGGCCAGTAAGAGCAAATTGCCACACTGCCCAGTCGGGGATTTCGGAGAAATTTCGAAGGTTCCTCGCTAAGGATGTCCGAGGGTTTTAGGGTGAAGATGTGAAAGACTGTGGATTTCCCCCCCGTGACCATACCTACACACATGTAGAACGGCATACTCTACCTGACAGCTTGTACGATCTTTTCGATACTGACGACCTCCCCGGTGTAAGCAGTCATGATGGAGTCCATCACGGCAAGATGCGCATTCTGAAATCAAAGTACGAGGATCATAAAATTTCAATTTTTTTTTAATATTAAAATCACGCAATACAAGGGCTTAAAGGTAGTGTACACGATTGGTAATCCTCCAATTTTGTTTTTAATGAATTATTACGAAATACCTTATGGCACTAGGTGTGCTGTCGTTGTCAAGAAAAGTGGAAATTTATATCGTTTTCCAACGATTTCCAGCTGGAAATCGTTGGGAAAACTGCCCTGTAGCCTTTAGTCAAGGCGCGCGTGGCTACCTGGACGAGTGGCGCGCCCCCCGGACATGCTGGCATTCGGGGCACGTCATGCGCCCAGATAGCCATGCGCGCCTTGACTAAAGGCTATCATCCGCCCGACGGTTGAAAATGAGCGTCGTTTTTCTCGTTTTTTTTTCACCACCCAACAACGCAAATTTTTGAACAGGTCAGTTGAGCGATATTTCCTATAAAATACTAACCCCCAAATCAGCCCATTTCTGAAAATTGCAACAATGACCAATCATGTACACTGCCTTTAAAAGCCACTTTATGTAAATGGTTATGACAAGAGGCGGTAGGGTCGGCGACATTTTGAATTGCCAACCCTCTATCACCCTTACCGTTTTCCCGGGCTCAGATCTAAAAAGATTCCAGAGAAATTATCCCAATTTTGTATTTGTTTGGCAGGTACTTTGCTTTTACACAATCACCCTTGGAGATAGAAGGCATTAACCCTAACTCCCTCCACCATTTTCCGTCCAAGTAACCTGAATCCTCCAACATCCTCTGATTTCAAAGTGTTACCAAGCTGCATGTAACCTGAATCCTCCAAAATCCTCTTATGGGGACCATTGCATGAATCCTCCAAAATCCTACAGGGGTTTTCGTAAACACCCCAGTAACCCCAATCCTCCAAAATCAACCAGCATCAGATTGGGGCCTGGTGACCTGGATCCTCCATTTTCCTCCAGAGGCAAAAATCCTCTCATGCCCTCAATCCTGCAAAATCCTCCGATGCTTCAACTTCCAAAGACCTATCAATCCTCCAAATTCCTCCATTTGGCAAAGAGAATTTTGGAGGATTTTTGGGAAGGTTAGGGGTAAAGGAAGGCACTGCGTAACTTTAATTCAACTCCTATTTTTAGCAACGGGTGCAATGACAAGAGTATAGCCCTATGGCCACAAACGTACTGCAATATGATTAGATATGCTGCCTACACGATACTGCCAGTGCTCAATTTCCTCTCGACAATCGTCAAAACTGCCAGCGGCCATTCGGGCTATTTATGCTGCAACATTCAACCAATTCTTGGCATATCTACGAATAAACACTTTCACAAAATCATTTTCCAATATTCCCGAGCATAATCAGCACCAAATGATGGCGGGATGTTTATCTTCCCGTTAAAGGAAGTCCTCCAATCAACCTCGGGAAATTCAATCGGGTGTATTTCTGGGTCGGCTGTGAAGATTACCGATCTCTGCCGGCAAGGACCGGTTCGGCAATAAAAAAAAAACTAGGCTGGGCTCCAGAATCCTAAAAATCTTAAGAGTCTGCATTTGAGGAGGAGGAATGTCACACGGACATGAACAGTTTTTTGGGCATATTTATGTCGAGTTGAGTTGTGAAAATAAATATGAAACTTTGTGTTTCTCCAATCACCCCTACATGCTTGTGTGTCCTACACATGTTTGTTTCTTGTACTACTGTCATTTGCCTTTGAGAAAGAACTTGCTTAAAGTTTGAAACGTTAGGCAAGCTAATTTTGCTGATTTGCATATTTCAGGTCAATCCAGTCAGGCACCAGTTTAAAAGGTAGTGTACATGATTGGTCATTGTTGCAATTTTCAGAAATGGGCGGAGTTGGGGGTTTAGTATTTTATAGGAAATATCGTTTCACTGACCTGTTCAAAGTTTTGCGTTCTTGGATGGTGAGAGAAAAAACAAGAGAAAAACGGCGATCGTTTTCAACCGTCGGGCGGCATTTGTTTCAGCGCCCTCTTGTAAATTAAGCCCAATTTTTGTAAACGGGATCGTTTTCAATTGGTCACATAACATGTACAGAGGCCGAGGGCCGAGTGGAACGTCCAAGATCCACTGCATGCACTGGTTACAACGCGTCGCTTTAGTACACTACGCGTGCGCCCGCTTTCGGATTGTTAACCCATTTCAAACTCAACTTGGACTAACTACATTCGGTCAATAGAGGGCAGTTTTCCAACGATTGTTCGACCGAACAATCATTGGAAAACGATATAAATTTCCACTTTTCTTGAAAACGACAGCGCACCAGGTGCCATCATTTCACAGGATGATTGAGACTACTATTAACTTACAGTCTAGTACGGTATTTCGTCATAATTCAGTAACAAACAAATTTGGAGGATTACCAATCGTGTACACTACCTTTAATTCATTCATTCATTCATGAATATTAATGATTAAGCTTGTGCCAGTTTCTTTGTTCACTTTGAAAATGTATTCAAATTTACCTAGTCAGTTTCCCTTGTGGATTGTTTGATGAATTATAAGTTAAAAAGTCGTATCCTCATTGAGTGATCCCCACAATGTCGCTTCCCAGGTTGCATCGTAAAATTGGGTGTGATCCCTGGCTACACGGCATTCTGGGTTTATGACTTCTGACTAGCGCCCACTCGAACAAAGATACTGACAATTTGGGAGACCGCCCAACATAGGGCAAGATAGCTCAGTTGGTAGAGCGCCGGTACGGTAACCCGGAGGTCGCAGGTTCGAATCCCGCTCGTGCCAGTTTCTTTGTTCACTTTGAAAATGATTAAACTACTTAAACTCCTCTCACCCCCTCCCCCCACCCCCGGGGGAAAACTATCCTGGAAATGCCTCAGCTTTCATACCAGTTTGATTCTCTGCGTTTGCGTCAGCATGGCCTCGGTCACCGGCTGCCGCTTGTCGTCCACCACGTAGATCCCTCGTCGCGACAACCCCTGGATGACACTCCAGTGCCCCTCCCACTGGTGGAGGGACGGGGGGAAGATGTTGGCGCAGGCTCGGCTGTACAACTCCCCCGACGATAGCTGGTAGATGACGGCCGGGCGGAGATGGTCCTCACCCTAGAGACAGACCAAAAAGAAAACGTGATGAGAAGTTTTTATTTTAATTTTTTTTCTTCTGGGTATTAAAAACACAAGGCAAATTGGCCACTCAAGGTGTGGGCTACAAAAGACAAGAAAAGACAGAAATCACAGGGATAGAAAGTATCTAATCATTTTCCATTTGAATTTATAAGCCAGTTCGGTATTCCAACTGCGCATGTGCACAACAAGATTCGACGATTTTTTTCTCTCGGGAAAAACGTGGCAGATAAATGCACACAAGGCTATGGGGGACGTGGTAACCAAATTTGCATTCTGTGCAATTTCTTTTGTGCAATCGAAAAGACGATGGACACTTTCGTTCCAACAAAAGTTTGGACACACAAGACACCTGAAAACACTTCGCTATCCAAACGTTTTTTGAAAAAATGTTACTTCAGAACTCGACGATCTCTTTGAATTTGCTGGTACCCGCTAAGCTTTTGCACGCATACGATGAAATGTTTCTCCCGAAAGAGAAATTGTCAAATCTTGATGTGCACATGCGCAGTTGGAATACCGAACTGGCTTTATTGTGAAAGATTATAGGTGGGAGGGAAGCAGGTTACAGGTAAGGAATTCCCGAGAGGCAGTACGAGGGGAAAAACTTGGAAGAGTTTCTCACAGTGCTAGCCTTTGGAACAACAACAGTGAAAGGACGTGATGAGACAACCAGGCGAGTAGAGCGCCTGAAAGTTTGGAAAGGGTGAACTAATGATGAAAGGCCACTGGAACACCTTCCATGATAGTATCGATAAAAGAGGCTCAATGAAGCAACATAGCATCGGACATGAAGAGGTTCCAGGTATTAGATGTCAGGTCCTTGACCAACAAGATTTAAAACGCGCCACTGAATCTTATCAAAGAGGGACAGACAGCAAGCTGGAGCACAGCCCAGATATGGCTGCAGTATTCCATGGTTGTCAGGATTTTCAGCTACAGGGGGGGGTTAAACTAAGGCCCGGTCCTTGGCTCTCGTTAACTCACCTCTTTGTCTTTGAAGAATGGATTTCGGATATCTGGGGGGATGCTTGAGCTACTGTAGGCCTTCGAAACGAGCCATCGTATAGAGGCACAAAGCTTGGCCTGTGCGTAAGACAAAGTAGAGAGATACGTCACAGGGCTTGAAGATCATAAAAATGTACATGTGTCCAGTAGACCATCAGACGTTGTCATATGAATAACCGACTCCCATGAATATCCGACTCTCTACCCATGGTGCATTGCAACACAATTGTGCTTTTATATTTAATACAATTATTTGCAATGGAATAACCTTTAACCTTTTACAAACCCTAACACTAAGCCTACATTGTATTTCCACCCTAAACCTCACCCCACCCTTACCTACATGTTTCTCATTGTTTTGGATTAATTAGGGCCTACTGAGCATGGGCAGAAACATTTACAGATACTTTACCAATTTAAGCTAAACAGTTGAACAATAAGCCAGTTCGGTATTTCAACTGCGCATATGTGCACAATGACAAAATTATCCCGAATGACCCTTGACCTAACATGCGCGTGTGCACGGGAAAGGTGGTCGCGCAACGCGCACGTGTTAAATTCAGTGTTCGCGTAAGATCGCGTGACATTACACAATGTACGTTGGCAATTTTATCCCGAATAGCCTTTGACCTTTGGGATACCGAACTGGCTGTACAATCACATGTACACATTGGTATTAAATTTGTCTCCAATATTTACACAATTCCCATCCTCAAAATCCCGAGCAACCTTTGCAGAGATGATTACACGCACGCGACAATAAATAAACGAGCCTCGCAACTTGCACTGATCAGATGATTACCCAAGCCTGGACAGACCGTCTCGTTACCATGGAAACTGCCTACAATAAAGACCAGCAATCCATGACTGAATTAAGAAAGAAAATAATAAATACGTGTTGGACTGTAAAGACAGATTGGTTTCCACACCAACACTGGCTGAATGGTCAAGCCAATTAAATATTTACCGTCTCCGCCAACTTCCTCCTTAGAGGCCCGCTTTATTTTATTTCCTCAAAACGGACCATTTTTTGGGGCCTTATTTAACCCTAACCCCTTGGGTAACTTGACTAGAAAGTATCCGGAATCCGCCAAAATCCACCCATTTTGTCATGCACAAAAAATTGGTTTTTGGTGACTGCTCAATATGGAGGTATCCTGAATCCATCAAAATCCTGCAGTACCGCTAGGCTTACAATCCTCAATCCATCAAAATCCTCCCAGGTTTCAATACGGAGGTATCCTGAATCCGCCGAAATCCTCCAAAACAGGGGAAGGATTTTGATGGATTTACGTACGTTAGGGTTAAGCGACTTCCATAACAAAAAAATGTTCAATAAAATTTCGTTTCTCCTTTTATGAATCTACATGTAAATGTATGTACAAATATTTACAAATATTTACCTGCATTGCAATCAAATGTTTAACCCTAACCCCCTAGGCATTTGTACTAGGATGCTTCCTCAACCTGTCAAAATCCAACACTGTGCAGTATACGTATGGCACATTCTTTGGACTTAGACAAATTGGGGCTTCATAGCTCCATGTAAAGTAATGGTGCCAATTGGCCCTACAGTACTGAACCCATCAAAACTTGACAAAACCTGCTGTTGGAGTTTGCAAGGCTTGGGGTAGTTTGGGTTAAAACAGTCTGGTGATTTAACCACCGACACACTTCAAAGAACCTATAGATACATGTACATGTACACATTTGCCTAGACAAACAGGGAACCAGACTTTCAAAAGAATGGAATTTTCTTGCTCAAGGTTGGTTATCATGGCAACCGTCTGTATGGCAGCCACAAAAATGTTACTAGTAAAACAAATTATGTACACGTCATTATTGATTGGCCGTAAATTATTCAAAATGAACAAAGGGCTATATATAGCCAGATATCACTCGGGTGCCATTATTTACTTAAACGACGTGATATTCAGGAATGACTTACATGTATCACCATGGAAACGGCTTGTGTCAACTTCAGAATGGACATTTGTGACAATCGGAATTCAGTGATGCAATGTGGTTTTTGTGTTTTTTAAAAGTGATATTATTCAAGAAACGGAAGCAAACTAGCCCGTAATTATTAAGGGTGGGAAGTAGCCATGTTTTTTGGTGGATTAAGTATCACCGTGTTTATGGTTTTTATACAAAGCTTTGAAAATATTGGCAGTCCGTCTACATTGTACATAGAATGTTATATAGCGGCTGTTAAATCATAGGGGTGTGCATTTACGGGTAGTAAAAGAACTGGGTACCCGATTGAAAAAAATACGGGAACCCAGGTACCCATTAACCCTAACCCTGCCAGACGCAGCACAGTGCATCTGTGGGGACAGCTTGACCTTGCTGCACTCTGTACACAAGTCAATGTGACAAAGTATGCAATCTGATGCGTCTGGCAGGGTTTCTAGCCAAAATACCTTGGAGGGTTAGGGTTAAAGAAACCCAACCCAAAACTTCCAATCCCGGAAGTTGTAATAATGTGTTTCGCTAAGATTCAAAAGTCTGATTTCAGACAAAAGTCTGAAAAATCTCATGCCTGTCCAGTAAACATGATCACTACTCCGCCATTACATGTTCCGGCACGTGTATGCGCCGGCATATATCACAAAAGACAGAAGCTTTATACAGTTGTATTTATTGTGGAATGAGGCATGCTATTATGTCTCGTCGGGGCTCATTATTCATACCCAGACTACAAAAACCACAACCGGTATTAAAATTCCCTTTATTGTCAATTTTCGTGAGCGTCATAAACATGAAATCTGTGCTGGTTTCCCATGTAGTGGGTTTTAATTTTGAAAATTCCCGACAAATAACCTTCGAAACCTTTCCTTTTTTATTTTCTGGGAAGTTACTACATGTACATATGTACATGTACATGTACATGTACATGTACATGTACGCGATAATGTAAAGTTGTACGGGTACTCAATTCCATAATCTGGAACCGGTTCCTGACATGAATTAGGGCTGTCCCGAATATACCGAATATTCGATATTCAAGCGAATATTCGATATTCAAGCGAATATTCGATATTCAAGCGAATATTCGAATACCATTTTGCCAGTTCGAATATTCGAAAAGACATGTATGCACGTACAGATACGACTCTGATGCTATTTTAATAGAAAAGTTACGGCGCTTAGCAGTGTCAAATGTTGCATTTTTGTCAATCGCAATTTTTTGTGGACGGAAGTTTATTGTTCTGTCGGAAAACCCTTGATACAACAGGGGCATGCAAAAAAAATGCTGTTTGAACGGTCCATAATATCAATCGCCATACGTAAAACACCGGCGTGCTTTTACGTGCAATGTTTTTTACCGGTGTGGCATGCACTGAAAAACTTGATCGGCGAATATCGAATATTTGAATATATATTCGGTCAAACCCAGTTTCGAATATTCGAATAGTAAATTATTCGAATAGTAAATTATTCGAAAATGAACAGCCCTAACATGAACGGTCGGGTACTCGGTTCCGATGCACACACCTATTAATTCATGAAGTCAGCATCTTTCATGGCAACAATTGCTATGGCGATCCGCTCTCTTCAAAGATTTATGACCTCTTAGATGCGCCACAGACTAGACGGATATTGATGATGTAGAAAAACGTGCTCTGTCTGTAAAGTGGATGTACATTGTAAGTTACATGTACATGTATGTGAAATAGGAAGAATGGTTACAGACAAGGTTTCATAGCCAGGATTTGGAAACAAAATGTCTTGGAAATTAGCTGTAAATTGAGAAATTGGATGTCTAAATTGTTCAGTTTAAAACCTTTTGTATGTGAATGGAAAATAAAATTGGGTGTCAACCTTGAAAATGGGGAGTCTCTCGGACATCCCTTTTGTAAAAACTATGAGTGATATTTTCATGGTACATAAATGTTCCACCGGCTTGTCCAGCTTGGTTCCTCCAGTTAGGGTGTTTGAGCGGGAAACTCGGCTTTCCGCCTGTTCCCACTAATTTGGTGTTTTATTTAACCCTACATTTGTAACTACCCCAAGCCTTGCAAACTCCAACAGCAGGTTTTGCCTAATTTTGATGGGTTCAGGACTGTGTAGGGCCTATGGCACCATTACTTTACATGGAGCTATGCCCCAATTTGTCTAGAATTTTAAAGAATACGCCATACATGTACATGTACATACATACTGCAGTGTTGGATTTTGACAGGTTGAGGACACTTCCTGGTAAAAATGCCCAGTGGGCTTAGGGTTAATCAATTATTAAACCAGACTTATGTACATGTACAAGTATTTTATTTTTAGCAAACATGTGAAGTTGTACATTTCAGTATCATGCGGTACACAACTCCAATGCGAGACTTTTGAGACACTGGTGGCAGCAGACATACCGGTCCTTTTCCATTGTTCTCACCAGTCGTGAGCATGCAGAGTACTACAATGTACATGTATGCACACATGCCCAGAATTACGCGCACATGCTCAGAACTATGTACATTGTACATGTACATTGTATGCAAGCTCAGAACTACATATTCGTGTACATGTACCTGTATACATGTACAATGTACATGTACCTGTGAATGTACGCGCGCATGCTCAGAACTACGTACGCAAATTCAGAACTACATGAACGTGTTGGGGTATTCAAACCGCGGACGAAAAATTCCTGAGAACAAAAGAGAACAATATCGTCCGGGATTCCCAACGAACGTCCGCGATTGAGATCGTGTATAAAACCTATGGGAGCCTTCCGAAAAAGTACAAACAAAAGAGGGAACAATAGGACGTTCGCGTTCGACGGTAGGATACGCGTTTGTGTGTACATACATGTACGCGCGCGCATGCCAAGAATTGTATGCATGCATGCTCAGAATTTTGCGCGCACGCTCAGAACTACGTGTGCATGCCCAGAACTACATGTATGTATATATACGTACACGTGCTCAGAACAAGCGAAAAGGACAGGTATGTCTGCTGCCCTCCAGTGTCTCAAAAGACCCATTGGATTAGTTGGCCGTTAGCACTAAACGGCTTCTTTTCTGTACACGTACAATATGTATGTACATCTACAGTATGTGTATTTAACTCATCGACCCTCCAATGTTAATATGATTTTCCACACACCCTAGGAGTTAGGGTTTTAATGTCCAGCACCGGGTCAGTGACCTCTGGTTTTGTGCAATGAGTTTAAGTCCCTTGCAGGCAAAGCACAAAGGCCTCTGAACTCTACGGGCTCTTTCTGATAATCCTTCTCTGAAAAAAAAGATGTCCTGGGGCCCTGCAGTGTTTGGGGGGGGGGGGGGGGGGGTCGCCGGGGGGCTGCCATGTACATGTAGCTCGTTTCAACGAAAACAGGAAACCAGAAAAATATGAGGGCCTTTCTTTTTCCTATTCTTTTTTTGGGGGGGGGGGGGGGGCTTTTTGGCAATTTGTCAGCACTGATGTAAGACATCCTTACATGCCTTAGACACAGTGTAGGTTTACATGTAAAGGGACGTTACCATGACAGCAGCAGCACTCAAACTATTTTTACGCAAAGGCCGCCTTGTGTACAAAATTTCGCGTAAACTGGCCCACAATGCAGTGCAACTATGGGTAAAAGGGTCTACAACACATGATAAAGTCGCTGACTGTCGCGGTTAAGATGGATTAATGTCATTCGACCACAAAATTAAAACAATGTTGTCTGAACCACTGAACTTCACTTTGCAAGACTGGTAGATTTCAAACATGAACAGCTGAATGTTAGTAAACAATTTAGACCAAATGCACTTTAAAAGTAAACAGTAACTAAATAATAAATACAAAAATAACACTTTGTGAATGCATGTTATTCATCGAGAGATACTCATGGAGGTCATCATGGGGCCTATTTATCCTGGACTTCCATCAAACCTTCGGACTGACCCAGAACGATCCGCACAAGGTTCAAGGAAGGCTGTAGAGCCCTTGAAAAGGAGAGATAAAACTACATGTACAATGTATGATGATATATGACCGCCAACAAAATAATACAAAGACTGTCAGAAGGAAGTCATACACAAGTGCACTTATGCAAGGCCTTGAGTCAATTGTGGTAAGGGACTAATAACGGTTAAAGGGAAAGATTGTTCAATTGCCTACATTTGCACATGTACATGTAAGTACTTTTGTGACTTTGTTTGTGCCCGTTACACTTGACGGGCACAAGGAGGAGTCAGGTTGGCGCAGTAGTTACTGTCCCCGCCTTTCACCGAGCTGTGGCCCGGGTTCGATTCCTGCCCTGGTCCACATGTGGATTGGGTTTTCATCAGTCCCTACCTGATTCCGCAGGTTTTCCCCCGAATATTCTTCTGGGGTTTTCCTCCCACCTCTAAAAGTCACTAACTTCTTCTCACTGTCTTCTCTCTACAGGTTTCTTCAGGCTTTCGAGATACAGGTACAGTGCCTTGGGCACTTTTGAGGAATCATTTTTTTTTTATTACCAGAGAGAATTAAATACGTGTACAAATACATACATGTACAGATACCTGTGTAATTTTAATCTTATAGATGTCACTATGTATTACAGAGCACCAAAAATGTCACACTTTCGGACCCCAAATTTATGGAATGACCACATGCATACGTACATGTAGAATGTATACATACAATGTACATGTATCTGTGCAAAGACGTCAAAAATGTACATCGCTACGACAGTACATGTACATGCACAATGTATGCAAAACGTACACATACAATATAATGTACATGTACATGAGCACCGCAGGCGTCTGGGCCTTCAGACAGTGTAATTAATTTTCTTTTTATGAACAGTGAGTCATCTTGTATCGTCTATATGCGTTTGTGTACATGTACGGAAACTGCAGGTACTGTGCCATGCCCATGCAACGTACATGTTAATCTGCACGTCAATTGTACAGAGTACATACATAGACATGATAATTACATTGAGTATGGCTACAATGCCACGCTGATTCACACATCCTCGGGGTATACAGTACCTTAATAGTTTGGGTGTTTCCCCTATGATTCAAGATCGTAAGGGTTTAACCACACATCAAAATTAATTGCCAGTTGAATTGCACATGTGGAATGTATGGAGAGTTGGTGTTATTGGATTGTGTAAATTGTGTGGTTGGATCGAGTGGGGGTGGGTACCGGTGATGGAGGCAGAAACCGTCCAGTCATGCTTAATCTATGCGAGGGTGTTTCCCGATCAATCAGATGAATAATCATTTGTTGAGATCCGAGGGTTTCTTTTTTTCCCATTGGTGTGTTTATGCATTCTGGGAATTTTGTTTAAAATACACATGTTGTATAGTGCATGTCAAGCGAATTGATAACAGTAAATATTTATGTTGTACACTGTGTAGGACTGTCACAAATGTACCGAATATTTGATCGTCAACTGAATATTCGAATACTTTTTGCTGGTTCTAAAAAAAAAAAAAAACACGTGTACAGATACGACTGATGCTATTTGAACCCTAACGTACAGAAATCCATCAAAATCCTTCCCCTGTTTTGGAGGATTTCGGCGGATTCAGGATACCTCCGTATTGAAACCTGGGGGATTTTGATGGATTGAGGATTATAATAAGCCTAGCGGTACTGCAGGATTTTGATGGATTCAGGATACCTCCATATTGAGCAGTCACCAAAAACCAACTTTTTGTGCATGATGACAAAATAGGTGGATTTTTGCGAATTCAGGATACTTTCTATACCCATCAATATCAATACGAATTTCCACACACCCATGGGGTGGTTAGGGTTAATAGAAAAGTTACGTCACTTGTCAAATGCCTCGTTTTTGTGGACGTTATACTTTTTGTGGACGGAGGTTTATCGTTCCCGTCCGTAAAACCCTTGGCACAGGCTGGAGTTTGGTTTTCAGAATGTTATACAGTACCACAATACGTACCCGTAATGATCCGGATACAACAGGCGCGCGCATACAATAAATAGGTCAATCGGGCAGTCCACAATATCGATCGCCGCACGTAAAACACTGGCATGCTTTGCGTGCAACTTTTTACCGGCGCGGCAAACAGTTGCAGCTGTTGCGTAAAAAAAAACTTGATCGGCGAATATCGAATATTCGGTCAAACCCAGTTTCGAATAATCGAATACTAAATTATTCGAAAATGAACAGCCCTATTACATGTATGTTGCAAATTATTTACAAATTTCCAGATTTGGGCTGCAATGTGTCGTGACCGCCAATCTCCTCAGTATTCTAGGCCCAAGATCAATCTGCTAATGGTAACCAATCACTGTTAACCCCTTGAGTACAGCTCTGGCAGCCAAGCGAAACGACTACAATGTGTTTGTGCAGTCAAGCATAACTTATACACAATAATCCAACAATGAATTGAAACTGCACAAACAGCGGCCAATGGCGTCATCCGGCCTGGTGGCACTGTTTAATCCAACAATGGATTGAAACTGCACAAACAGCGGCCAATGGCGTCATCCGGCCTGGTGGCACTGTTTTTTTTGCGCCAAATGCCGTCATCAGTACGCAAGGGGTTAACTACAGCAGACACGGGTTTTGTCCTGTAACCGAGGATTCTGTGCTTACGGGGGTTAGTGCGGAATTTACCACCATCAGTGAGACCAACTCACCACCCCTATAGACAAACAAGCTGCATTTTTGTTCTCAAAGAAAGTAAAAAAAAAAAAATGGTTAATATCTCCGCCTTCATTTTTTGGGTGTTTTTTTGGTCTTCACTAAAAAAAAAAACCATTAAAAATGTCAACAGAGAAGAGAAAATGCTTCCGAGCCGCAGTCGATTCACTGGGTCTTTGAATTGATCAGATACATGTTCCCGTACATATACATGTAGTCTCGTACAAAATGTACATGAGACCAAACTGTTGACCAAAGCCATCTTGAAACGAAAAGGAGGTGGGAATTTCAGAAAATATTGTCTGCCAAAAATAGAAATAAAAAAAATAAAAAATCTTAATGAAGACAATAGCGGTTCCGCACTGTATGCGGAACCGCTAAAAAGGGGGCTCCATTTTTTGAGAAAGGCATGATGCTAAACATTTGGGGGGGGGGGGGGGGGGCCTGATACAATATTGGTGTAACAGTCTCAGACCATACATTTTCTGGAAACCTTTGGTATTAAGTTCTTGTTTTTGTTTTGCTTCTACTGGAAATAAAAATAAGATGAAATTGACACCCCCCCGCAAAAATTCCTGACTCCACCCCTGCTCCATGATCAATATATGGGAAGATGAACCAATGTCAGACATTGTTTTAAGAGAGCCCCACCCCACCCACCATCATAAAATGTAAAGTACATATTTCTTTTAATGAATCAAAACTGGAGAGGTGATCACAAGACATGTATTGACAGTGAAGAAGCACAATCCATGAGTCACCACACACAGTACTGCACACATAAATTACACGACACTCCATCAACCTGCGACAGATTACTTCCAGGCCAACTTGTGCTGAAAATGTGTCCCACTGATGAGGGACATGTGCTGGACTCTGATCATTTCAATGCCAAAGAATATACATAGTAGGAATACATGATGTGATGTACATGTACATGTAGGCCTACATAAATGTAGTGTACACAGTTGGTAATTCTCCAATTTTTTTTACTGAATTATTACGAAATACCTTACTAGACTGTTAGTTAATAGTAGTCTCAATCATCCTGTGAAATTATGGCACCAGGTGTGCTGTCGTTGTCAAGAAAAGTGGAAATTTATATCGTCTTCCAACTGGAAATCATTGGAAAACTGCCCTGTAGCCTTTAGTCAAGGCGCGCGTGGCTACCCGGACGAATGGCGCGCTGGACATTCTGGCATTCAGGGCGCGTCACGTGTCCAGCTGGTAGCCACGCGCGCCTTGACTAAAGGCTATCATCCGCCCGACGGTGGAAAATGAGCGCGGTTTTTCTCTCGGTTTTTTCGCCATCCAACAACGCAAAACTTTGAACACGCGAGTGGAACGATATTTCCTATAACATACTAACCCCCAAATCCACCCATTTTTGAAAATTGCAACAATGACCAATCATGTACAGGGCCTTTAACCCTAACCCTGCCAGACACAGCACAGTGCATCTGTGGTGACAGCTTGACCTTGCTGCACTCTGCACACAAGTCAATGTGACAAAGTATGCAATCTGATGCGTCTGGCAGGGTTTCTAGCCAAAATACCATGGAGGGTTATGGTTAATTAAGGTTCATTTACATGGGATAATTAAAACCACATGTACACTACACACATGTGGGTCACCATAATGTACAATGTACACGTACATTATGTAGGTCATTCCATAAATTTGGGGTCCAATTTTGGTGTCCCTCTTACATCTGACATACATGGATTTTCAATTCAGGACACATTCTTCAAATCCAGCTTTAAGTTTTACCACAACCCTGCGTGGCCTGCGATACGCAAAAAAAAAACAAAAAAACAAAAAAAAACACTAGAATTTAAATTATTCCAAATGGTCATTCCACAGCAATTGGTCACACAAAAACTGACACCCACCCCAAGGCTAAGGATTTATCATAGCACGATTTGCCCCTGGTTGGTTTAAAAAACAAATAATTTAAGTACAAGGTCATGGACATGACAAAAATAGCCAGATAGCAATAACTATGGATGGTGTACTGCACACTGAACAGTAATTCCAAAATGTTCATAAAAATCATGAGGAAGATATTTTAAATCTTCAAAACAATGAAATCACTCGTGCCTCTATTTAAAAAATAAAATTGAAATCACCCATCCAATACAAGGCTAAAAGCCACTCTAGGTAAAGGGTTACGATCAGAGGTGGTGGGGTTGGCCACATTTTGAATAAACCTTTTCGACATTCTCAAAGCATCATGGGAACTGCATCAGCCCTAAAAATAACTGGCATTAGAAGAGCAAGCACATTAGAACGGACGTACGTGATTGGTCGCATCGGTCACATGTTCGTTGTCATGCTTGCAAAAAACCTCTTCTGATTGGTTAATAATGTGACATTATTAGCTGTTCTAATTCCAGAAATTTGCATTTATCAATAACTGGTACCCCGAGAGGGATTCCCCAATTATTTCCTTTATTTTTATTGCCATTTAAAATTGATTTTTCTGGTTATTATTTTCTTTATGTTCCATGCAAAGATACAATGTATGTGAAAAGGGTATCGCTCAACTCATGACAGATATTTAGCATAAAATCAATTAATATTTGGACTGGTTCACAGTGCCATAGGTTTGTGTATAAATTACATGGTTTGTTTGGCCTCCAAACCCACAATGCATTGAGAATGTCGAAAAGGTTTATTGCCAACCCTAGCTACCACCCTTAAGGTTTTCCTGGGCCCAGATCTAAATAGAGGATCATTCTTCAACAGATTCCAGAGAAATTTCCCCAATTTTCAGACCTATATAGACCCAGGCGGGTAACTTCCACCGCCGCGACCAATCACCTCCTCTCTTACATGTATGTCCCATTAAACTCAGGGAATCCGTTTAGTGCTATCGGTGAAGTATTTCACCGATGGCGCAGACCAACTACTAGAGGACGTATTGATTTTCAATTATGAATTAGGATAGTCTGTAATGTCCGATAACACAGCAGCCGTTATTGAATTATACAGGTACACATGTAGCATGTACCATAATTACATACACTGTGGGCAGCTACACGTACATGTAACAATTTTCCCACAATGTACATGTACAGTACTATACAAATGAAATGTTGAAATGAAACATTTGCTTGGAAGGTTTAATTTAAAAAGGTTCTTTTTTTGGGGGGGGGGGGGGGGGGTGGTGGTCCTTTTTATGTTTTTTGTTTTGGGGGTTATTTTTTTGTTTTTACGATACATGTATGTTTTGCATCGTGGCCCAAGTATCGTGATACATATCGTATCGTGAAAATGTGGTATACAGCCCTACATGTACATACAGTACATGTACACTTGTGTACAAACAATGTACATGTTATACACTGTACATGTTATACACTGTACATGTTATACACTGTACATGTTATACACTGTACATGTTATACACTGTACATGTTATACAATGTACATGTTATACAATGTACATGTACATGTACATGTACATGTACATGTAGATGTAGATGAATGTTTGGATATTTTACCTACATTGTACAGTAATAATAAAAAATACATGTACAATGTACATATATGCATTTTATGAATATTGACCGAATTGAGCCAAGACGGATAAAACTATACAATGTACCGGTACTGATTATCAAGTTTAGTTCTGAACTATAAGTTAGACTATTTGAAGTCCAAAGGCCAACAGCCTATAAAACAATTTTTATCCCGAGGTCAGAATGAATCGGTCTTGTTGACTCGAGTCAGACTCGAGTCGCGATTTTTTCGACTTGAGACTTGACTTGGAAAGAAAACGACTTGGGACTCGACTTGACTTGAATAAATTTGACTTGCTGACATCAACACTTTTGTTAAAACAAACACAACTTTAGGGCCTACATGTATACATGTATGCACATATCAGTTGAAAAAAAAAGCCAAGCCTACATGTAGAGTGCATAGCGAGCTGGGTGTCCAGTACCTATGCGGGGCTGCAAGGTTGATTTTGTACAGTGAATACGTGCCAGCCAAAAGTCATTTGTCATTGGAAATTGTCATTGTGCAACAATTGACTTGAGACTTGGTACTTGACTTGAAAAAAATTTAACTCGGGACTTGACTTGATGACTTGGAAAAAAATTGACTCGGGACTTGACTTGACTTGAGAAAAAATTACTTGGTAATTACAACACTAGAATGAATTAAACACAAAATAATACAAAGTGTAAACTGTACATATGCCTACATGTACACAAGTACATGTAGGCAGTGGTGCATATATGTAAAAACGTAACGTATGTTTTACACTGCAACATTTACAGTCAACTTTTAGTTTACAAAGATGGCTACATATTTCTACAAACACCGCGACACCACACAGCTTTATCCTGAACTGGTCATGCATGTCTTCTCAAAAAGGTCAGTCCAACCGTCAAGTTTAACAGAAGAACATTTTCAAAACCACACCACACAAGTGCATTTCCCACAGACGTACAAACCTTATCCGCCCTGTCCATATTGAGGAATCAAATCACAGTCCATCCATGGCACACAAATATTTATCCCCGAAGATGACCAAGAAATTTCAGTCTGTCAAACGGCCCGTTTGATATTCCCAGATTATCCTGTGGAACACATGTGTGTGGGGCCTCTGTTGGTTTTGCCCTGCAAGTAACAAGTATGTATACATGTGTGGTTATGGTGGGACGGTTGTGAATAGGCAGACCGTGATACCATTTCATATTGACAAAAGGAAACGATGGGGTCTCTCCAGTGGCGCCCTTCGGAAGGACTGCCAAATTGCCTATGAGATGACCTTTGACACAGCCTGATGATAGCATGAGCACACAGGCAGTGGTTACTGGGTGCTAGACTTTAGCTCATAGAAACCATTGACGGGTGCCTGACCAGACTATAAAGACAAAAATGAGTACTAATTTTAAATAGTGATTTAAGGGCCGGTCACACTGGCCACGATAAACGACGAGGAAAACGATGAGAATGAACGCCACTGATTGGTGAAATACGCGCACGTTCCACCCACCAATAGAGAGCGTTTATTCACATCGTTTTCGTTTTCGTCATCGTTATCGTGGCACATGCACGTACATTGTACATTACATGCACAGTGTATTACATGTAATTTAACCAAGCTTAAAAAATGTTATTTAAATTTTTGAAACTCGTTTGAGGAATGTTCACCCGTTCAGATTCGTGCAACAAATTCACTCTTAGTTGATAGTTTTTATCTGGGGGGAAAAAAATAATAAAACCCTTTATTTGCGTTTCCCTTGCACTTTTTCTTTATGATTTTGGTAATCAAATATGTAACTCACATAAAGAGTGATTATGGCATTCATTTCTTTATATTTTTAGAAGTAAAAAACTATGTAATGCTTAAATTTTACATACATAGTGTATTGAGGTTTTGCATGCCGCAAATATTATTAGGAAATCAGAATGTTCCTTAGGAAATTGATGAACATGATGAATGCGTTATTCATAAATATAAAATTTAATTTATAATAGATTTTTTTTTTACATTAGCCTTAAAGGGACACATTGCCTTCAAATGTCATGAAATTTTGCTGTTTAGAAATGTTCCTTATCTTTGATAAGAGTTGTTCATGCAAAAAAACACGTATAATGTGTTGTAATTAGTGAGTAGTGATTACAAAACAAAAAATTGGCCGCTTACCCCTGACATCTGACCCGCGAAACATAGACTTATTTCCAGTACTAAATACCACCGTCTAAATGATGCGCAAAATACGCTGTAAGAGTCTTTAGGCTGGCACCGCAGCCAGTGGCCTTGTGAACCTATCAGATGATCGCCAGGTACAATTCTCTACCTCGCGACACATATCGCCAGTGCTGTGCGCCGTGCCACAGTACATGAAAATGGATCAACAGAACGTACTTCAACCAGATGCGACTGGAAATACGACTGGTGAACATGGTCCGCCATTTTGTGGAGTCAAAAATTTGGTTCTACAAAATGGCGGACCGTTATTTGTCACGAAATTGAACAAAAACCACGCAATTTGAAGGGATAGTTATGTGAATCTGTATATTCTACTTTTAAAAAAGCTTTCAAACCATATCCATTTCAGTTCTATAGCCCAAATCGCAACATCCAAAGCAATGTGTCCCTTTAACCATGCTAAATCTAACAAAATCCGACGATAGCAAAAATGTTGAATTTATTAGATTTACGTGTTCATGTAGTAGTCAACACTCATTCTGTTGGATTCAGCCGGGTCAAGTGTGGCCGCAAAATGCCAAGGCTGTGTAGGTGGTACACTGCAGAATCCAACAAAATTTGCTGTTGGATTTTGTTGTATTTAGCAGGCTTCTCATTTCAGTTTTGTTGGAAATTGCTGCATTTAGCAGGGCCATACGAACAAATTGAAGGAAGTTAGGATTAACTTCAGCTCTTTTAAATGTGACGAGCTCTGCAAAAAGGGTATTATGTCGCCAAATTTGAAAAATGAGTTATACATAGTTGAATTTGTCACATCCTAAGCTTTAATTTGGTGTAGTTTTGACCCCTGTGGCATTTTGTGTTCTCGAGATATCTTGACATTTGTATGTACAAAAACATGTACTCCTATTTTCCAATTTAACGGAAATGCATTTAGAGATACAGACTTTTTAAACACAAAATGTGCAAAGAAATAAGATTATTTTTTCATCTTTATTCGTCAATATTAACCCTAACCCTCCTCAATCCTCCAAAATCCTCATGGTGGTTTTGGAGGGTTTTGGAGGATTGAGGAGGAATGGTGATCGAAGCACCGGAGGATTTTGGAGGATTGAGGAGGAATGGTGATTGAAGCACAGAGGATTTTGGAGGATTGAGGAGGAATGGTGATTGAAGCAAAGGATTTTGGAGGATTGAGGATGAATGGTGATTGAAGCACAGGAGGATTTTGGAGGATTGAGGATGGTTCCTAGCAATAAGGGCCTAGGGGGTTAGGGTTAATGTTTCTGAAAATACATTTTGAAAATATAGATGTTATAGAAGCCAACAAACCAAAAACAAGAAAAATCACTTATAAATGTGAAGAATTTTTCGCCCGCTTCACATAGAACAGCCCTGTGTGTGTGTTTTCACATACATTGTAGTGCGACATACATGTAATACCCTTTTTTGTAGAGCGGGTCACAAATGAGTACGGTCCACATGTGCGTGTACGGTCACATGTGCGTGTACATAGTGTACGTGCACTGTATATATCTCCGAGGACAAGAGAAGAAAGGAAACACAAAGAAACCTTTCAGTCCTCGAACGTAGAGTCTTTTGTTGAAATCGGTCCTCGAACGTAAGGATACGTGCTTAGTCTATGGGGGTTGGTTATATTAAAGGAACAATAGGAAACACAAAGCATTGTCCTCGGACGTATTGGGGAAGTACGACTGTGTGTACATGTACATGTACGTACAGTACACATACATTGTACAAAAAAAATGTACATGTATACATTTAGACGTTTGTGATGTTATGCATAAAATAGCAGACAACAGGTGTTTAGGCATTAAACAATACGTGTGTGTATGACAAGGGATTCTGATTTTTACTGATATTACTGTCTATATTGATTTTTATTCCACTTTGCTGTACATGTACATGTACATGTATGCATTGTGACAACTGCAATTCATTTTGCACAGTGTCAAAGGTTTGCTGTACAATGTACATGTACAATGTAGGCATTTCCACACTAATGGGGTACAATTGATAGCAAATTTTGGATTTGAGGGGGGACACTGGAGGGTACAGCAAAGCAAGATATTTTGTTTAGTTGTTTCCTGTACATTCCTTAGGCCTTATTAATGATCATGTGTACAAAAAAATATAGAGGACTTTCTCTGTACTTTGGAAATTACAGGGGTCGTCGTAAATAATTACGTACGTAACAAAGACGGAATTTTAACTACATGTACAAATTGACAGGACACTAATTATCATGTGCATGAATCTACCCAAATGTCATCTCATTCATATTAATAACCCATTTAGGAGTGCTAACAGCCACAATAAACACAATTTTGTTGGTATTTGAGACACTTATATAGGTAACGTACGTGACATGGACAGAAATGTAAAAGGGACACCAAAGCTGCGACATTTGAAAAAACTGCTGTTGAAATGCATTGTTTGGTTCTCAAATACTACTATGTGCACATATGTGTATGAAAAATTGCCCTTCATTATGTTAAAGCATGTTAATACTGCTTACGAATGGCACCATATTTAAATGATTTAATAACTAGTTGACCGAAATTGACAGTGTGTTAGCCCAAATGTTTCACGTGTAAACAAGACCCACTTTTTTGGTGTCCCTTTTACACGTGAAATTTGTGTAATGTTTCTGAGCTAAATAAAAAGATAATTGGGTTCACTGGCAAATCCAAATCTATCATCATTAATTACATGTCCCACCAAATGGTGTCCCAATATGCAATCATGCACCAAATTGTTATTTTTAGTCTAATCAAGTTATTTTCACAATAAACCTTGATGTTTTATCCTGGGTAATACATTTTAAAATAAACACACCACATTGAGCATGAATTATCACAAAAATAGCAGAAAGCGAATTTGGTGTCCCCTTTACACGTGAAACCGTGAATGGGTTTTGACATGATATTTTGGCATTTCTGGAGTAAATAATGTCTGACTTTGGCTACAATTAATCAGGAATGTCAATATATTTAAGTTAGTGAAAAATATTAATAAATCCCCTGTAAATCAATTTTTTTCATTTTGGGTCAAAATGTCACAAGTTGGTACCCTAATTTATGGAATAACCCATGTGGGTCTGTCCACACTAAAGGGACCATTTAGCATCAAAAGATAACAATGGGAGTAAGACATGGAAGAGGGACATCAAATCAAGTATTTTGCCCAAATGTTTTTCTGATGCTTTCCAGAGCTGTTAGTGATCACACTGACATAAAAAAAAATAGGATAAAACTCTGGATATCAGAAATTAGAGGGTCATCTTCAAGACAATATGTTTGTAACATGGACGGACATTTTTTTTATTATTGACTGGGAAAAAGAAAAGAGGAATTTAGTAACATTCAAAAATGTTGGTCAGTTTACATCTCTAACAATGTCAGGATTGTTATCAGTGGGAATTATGACAAATTTTGAGGTCTTTTAACAAATTAAGATGTGATACAGATTATGTTCAAACATGGACGGACATTTTGTGACAAATGTCCGTCCAGAAATTGTACACGTTTGATATGTTACAAACATAATATCTTGAAGATGATTCCAGGTCTAACTTCTTAAATACTCTGTTAGATGTTGATTATTTTGCTAAAACAAACTTGGTGATGGGTACTGAATGTATTGTGACAAAAATCAATGGAAAATTATTCGATATAATAACTACAATCTGAAATTCTCCTCCCATGTCACACCAAATGGGGTCATTAGTGTGGATAGACCCAATTTGTACAAATTTGCAGCAGAGATATTAAACCCGTTGTGCTGTACATCATACAGTTCATGCGCCCAAAACTGTAGCCTTCAGCATTAATTTCTTGCAGCAATATTGACCATAATTAGTTTAATGGTCGACACACCATTAACTCATCTTTTGCTCGATAACGCAAAGGCCTTGCACAGTAATTCCCTAATGTATTTCAATTATGCATTATGAGCCCCCGTCAAATTTTTCTGTATAAATACATTACGTATAAAATAAAAAAGGAGCGAGTGTACTTTCCCTTGCGACCGACGAACAAAATTAGTTGTCCAAATCCAACCATTAGGCCCTAAGTACTGTAAGTGTACGTGTACACATTTTTCTGCAGGTGGCACACGTGTAAATCGACATCTTGAAAGCGGAAAATATCAATGTGTACAAATGTACGTACATGTACATGTATACAACATGTCAATGTACATTACAAGAAAATATTCAATTTTATCACTAAATGATCAAATTATTTATAAGCAGCAAATTTTTGCAACTGATCTTCCCCTATTCATTATGTGTGGTGCAAAAGGATGGCAATACGGCATGCAATAACAGCTCGCTGTGCCTCCATTACATGTACTTTGTTATGGAGAATTTTGTACACGAAAATCAATAGAAGAATTTGTGACAAAAGTGGGATTCTGTAATCCGGAGAATAGCCAAACAAATGCCACAAATTCCAACCAATTGCTGAGAAGGCTGGGAAGGGTAACCAGCCAATCAGAGATCTTGTTATGTGATACTTGGCATGGCCTGGCTGTGGGCCAATGAGTAGTAGGGTTGGTTATTGACATCCTAGAGGTAGAAAGTTTAGGCGGGAAGAAAAATTTGCTATGCTGTCACTTTTGTTCATTTACTTTGCAAATTTTAATTTAATTTTTTAAGGATCTTTAAGCTTGGTTTTTGACATACTTTGGCGGATCATCACGGACTAACATTTCCGGTGCCAATTTGTTGCCAAAACATTGTACTACAATTGACAACTGCTCTGGTGGTTGAAATTGGTGCTGATCACTATTAGAGGGAATTTTCAATGTACATTACAAGAAAATATACACATATATTATTTGTTCCTTTATATTTACAGGTAAATATTAAAGGTAACCCATATTTACCTTACCACATTGTTTATTGGCTTACATTTGTATCTTCCCCCAGTACCACATTCTTTGTTCAGTCATAAAACCACTTTATGCAGAAAAATTAAGCAGCTGATGACTGCTTGTTGAATAGTCGTATTTTCAACCAAAGATTTCACCCTCAAGAATTGATTGAAAAGAAAAATGTCGCGTGTGTAACGTTTACTCCATGACAATTTCTCCTTCGTATGGTGTAAAAATTGAAAGTCGCAACTGCTAAAATAACAAAGTTACAGCTGTTTTCTGTTCTGGCCAACTTTATCAAACAGGAAAGTTGTTCGCCACATGAACAAATTAAATGGCACTCTATACACATAACTGTACAGGGAAACTTCGGATACAGTTTTCTCCAAATGAATTTGGCAGCACCATTGGAAAGATCCGAACACGCTCTTTCTGTTGGTATAAAGATCGTGTCCGTGTATGGACAGCGAAAAACACAAGCACTACCGTTCATTGAAACATGGCTGTTTGGATACTCTGGTGTAGTTTCCTTGTCCAGTACAGGTTTGTAAACTCGACATTGGTAAGGAAAGGGTTAAAGATTAACTAAAATCTAAAATATGGCATACATGTAAAATAAGCTTCCGTAGAGCTCTACAGAGCTCATGCAGGGTCACCTGTACCAGCGCCAGATTGTTTAAAATTGCTTCAGGTCAGAGATGTATTCGAGTCCATCGCAAGTCCCTGCAAGTCCATCACAAGTCCATCACAAGCCCTCCAGTCCTAATCCCAATCACAAGCCCTCCAGTCCTAATCCCAATCACAAGCTATTCAAATGAGCTTTGACAAAGGCATTCCTTTGTCATTGTTCATCCAGTTACTTGTGACCGGCTTTATGAAAGGACGTCAGACTGGGACTTGCGAAAGGACTTGTGAGAGGACTTGCAGGGGACTCGAGTACAACTCTGCCTCAGGTGTACAACTTGCATTACACTCTTTGAAAATGTCAGGCGTAACATACAGAATGTAATGACGTACATATTGTACATGTATTGTATTTATAAACATACAGTACACGTACACACGAACAATGCAAATGAAATTGTCCACATAAGGTGAAATAAAAAAAAAAACATGTTTCGGGTCCCCGCCCGCTTCCTTTTTGGAGGGCCGCCTGGATTTAAACAAATTAATTTACCACAGAAAAATTCTGTATAAAAAACAAAAATGTCAACCAGTCAATCGGAAAATAAATACTTGCGAGTCGGAAGTTTTTAATTTTTTTTTGCTGATATGGTGCTACAAACTAGGGCTGTTCATTTTCGAATAATTTAGTATTCGAATATTCCAAACTGGGTTTGACCGAATATTCGAATATTCGATACTCGCCGATCAAGTTTTTCTGTGCATGCCGCACCGGTAAAAAAAAATTGCATGTAAAAGCACGCCGGTGTTTTACGTATGGCGTTTGAAATTATGGACCTTTCAAACGGCATTTTTTGCATGCCCCTGTTGTATCAAGGGTTTTACGGACGGCAACAATAAACCCCTGTCCACAAAAAGTTACGATTGACAAAAAGTGCCGTAACTTTTCTATTAAAATAGCATCAGAGTCGTATCTGTACGTGCATATATATCTTTTTGAATATTCGAACTGGCAAAATGGTATTTGAATATTCGCTTGACGATCGAATATCGAATATTCGGTATATTCGGGACAGCCCTACTACAAACATACTAAAAAACACTTTCAATATGTTCAGTTCTCTTGTCCAACATGTCTCTTTCATTTTTAATGCGTCTTTGAACAGGGAAACACCAACGGTTGCCAGAATTTCTTTAAATGACGGCCATCTTGAAAATAAAAAATTTAAAATTTAAAAACCCCTTTTCCTCCTTTTTTTTGAAAACCCGGATGTGAAACATGTTTTTTTTTTTACTCGGCCTTACAGCAAATATGCTTAAAATACAAGGCAATTAAATTATGCGTGTATGTACATTATGACAATGTATACACACTGTATAATATGTTCTGTGACCAATCAAATGAACGTACATTTAGTAAGGTCGCTCCTTGGGGTATTCTGACTGTGTACACGTACATTGTACATTGTACATTATACACACATTGTACAACCATTATTCCAGTGGAAAGTCTATTTTGGAATTTGTAATAATTTTACATCCTAAAAATATTTGTGATCATATTCCAAAGTTCTATATTTTAACCAACATGGTACACGGAAGTTCTAAAGTGATGTATTATGTTGTACAAATTGTACATAATGTGTACATGTCGAATGCATACATGTATACATACATTTGTACATATACATGTAGTTTGCAGTTCACCAACACAAAATACATGTCATATCAAATTAAAGCTTTTAGCCCATACATTTGTACTTTTAAGAAAAACCATAATATAAATTTTAAGACTGTATGTGTACATGTACATGTACATATATATGTACTTTCGACCATTCGACCTATTTCATTATTTGTGGTCATACATGTACATTGTACATGTACATATGTATGTATGTCCATTTTATTGGAATATGTCTAAGACTTTAGAGTTTTTTAGACTAAATTCTAAACACAACTTTGATCGTCCGGGTGTTTTAAAAAAGGAGGAGGATGAGGGCCTTTTAATTTTTTTTTATATTGTTTTTCCAAGATGGCCGCCAAGCATTTAAATTCAAAATGGTCGCCAAATTTTCAGTTAAGTTACATGCAGTTTTGCATAACCTCTCAGGTAAAAGAAAAGAAATAGTTAATATTTTTTTTAACTTCTGAACCCTATTTGTACTTTGTACATTGTAAGTTTTTTAGGGCCTATTCCCCCATAATTTAGCCCCGGACACCATCACACTTGGTGACATAAATATATCACATATAATGCCCTCATGTTTTGTATCACTCGAAAGCCTTCCTTTTACTCTTCAAGTTCATACCATAATCATCATTAAAGCCAGTTTGGTTTAAACAAGAAAAACAATTACATGATCAAGGAATGCCAAAATGTGTGTTTGTCTCAATTTCATGGAATAACCCCAATGTACATGCACATCAAAACTAAATTTATAAATGCCAACTCTTGACAACATTGCCCCCACCCCACTTCCAAAAAAAGAAAAAAAAGAAATAAATGAAAAGATACATGCAGAACATTTCTGAGACAGCAATGGACGCCTTTGCTACAATTTGTTATAAAAATCCACGGCTCAGTGATTTCACGACAATCATCTGAAACCGAACCCAGGCTTTCCCCCCCCAAAAGTCAGATATTTTTTTCCCAGCTCCACATCTCAGGCCAACCGTGTCCCACGCGCCCCCAAATTAATGGGGAGCGGTTTTCACAATGCGGGAGGAATGCTCCCCCACTTTGTATGCTTTTCCCGCCTCGCTTCATCATGGCAAATTTCTTTAACCTTGGTTATATTATGCATGCACTCCCGTGCAGATGGTTGGGGGTTGAGACCGAAAGGCTCAGCGATATAACTATAACAATCGCAGGTGCCATTGCAGAAGAAATTCTATTGTGAAATGACAGTGTCAGGTGCAATACAGAGGTCACGCTGACTGAATACAGAAGTGTAGAGCTGTCTGGGAGTATTGCCAAACGTGACAATGCCAAAGTATGTCAGTTATTATTCTCCGAATCTGATACAATTTTGCCAGGGGGCGACAAGTAGTGGGTCACTGAACGGCCTGACAGTATCGGAGAGTAGAAGTTATCCTGCCTAGGTGAGGCAAAAGTTAATGTGTACAAATGTACGTGTACGTGAACACTGAGTGACTATGCCAAGAACAATCTAACACAAAAAAAACACGAACTTTATTCCCCTATATTGCACGAAAATTTCCCGACTCGAGTCACAAAATTAAAGGTAACATAACCGGGTACAACATTTGCAAGCATAAAAAAAAAAAAAAACTACTGATTTATGATATGTACATGTTTTTGTGTACACACGTGCCTTACTTGAAGTTGACTAAGTAAATAACAGAGTTGTATTCGAGTCCCTGTAAGTCCTTTCACAAGCCCAGTCAGAAGTCCTTTCATATTAACCCTAACTACCCCAAGCCTTGCAAACTCCAACAGCAGGTTTTGTCAAGTTTTGATGGGTTCAGTACTGCAGGGCCTTGGCACCATTACTTTACATGGAGCTATGATGCCCCAATTTGTCCAAGTCCAAAGAAGGTGCCATAGGTATACTGCACAGTGTTGGATTTTGACAGGTTGAGGAAGCCTCCTAGTAAAAATGCCAAGGGGGTTAGGGTTAAAGCTGGTCACAAGTAACTGGATGAACAATGACAAAGGAATGCCTTTGTTAAAGCTCATTTGAATAGCTTGTGATTGGGATTAGGACTGAAGGGCTTGTGATGGGCTTGCAGGGACTTGCAGGGACTTGCAGGGACTTGCAGGGACTTGCAGGGACTTGCAGGGACTTGCAGGGACTTGCAGGGACTTGCAGGGACTTGCAGGGACTTGCAGGGACTTGCAGGGACTTGCAGGGACTTGCAGGGACTTGCAGGGACTTGCAGGGACTTGCAGGGACTTGCAGGGACTTGCAGGGACTTGCAGGGACTCTGGTAAATAATAGTCTCAAGCATCCTGTGAAATCGTGGCACCTGGTGTGCTGTCATTTTCACGAAAAGTGAAATGTTTGTATCAATTTCCAGCGATAGTCGGCTGACCATTTCTGGAAATACAATGTAGTCTAGTTCCCCAACCCGGTAATTCCCTGACGTCTATAAATTGCTGTGTTTTGTCTGAAGAAAAGGTCAGGGAACCAGACTACAAGAACAGCATTTTTTTCTCTGTTTTCCTAGCATCTACATGTACATGTACGTTGTACATGCATGCACAAAAACACTTTAATCAGGTTAGTGTTACAGTATTTGTTACAAAATACTGACCCCCGAATCCATTCATTTCTGAAAATTGCAGCAAAAGCAAATGTTGTATACTGCGTTTTAATATTGTACCATGTGTTTATACAATTCTGAACACAAATGGATTTTTTTCCCCATAGATTTTGCTGTTCCTCATCGATTTTGATAGGGGGGGGAGGATTAAGTAAAATCTTTCCTTTACATCATACGCGACACAAATTCCATCTTTACATCCGCTGGTCTACTTTGGTCGTTTATGCTACTTGCATTTTTTTGTAAATTTTTGCGCCAAATTTTTCCGCAAATATTTACGATATATTGTGCTATTTGCAAATTTTGCAATTTGTTGCGATTTTTTGCAAAACGCTGTTGCCCACCGGTGCAACAAATGCAAGAATTCGCAACAAATCGCAGATTGTGCTGCCTTGCGCTGCATTGCGCTCGTTGCGCATGCCTGCAGTAGGCCTGTACACTGCTTGCGATGCATTGCGATGCATTGCGATGCACTGCGATGCACTGCGATGCACTGCGAAAGACGTCTAGTGCAGCTTGGCTTGCGCTATTTCGCGCTATTTTTGGGGCGGGTTCAAAACTAGCGCAACAGCTTGCAAAGCCATTTCGCAAGATAAAATTGGCAAAAGCTTTCGCAAGAACGTTTGCCCACTGCTGCGCTAGTTGCGCTATTTTTAGCTTCGCAAGCTGGCGCAAGCAGTTTCGCAAGCTAACGCAGTAAATGGGCAATGTACATTAGTCTGCAAGACCAGCGTCTAAATTTCTGGACTCATAAGCCTGGACTCGTAACACTGCTCCACTGCAAATACCAACCATGTACATAACTGGAAAACCGACTCTTGATCCAAAACAAATAACTTTTACTTTATCAAAGTGAACAAAGAAACTGGCAGGAGCTGGATTCGAACCTGCGACCTCCGGGTTACCGTACTGGCGCTCTACCAACTGAGCTATCTTGCCCTATGTTGGCGGTCTCCCAAATTGTCAGCATCTTTGTTCGGGTGGGCACTAGTCAGAAGTCATAAACCCAGAATGCCGTATAGCCAGGGATCACACCCAATTTTACGATACGACCTGGGAAGCGACATTGTGGGGATCACTCAATGAGGATACGACTTTTTAACTTATAATTCGTCAAACAATCCACAAGGGAAACTGACTAGGTAAATTTGAACACATTTTCAAAGTTAACAAAGAAACTGGCCCGAACAGGATTCGAACCTGCGACCTCCGGATACGACTTGAGGTTGATGACTTCTGACTAGCGCCCACCCGAACAAAGATACTGATAATTTGGGAGACCGCCAACATAGGGCAAGATAGCTCAGTTGGTAGAGTGCCGGTACGGTAACCCGGAGGTCGCAGGTTCAAATCCCGCTCCTGCCAGTTTCTTTGTTCAAATTTACCTAGTCAGTTTCCCTTGTGGATTGTTCGACGAACTTTGACTTTAAACGACTTTTGTCTGAAATGGCACTTACCTTTTTGGAATTGTACTGCCCTATGGGTAAAATCTCTGAGGTTAAGGACGACCCTCTATCGGACAAGCTGTGGTAACTCGAAGCCGAGCTGGACGACAAACTCCGAGCCCTCGAGTTATTCCCATGATTCAGTGCCATAACTGGAAACCGATATTCCCCTGGTTTTGCACCGAGACGGCGTTACACGCAAACAGCTGTAATTGTAGACTGCTCACCGTCCCTATGATCACGGTGAGAAAAATCATACTTGAGGAAAAAAATATTCCAAAACAAAATCTACCAATTGATTAGATGCGATAATAAACCTTTTCGACATTCTCAATGCATTGTGGGTTTGGAGGCCAAACAAACCATGTAATTTACACACAAACCTATGGCGCACTGTGAACCAGTCCAAATATTAATTGATTTTATGCTAAATATCTGTCATGAGTTGAGCGATACCCTTTTCACATATCTTTGCATGGAACATTTAAGGAAAATAATAACCAGAAAAATCAATTTTAAATGGCAATAAAAATAAAGGAAATAATTGGGGAATCCCTCTCAGGGTACCAGTTACTGATGTTTGCAAATTTCTGGAATTAGAACAGCCAATAATGTCACATTATTAGCCAATCAGAAGAGGATTTTTGCAAGCAAGACAACGAACATGTGACCAATGCGACCAATCACGTCCGTTCTAATGTGCTTACTCTTCTAATGCCAGTTAGGGCTGATGCAGTTCCCATGATGCTTTGAGAATGTCGAAAAGGTTTATTATAACCATAAGGGCAGACGGGTTCCAACGTATTTGACGTGTAGCTATACCACTCACTTGTTGGTCGAGCAAAAAGTATGATTAACCCTCGGTGCCAAAATGGAGCCAACTACCCTACCTATCAAAACCTATCGAGTCTCAGGTTGAAACACACAAGCTGTTGGAGAAGAAGGGCTTAGGTTTTTTGACAGGTTATGATAGTTATATCAGTAGGAGGGTTACTTAATGAATATATTGGATGCAGTAATGTTTCACAATGCAATTGCGCATGCACAGTAGAGCGCCCTCTGTAGGCCGCACTAACTTCAGAGAGGAACAACATACCCTTTCTAGCACACGGCTTCCGGTGTGCTCCCCTCATCAGCTGTGGCGCTAAATTCACGATGGTCGCGAAATGTGAAACTCCCTTATTGGTGGATTTGTGCGATTAGTCAATCGCCTGCACTTTCAAGTAATCTATGGCCGTGTCCGAAATGGGCGTCTACAGCTACAGCTACGGCTACGTCACGCGTAGTTGTAATGGACGAACACCTAGACAATAGCCCTAGACAAGCGATTCGGACGCAGCCTAACATTCATGCAAGCATCGGTTGATGACGCCGGGCAGTATTTTAGGGCTGTTCATTTTCGAATAATTTAGTATTTGATTATTCTTAAACTGGGTTTGACCGAATATTCGATACTTGCCGATCAAGTTTTTCAGCGTCAGCAGCAGTAAGAAGTTGCAAAGCACACCGGTGTTTTAGGTGCGACGATCGATATTATGGACCGCTCGATGAACATTTTTGTTGCATGCTAAAGCAATGTAACTTTTCCTTTAAAACAGCATCAGCGGAAAGATTTTACTTTAATACCCCCCACCAAAATCGGTCAAGAACAGCAAAATCTTGGAAAATAACCAACCCTCCTTGATAACAACTGTCTAAACATGTGGCACAACCTGTTATTTCAAGATTTATGTCAGCAAAATCTGTAAATGTGAACACTTTGAGTGACTTTACATGGTGCCAAGAACTTCTAACACAGAAAACACAAACTTTCTTCCCCTATATTGCACTAAAATGTCCCAACAAATTCTCAAAATTAAAGGTTGTGCCAAGTGTTTATGTATACAATTATGAACACAAATGGATGGTTATTGTCCAAGATTTGCTGTTCCTTACCGATTTTGGTGGGGGGTATTAAAGTAAAATCTTTCCGCATCAGCAACAACAACATCATCATCATATGTATTTTTTTTTTTATATTTGAACCGACAAAAAGGTATTCGAATATTCGCTTGACAAATGACTATTCAAATATTCGGTATATTCAGGACATCCCTACAGTCTTTGTGCAACACTTTGCCTTGCGCGACTGAGCGATGTTTGCGCAATCGAGCAATGTCTGTTCGATCAACTGATGTTTGCCCAAAATGTGTTATTGCACAGATCCATGACTCGCAACCAACATGTATACATGTAGGTCTCTCTCAAATGACGTCACTTCCTACAAATTGCCACGTGCATCGGCATTTTGTGCGTCAAATTGTCGTGACGCGCATCGGCTGCGCTGTATTTCGAAGAAATTTCGGGCAACAAAGCCGCGTGTTTAGAATATTTTGCACACTGTGTGCATACGCAGCTGATGGCGTTGAACACGCAGTTGTAATTTTCCTACGAAGATGGCGTCCTCTGAACATGACATGATGCTATTTGTTTTTATTCTGCCAAAGAGACATAAGACACTAAACATTTGTTTCTATTCTGCCAACATGGCCAAAGAGACATAGGCCTAAGTCAGAATAAGATATAATGGAAATTCTTCTTAATCTTTGGTGATGTAATTGAGGTAAATACAATGGAAAAAATCCACTGACATGACTAGACCATGACTAGACTAACGTTAGAGAGAGAAACAGTTTTATATTAAATATTAAATTATTATCTCAAAAAAAAAAATACCAAAAAAATATATTAAATTTCCAGCATTATAATAATCTGTACACAGCAAATAGCTACATGTAGCACCAGACAAATCACCATGATATACTTACAAAAAGAAATCTGCCATAACATCGGCCATTTTTGTTCTTACTGGCGCTGGATCTGGATGGCCACAAACTCAATCAACCAGAAGACTGAGATGACCAGATGACCCAATGGCCAATGTATGATGTGTCATGAGAGTGAAATGACCGTCTTTCCAATCAGCTGATGATCACACCAGCAATTTAACTGCACCCCGCCCACACGCTGTAAAAGAATGATCCAGTCCAATACTTTATTTTGGTGACGAACACTGGACTAAATGCATGCCAAACCTGCTGTGTTCAGTCATGCGTTCTTAGATCATAATTGCAAATGCGTAAAATACGTTACCACTATACAACGACACTCTGTTGGTTTTCATCTAAAAATTCTACCTCGTTGTTTTCATCCCAGACTGGTTCCCCCGAGGGACCACCGTGCTTTGTGTATAAAAATATGGATTGATCATTTTGCTGTTCACATCAAGTTGACGTCACTATCCGCCATCTTTGCACTCCACGCGACGCTTGAATGAATGCACACTATAACAATAGTACAAGCATGACGTCAGCAGGGCCGGCCGGCGGGCGGGGCGCGCGGTCAGGCGCAGGCAGCAATGATTTACGGATATTCCGAGAGTGGTAATATGGCGGCTACTGCAACAGTTGTTCGTATAGCGCGCAACGGCCAATGAGCGATTCAGATTTGTATACGTGGAGATCAGCGAGGGGCCTGGAACCAGTCTATTATCACCCAACCTCGTTACCATGGGTACGATCTTGCGGCGCCATGTTTTCCCACCATGCCTTGCGCGATCTTAACCCCTGGAATTGTGTAATTACCATATCCCACATAGTGGGATATGGTAATTAGGACTGCAGTCGATGTGTTTAACGCGCGACGCAGTGTTTTTAGTAGGAAGGTTTTATTTGTAGAATCAATCTTTTGGAAGGATGTGATTAGCTCCTAATAATGATGCCTAATGTTTTTCCCGCCTGACGTTAAATCTAACACTGCACTGAGTATATAGTAGTAACAGCCGGCCTGGTGGGATCTGGAGGAAGGAAAAGTATGACGACCGTCATGACCGTTTCCGCCCATTATCGCCGGATGTCAGTTGTGTAATTTTCCAAATGTTTTTCTCAGCTGTTTTCGCAAATTTGTCAAACCTTTCGATGCATCTTCTGCAGCGGCGGCAAACACTGTCATTGAGAATGAGCTGCTTTCTTGAACTGGATAAATGAGTAAATTTATTATCGATTGGAACAATTTTGATTTCCGGCCTCGACTCGAATTTATAATATGTGTGCCTTTTCTATCTCTGTTTAAACATAAAATACATGTATTTCCTGACCAGAAAAAATCCATATCGTTTATCGTAGCCACCAAGACTAGTGGCCTTGTCTTGATAATGGAAAAAAAGTGCTCGGAGTCGTTTTGCTGATGTGACGTGACGAACAGGATGTTAACGCGGACGCGAGCGCACACAGGGCGTTCAACATTCGGATTACGCGCGCGGTTCACTTTCAGTACATAATAATTCATTTCGAATAGCCAGTCAGCGTCGTTAGCGTATTCCTCACGGCCAGGGGTTAGTGAAGGAACGCACACGCGCCCATGGAGTCGAGGATGGATTATCACCCTGTCCGCCGGCCGTCCGCAGTTATTGAAGTGCGCCCTCTTTTGACTAAGTGAATAACTCTCTGCGCTGTATGTTATTCGGCATTTCTGGCGTAAGTTATCCCGCTTTATTTCAAGTTTACGACTCCCCCGAAACTTTGCAGTATCGTGTAACTTTTTTTTTTTGGATCATGTTTTGTTTCTCCATGTTCACATCACAAGTCTGTCTCTTGATTGCTACTGACGTGCACCATGGAGGAAGTTTTGAACCATGCGTGCACTGTGCAACTTGGGCAAGATGGGAGTCCAATTTTCGGACTAAAATCTGACAAGGCCCCGCCCCTTTTCATATTTTGGGGCACACACGTCCTGCACAATGACATGAATGAATAACACAGTGACTGTCGTAGCCATAGGGGGGGGGGGGGGTGCAACTGCCCCCCCCCCCCCTTCCCATTGCTAACCCCAAGAAATTAGAGTGTTAAAACTAGTTTAGTGTTCAGAGCGTCCAGAGTTTGCGATTGTTTAGTGTAGGGCCCTGTTCCCTATAAATAAGGGAACAAAAATCCACTTTTAGGTTATTGGAATTGCCAAACTAGTTAGCGACATTACAAACCAACAGGTATATGCCGTAGATAAAGGGCAGGGTTTTAGTTTTTAAGGGAAATTTTGGGGGTAAAGCTACGATGAAGACGACAAAACGCAATGCAAAAATAAAGATGGCGATCACCGCGACGCACAGTAAATACGCAAAACCGCATTGATTCGCATGGCAACTGCTGTAAAATGTGTAAGAAAATCTCATTTTCTACCGCAATAAACCATTCGAAATTACAAAAAAAGATGTCAATTGAATTATAAAGAGAAGTCTGCTTTAGGTTGAAAAAGTCATTTTGGAATGAGAAAACATACCCGACTCCAATTTGATCAAAACTAAAGAGGGGCCCCACACTACACAATCACTAGTCTTGGTTCAAGACGTTGATTTATATTGAATACGCGAACATCAGACGCAAGAGGGCGCATTCATTAACGAACCGATATCGCGCACAAGCCACCGAAACGGTTTTGCGGTGGCTCGTGCGCGACATCGGTTCGTTAATGAAAGCGCCCTCTTGCGTCGGATGTTCGCGTATTCAATATAAAACAACGTCTTGAACCAAGACTACACAATCGCCCATCATAAAGTGGTGTTTTGCGTTCAGTTCTTTTTACTCCACAGAAATATGACAAATGCCTATCCGTGGCCCCCAAACCTGTGATTAGCGATGTCGGCCCAGCCTAAAACAAGCCGTGTCGTTCTGGCATCATATTCATTGGCTGGAATCGCTGCGGCAACCTACCTGCTCTACCAATGGTTGAAGCCGAAGGGAAGAAAGAGGATGCCCCCCAGAGATCCCGTTGTCGTGGAAACTATAGATGCCCTAGAAACGGCCATGACAAGAATTGTCGAGGACACTTCAAAGTTTAAGGTATGTTTTATTGGGTCTCGTGAGAGGGCAACGTTCAATTTTTTTTTCCCGGAGTACAGAGCTACAACAAGAAAAAAGAATCAAAGATACAAGAGGCAGGAATTAAGATTCCTCTTGAAGCAGGAAAGATCGTAAGATGAAGGGAAACATGCACCAGGCAAAGAATTCCATAGAGATGCAGAACGTGTGCGATTGAAACTAGATTTGAAAAGTTACGAGCCACACAGTGCATCCGCAAGTCTTATCATCACAGTTTTTCTTTTCACTTCAACCCTCAGGTCGTTGGTCTGGATTGTGAATGGTGCAGCGAGACGCGCGGCCAGCGCCGACCAGTGGCTCTGCTTCAGCTAGCCACAGCCAGCGGCTACTCTGTCCTGATACGGCTTTGTAAGCTGGAAAGCCTCCGTCTGCCCAACAGCTTAAGGGATCTACTGGCCGACAGAAGGTTCGTTTGCGTTGTAAAAAAATAACCCCATGCATCTGGCTGTTATTGATGCGGTGCTGGTATGCCAAGAATGGGCTGTGCAGCCAAGCGTAAATTTATGCAAATAGGCACCACACTGAATAGAGTCGTCCTATTCATCGCACTCGGAGCCCCCTTCCGTGCGAATGAAAGCTTTCTTTGAAAAAGCTCCATCTATTCATTACACTCCCATTCAAGAACAATATAGTTCTCAAATGAATGGATTGAGTAAGTGCAGAAATGCGCCTATAGACATCAACCGGCCAGGTGGTCTTTTGTTAAACCGCAGCTATGGCCATCGTCTGTATTCAAGAGTTTAAAGGGATAAAATTTGTCGAGCTAGTTTCAGAACATTAGCCAGTGAACATGGAAACTGACATTTCAAAATCGTGTGTTCTGTTTGGTTGATTTTGTAGCATCCTCAAAGTGGGCGTGGCTGTTCTGGACGATGCGAACCGCCTCCTGAAAGACCACTTCCTCGTGGCGAGGGGCTGCCTGGACCTCCGACACCTGGCCTACCGTCACCTGCGGCGGGACCTCCGGTCAAAGTTCACGGGAGGCCTGGGCAACCTCGCCGTGGTCTTTCTTGACGAGTCGCTGGACAAATCCGACAGCGTCCGCTGTGGGAACTGGGAGGCCGGCACGCTGTCCCCCCGGCAGATCAAATACGCGGCGCAAGACGTGCTGGTCGCCGTGGAAATCTTCCTTGAAATCGTCTACAGAAAGCTGTCCGCAATTCCTGAGCAACCCTCCGCGGGTTACTGGAGTGAAGTCGGGGCAATGTGTCAGGGATTGGTGGACGTAAAATACAAGAACAAAGCATCCCAGCGACGGACGAACACAAACGTTTTGACGCTAAGCCGCGAGAAGGTCCCAGTCAACAAGTCGAGCAATGCGTACAAGCCACGCCAGACCCAGATGTACCACAACTGTCGGCTGTTGGCGCCGAACGGCGAGTTGCTCTGCACCTGCCACAGACAGAAAGCGGAGTGGTACGTCAAGAAAGGCATCGGAGAGGTGGAACGCCAGGAACCCTTCACCGTGCGGCTGAATTTTGAGCCGTCGGGAATGCCCGGGCTGGACCGGGCGTACTACATGCAGGAGAAGGCCAACGTATGTGTGGTGTGCGGACGTGAAGATTCCTACATTAGAAAGAATATAGTGCCTCATGAATATCGAAGGTACAATTTTGTCAGATTATTTCGGCGTCACAGTAGGTAAACTAATAATAATACTAACCCTAACCCTCCAGGGTATTTTGGCTAGAAACCCTGCCAGACGCATCAGATTGCATACTTTGTCACATTGACTTGTGTGCAGAGTGCAGCAAGGTCAAGCTGTCAGCACAGATGCACTGTGCTGCGTCTGGCAGGGTTAGGGCTAATCAGCATTTAAGAATGCTCAAATAGTAAACTATATCACAGCGCTTACAATATTATTAGTATTACCCCTGCTCATCGGGCCTATTAATGATTCCTGAAACCCCAACTCTCCGGCGAGTATACAGCCCCGGCTGCAAGTTAAAGGCAGTGTACATGATTGGTCATTGTTGCAATTTTCAGAAATGGGCGGATTTGGGGGTTAGTATTTTATAGGAAATATCGTTCCACTGACCTGTTCGTAGTTTTGCGTTGTTGGATGGCGAAAAAAACGAGAGAAAAACAGCGCTCGTTTTCAACCGTCGGGCGGATGATAGCCTTTAGTCAAGGCGCGCGTGACATGCCATGGCGCCATCATGTCCGGGGCGAGCCACTCGTCCCGGGTAGCCACGCGCGCCTTGACTAACGGCTACAGAGCAGTTTTCCAACGATTTCCAGCTGGAAATCGTTGGAAAACGATATACATTTCCACTTTTCTTGACAACGCCAGCACACCTGGTGCCACCATTTCACAGGATGATTGAGACTACTATTAACTTACAGTCTAGCAAGGTATTTCGTAATAATTCAGTAAAAGAAAATTGAAGGTTTACCAATCGTGTACACTACATTTTAAGCGCACATGGGCTAATCGAACACATAACCATCACTGCCCTCACAGGTACCCATTTACTCCTGGGTGGAGAGAAGCGACTTGTGACAAAGTGCCTTGCTCAAGGACACAAGCACCATGACCCCCATCCAATCTTGAACCCACGATCTCATTATCACCGAGAGCTCGAGTCCGATACACTAAGCCCCCAACGCTCCAAAAATGGATTGAGTATGCGCAGGGATGTGCATATAGACAACAACCGGCCAGGTGGTCTTTGTTTTAACCGCGGCGAAAACAAGCTGCGGAAAAATCTGGTTCTGTTTCCAAGTTTTAACGGGTATACCCACCTTTCAAAAACCTAGAAAAATGAGTACGAGGTACGAGTTATGTTTCTGCATGACGTCTTGACCATTTGTCATCTATTGTAATAAAAAATGTGGTTACTCTGGGGCTGTTCTGGATACATTTTCACTTGCATGGGTGCGAAATCTTGAGTGAAATTTTGGACGATTTTCATTGCCAGACATTTCCCGGAGCAGCTGAAGAAGCATACGTCCCATGATGTTCTCCTCCTCTGTCTGGCCTGCCACCAACTCAGCTCTTGCTACGACCGCAATGTCCGGCAGGAGCTCGTCAGCGAGTACAATGCGCCAATCACCGACTCGACCAATAACCGCTATCGCGAGGATCCAGAGAAAATCAAGGTCCGCTCGGCCGCCAAGGCGCTCCAGCGACACAAGGAATTCGGGCGGCTTCCGGCAAAGCGTGTGGCCGAGCTGCAGAAGACTTTGTCGGACTTCTGGAGCATCGAGGACGTGGACGACGACGTCATCGGTCAGACGGTCACCATGAGCATAAAGTGCGAGAATGTGGACTTCACGGGGTCGCACGGCGACAAGGTCGTCGCCATGGTGATGAAGGAAGAGAAGGGACTGGAGAGATTTGAGTGCAAGTGGAGACGGAACTTCCTGGAGACGATGAAACCCCGGTTTCTGCCGGCACTGTGGTCTGTGCATCACAGACACAAAGGTGGAAATTCCGACAAAGCAGCGAACGGAGAAGTTACAGACATCGATAAAGTGATGTAACAGACTGTGCTAATGAATGTTTTCGACGATACGGAGAGCTGAACCATTCTTGAGGAATGGGCAGATCGGTAGCAAAGATATTCAACATCTAGACGAATTTTACATTAGCCCCGACTGCGCAATTCTAGGTTGAAAACAAACTGCTATTCAACAAATCCATTCATGCATAAATGGCAGCGCATGTTCAGCTTTAGTCAATAGCACTGAGATCCTCGCTTTCAAACCTGGAAGTGTGCAGATCGGTCCTATTTTTCGTCAACTTTGGGATCCGTTTATTCTTACATATATTTAAAACAGAAGGAATGACTTTTCTTTTTAAAGGTAGCTCACAGATTGAGCAGAAGAAAAGTGGCAGCGAGTGATTTCTGAAGTAAGGCAGCACAAAGGAAAAAAACTATTTAAATTTCACTTTCAAAAAGTTATTTATAAGATTCCTTCAAATTGTCTTTCATTTTTGAAACAAAAATGTGCTCTTGATGCAGGATGCCGAAACGGCGAAAGTTTATATTAATTTTTCACTTATTTTCTGGACTTTATTGTTAAGTAGAAGTCGGTATGACTCCCGTTTAGAAACCCTTTGTCCACTCGATTCCAATGATAGTTCTGTCTTCAAAATTGTCTTTAAGACTCATCGTCGTTGTTCCCCGGCCTGAAGAATTATTTTTTCCCATTTCTTTTGTATGAGCATGTGGGGACCTGCAGGCCAATTTGTTTTTCCGTAGGCGGATGAAGCAATTTTCATGAATAACTCGGTGGTTGCATTGATCACTGCACAGCTAGTACTTAGGTTCTCGGTCTCCCCTTAAATTAAAAATATCCCAAAGATATCCCAGTAAAGAAAAATGGGTACAGGTGGATTCGAACTGGGGACCTTTTGATCCATAGCCCATCCCACTATCCACTAGACTAGTCTGTAGCAGCTCGACAACAGCCGTTCTTTAAAATGATTGAATGTAACTAGTTGACTAAATAATAACAATGCTGTGACGTTCTGTTCTATTATAATGAATAAACATGCCTTTCACATAAAAACTACTGAATTATTCATGATTACATATTGCTTCACCCGCCTACGGAAAAAAAATTCGCTGGCTGCAGTGTGATGTCATTATATCACTTGGCCCTGCAAAGTTAAAATTTGCCTCACTGGGTTTCTTTCCCAAACCCTTCGACCAAATGCAGGCTTTCTAGCAGAAGTAGGAGATATTAGATTATTAGATTTTTTTTTAAATAGGACAAAGTAGGGTTTTATCAGGCTTTAAGAAGTAGTTTTCCTAATGGGGCGATACATAATGCTACAAAAGAGTGGGTTCGGGCGACACAACTGTCGCCCTATTGTGAAAGTCGCCCCTTTGGAGTGTTTTTTTTAGTAAGGTGCGTGGGGAAAGTGCTCTAAATGGGCGCCCTTTTGGGGTTATTTGGTGGCAGAGTCGACCGTTTGCCGCATGCACAGGAATTATTATTATTACATATTTTTGCATAAAATACACTGCGCAGCAAAAGAAACTCATCAAATTTTTAGAAGTACACTCATTAAAATCCTCCACGGAAAAAAGAAAAATATTTGAACACAAGTAAATATTTTTCATTTTTCCCTGGAGGATTTCAAATGTGTACTTCTAAAGATTTGACGAGTTTCTTCTGCTGCTCAATGTATATACGGTTTCATATATTTTTTTCATGTATACAAATTTAAATTAATAAAGTCACACAGCGGTCAATGTTTGGGGGACCAAGTTTATTCTTTCAAACACCTGTTGCTTCCAAAACAGTTTTATAAAAATATAACCGATGACAAAGTGTGCACCTTTTAACAAATCTCACATTCTCACCTTGAATTAGGAAAATCATGGTAATAAATCTCCATGCCTGTAACATGACTTATTTTGAGATCCAACATGTCAAAATGAATGGTACATTCCTATTCGTTTTGACTGAAGATCATTGGACGTTTATACAATGCAAGAGTTGTTCATACATTTTACAGGTATAATCACATTAGTGGAAATTAATCCAATGACATACATGTAAAAATACCTATTTCATTTTTACATGCACCATAACTACAATTCTCCATAATTGTTGTTGATTTGCATTGGTTAAACTTCTTTTTTTCAAGGTATGATTTAAAGATAGTGTACACGATTGGTAATTCTCCAATATTTTGTTACTGAATTATTACGAAATACCTTACTAGACTGTAAGTTAATAGTAGTCTCAATCATCCTGTGAAATTATGGCACCAGGTGTGCTGTCGTTGTCAAGAAAAGCGGAAATGTATATCGTCTTCCAACGATTTCCAGCTGGAAATCGTTGGAAAACTGCCCTGTAGCCTTTAGTCAAGGCGCGCGTGGCGCTTCCTGGACATGCTGGCATTCAGGGCGTGTCACGTGTCCAGCTGGTAGCCACGCGCGCCTTGACCAAAGGCTATCATCCGCCCGATGGTTGAAAACGAGCGCCGTTTTTCTCTCGATTTTTTTCCCCATCCAACAACGCAAAACTTTGAACAGGTCAGTGGAACGATATTTCATATAACATATTCAGGCGTTGTATAAAACAAATAATGAATGTTTCACATTCGTGCAATGGTAAGAATAATTTCATTCGGTGACAGATGGAATGTCCCATTCAATCTGTCACCTCATGAAATTATTCTTACCATTGCACTCATAAACATTCATTATTTGTATACTAACCCCCAAATCAGCCCATTTTTGAAAATTGCAACAATGACCAATCATGTACACAGCCTTTAAAACTGGCAGAGATGTATGCAGTCTTCATACTCTGTGGGATTCAACATATACGTGACGCGGTTTGTCAAAACCAGGTGCAGTTGGGCAAGAGGTCAATTCTGAGTTATTGGTATATTAATAAAATATAGACCTTGCGCTTTACAATGCCGCTTTCTATTTTCAAAGCGGATATTCCAATGCAGAGTTATTAAGATTTGAATTCGAACTGTCCGAACATCGAAACTGAGACGTAGCCCTTTAAGGTTCGAGTTTAACCCCTTGCCACCGGGCATAACATGGGAGAACCCGGGGTGCCAGGACAGGTTATGCAGCCAAGCGAAACGGAAACAAGAGGCTTGTGCAGCCAAGCATAACATACACAATACCCCACTAATCGATTGAAAATGCAGAGATTTTCACACATAGACGTCAACCAGCCAAGTGGCAATTTTCAATCCGCACGTATTTGTGTCAACCGTACTCAAGGGGTTAAACAAAACAAGTAGGTCAACAATGTTACCTTAGCAACGGGCATGCAGGAGCAAAGAAACTGGTCTGTAGTTGATTTTCAAGGCATAATTTTGTGAAATTACATGCCTCTCTAAAAGTGGTAAAAAAAAATATGCTTTGTCGATGAAATTTCAGTTAGAAACTTTTACAGAACATTTGTAGCATCATAGATTTCCAAAAATCTCAAAATCACTAACAATCGCCCCCAAGGCATTTTGCAGCTGTTCCTCCGTTCGTAGCTCTGCCCAATTCCGCCTGGTTTGGACATACATTTTGACATGAAATAAACCCACCCGAACAAAGATACTGACAATTTGAGAGACCGGCAACATAGGGCAAGATAGCTCAGTTGGTAGGTCGCAGGTTCGAATCCCGCCCCTGCCAGTTTCTTTGTTCACTTTGAAAATGAAATAAACTTGTTAAAGTCTGAGCTCAATCTGTCATCCGAGTCATTAGCCTTAAATAGAGGTATGGCGGACACAATAGGAGGGCGCTATTTGATTTGGGTAAACCTTTTGTATGGCACAAAAGGTATACCCAAATCAAATAGCGCCCTTCTATTGTGTCCACCATTCCTCTAAAAGGCTAATGAGAAACGAGTGAAAAAAAATGTTCTGTTTTAATTAACAGTGATTCTGCGTGTGTTCATAGTGGATTATTTTGCAGAGTTGCAGTCGAGTCCTTTCGCAAGTCCAGTCAGAAGTCCTTTCATGAAGCCGGTCACAAGCAACTGGATGAACAATGACAAAGGAATGCCTTTGTCAAAGCTCATTTGAATAGCTTGTGATGGACTCCACTACATCTCTGTTATTTTGACTGTTGAAATATAAAAAGCCACAACATTTTGGGTGGTCTTCATACAATTTTCTCAAAGATGACAGCATTTCAGACAAATATTTCTGAGGAGAATTGGTACCAGTATCATCTTTATAAACAGTAAGCTTTCATATCGAAACTAATTAATTTGGTTTTTATCATTACCAAAGCTATATCATACCTTTTTAGATTGTTAGTTTATTTCCGAATACTCTATACACAAGTTTCGCAATCTATACAATTTCGAACCCACAGGGTTCTGTTGACAAAAAAAAGATGACACATATCATCTACATACGCAAATGATCAGAATCTACTTTATGTTTGGTGAGAGTAGCAATGCCGTTGAAACAAAATAACACACTTCCTTCTTCCAAAAGATAAACCGAACTTTCAAGTCAACTAGACCTGAATGTATCAACAAAGTGAAGACATTTTATTTACCGTTTTCCGACGAACTGTTCGAAGCACTGTATGTTCAGTGCTTTCCGAGGGCCTGTGGGGGAAAAGTGCTTACTCAGGCGGGATTCGAACCCACTACCTCCTGCACTAGTAACAGTTATACAACTTGGAATTAACAAAAAAAACGAGGAAATTCCAATCTTCACAAGACTTTGTACGTACAGTGTTTTTCAATTTTCAATGGCATAATAAGTTTGAAGTGGAAAAATGAGGAAATCAGCTGATCCGAGGACAAATTTCATGCCTGTAAGTAAGCGGGAGGTCGTGGGTTCGAGTCCCACCCGAGTAAGCCTGTGATTTTTTTTCACACAGGCTCTCGGAAATTCTAACTAATTGACCTATCGCCGTTTACGAGTTAACCACGCCCCTTAGACAACACTGTGGGAATTTTGTGTGGTATTTTTTGTTGTCTCAGATTTCGCACGTTCCACGTGGAATTGTAATTGAAGTTATTGGACAATAATTCACAAGCTGCGTTGACGCGATTCGACCGCGATAGGTCAATTGACATCATCCCCGAAGCAAATTCCATCTTCACAGAGAGTCGTCAACCCTCCCTCTCTCGGTGCCAAAATGGAGCCAACTACCCTATCTATCAAAACCTATCGAGTGACAGGTTGAGATACACAAGCTGTGGGAGAGGAGAGGATTTGGTTTTTCGATAGGTTGTGATAGTAGGATGGTTAATTTTCATTCTCAATGAACAAGGAAGACCTTCGTCTGCAGATAAAGCATAGCCGAATTCACATTTTGCTTATAAAAAGTCAGTATTCACACAAAAAGATCTACGGTCCAATTTGAAGATGGAAACAAATACAATGCCGGGCTTAACTTTTTTTTTATATACAATCTCGTACGCTTCTGGGGTGAGATTTGAGGGAAAATGAACAATTTTACGAGGCATTCGATTTGCATGGTGTTTCTGAAAAACTGCAAAAGAACACGGTTCAATATTGCAAACAAAACATAAATTAGAATGTTTTAGGATGCAGAGGTCATTTTGGAATGATAAAAGCAATTTAAGGACCTAAAAACCTTCCGGAAATAAAGACGTCTCACCAGAAATCCTGAAATCAGGAACAATGTAGAGAAATCTTATCCATGATGCTTACGAGAAGTTAGAAGCAATGTACTATTGAACCTATAGATCTCATTGGATATGCATGGATAAACCTTTCGTATGTAAATTGTTACAGAATTTGAATGACAAAATAATATATTTTGAATTTGGCTGCAACGCCTAAGGGCTATACACCTTTCTTGACATTTATGCAAATTTGAATTGGAAATGAGGCTTAAGGAATCTCTCTGCGAAAAAAACTCTTCCTCGATGCATATTAGTAATGCACGGGGATTGCGTATGCTCAAAATAAAACATCTATCAATTGTTTTTCTATCGAGAGCTTTTCGCCACGGCGCCCCCGAGTATCATTTTCAACTTAAATTTGCATAAATCTTAACCCTAACTACCCCAAGCCTTACAAACCCCAACAGCAGGTTGTGTTGAATTTTGATGGGTTCAGGACGGTAGCGCCTTGGCACCATTACTTTACATGGAGCTATGATGCCCCAATTTGTCTAAGTACAAAGAATGTGCCATAGGTATACTTCACAGTGTTGGATTTGGACAGGTTGCGGACACTTCCTTGTAAAAATGTCCAGGGGTTAGGGTTAAGAAATGCATATTGTTCTGCGGTACGACACCAGAACCCTATACACTGCTGTCGCTGGCTGTTTCGGATGAGCAAAAAATGTCCTTCCTTCTCTGCAATGCTTTGAAACTAGCACAAGGTAATCATTCTCAACATGGCGTCTGAAAATCGTTTGCGCTACACAGGGGTCAAACTGACGACTACTTCCTGGCTTTAGATTTGACCTTCGAGGTCGCCTTTCCTTTGGCAGGAGCTTTGCCCTTTGACCCTTTACCCTTGACCTCGCTGGATTTGGCACCGGTCTGATCCTTGGCAGTTTGAACCTGTAAGTGATAAATAAATGAAGATTAAACGGGAAGATTACTCGCACAGCTTAAGCCTGCTTTTTGTAATGAATGCTGACACCGCACAAGACGCCAAGAGTTAAACTGTTGGCCAGAGTTGGTTCATGACGTCATCGGGCTTCTAACAAAATGTGACCCGCTCTGCAAAAAGAGCACATAAGTCGCTGTCTGCTTTTACGCGTAATGGGCTGTTCTATGTGAAGAGGGTGAAAAATTCTTCAAACAAGTGATTTTGAAGGGAGGAAATTTTTTGCATCTTTGATACCTATAATATCCTAGTTCATACAAAAAATCTTTGATTTCAGTGAATAAAGTTGGAAAAAGAATGTGTTTGTGTCGAGTGCTTCCATCTATTGCTTTGCTTTTTGTTTTTTTAAATGGCTTGTTTCTCCTTAAGTCATTTCAAGAAATTCCTGAAAACAAACATGCCAATTTCCAAATATCTCGTGAATGCAAAATGCTACAGGCCTCAGACATATACCATACGAAAGCTTATAAAATGGCCTTTCCAGCTATATATAAAACACTATTTTCAAATTTTGCAACATAATTGGCCTTTTTGCAGATTGGGTCCCAAATGGCATCCGAATAAGTCAAACATTTCTCGGGTCGACTCGGGTTAGCCCCGTGCTGTTCGATTAGCTCTGACGTCCTACTCGGCCAAGCGTCAGCCACGACAGACCGTGCTCGTGGAGCAGACAGTTGTAGAAATACGTCACACGCGTGCGTCGTTCAATTCCTTCCAAGAAAGGGATAAATACTGCGGCCGGACTGCAGATAAGCTGTGCCTAAAAACCAACTTTATTTGAAGTTTAAACAATTACTTATTGAGCTCATTGCGACTTTAGAAACTGTTAATCCACTTTTGTGATTAACGGAAAAGCAGTAAACCTCAAAGTAAACCTCGGTCTGAAAAGGGCGTTTTGTTAATGGCTACGACTGCGGCAATCATGTGAGGATCGTGACAGAACGCATTTGGGCGTGCGATTAGCACGGCATTCGGGGCTAACCTGTCTGCCTTGACCCGAGTCGATCCGGGTGAGCTACTCGAACGCACCCACTAAAATGACAAATGTTGGTAAGTTATAACTTTTCTTCAAGCCGAACTGATACTTCACTTCGACAGATTTCAATTCTAATAACCAGGGGCTGTAGTCGAGTCCCTGCAAGTCCTTTCACAAGTCCTTTCGCAAGTCCAGTCAGAAGTCCTTTCATAAAGCCAGTCACAAGTAACTGAATGAACAATGACAAAGGAATGCCTTTGTCAAAGCTCATTTGAATAGCTTGTGATTGGGATTAGGACTGGAGGGCTTGTGATGGACTTGCAGGGACTTGCAGGGACTTGCAGTGACTTGTGATGGACTTGTGATGGACTCGACTACAGCCCTGCTATAAACCTATTTTATGGACATCAAAAGTCGTGCCTACTGACCTTAACCATGGCGTTCTTGCTGATGTCGTCGTCGCTGCCTTCCTCCTCTATGACAGTCTCCGCCCCTTCCTCTGCCTCCCCAAAGCCTTCCGCATCGTCCGTTGCCACGGCGCCTTTACGTTTCTTGCTGATATCACCATAGGCGTAGGGGACCATGTGGCCCTCTTTGTTGAACGCGCGGGTGAAAGCTGCCTTGACCTACGATAACCACAACAAAGTCCTGATATACTGGAACTATTTTTTTATGCGGCGTACTGATACACTTTGTTGAGGTATGACACCAGTATGACAACCAATGCACTATGCACAATATCATGGAGCTGTTAAAGCTAATAATGTAACAATTTGCAAACATCAAAAAACAAAACTACCAAATTATTATGAAATACCTCACTCGACTGCAAGTAAAATAATAGTCTCAAGCATCCTGTGAAATCATGGCACCTGGTGTGCTGTCATTTTCAAGAAAAGTGGAATTTCTTTATCAATTTTAAATACTGCCCCCAATTTATCAACTTAGTCCGCATTTTGTTCGGCAATTGGTTACACATCTGTGAACGGGTGCCAGCCAGCTAGTCTAGTTCCCTGACCTGATAATTCCCTGACGTCTGTGAGTTGGTCTGTGTTGACTGAAGTAGGGTCAGGGAACCAGACTACAAGAACATAATTTTTTCTCTTTGTTTTCCCAGCATCTAGGCACACAATTTGATTTGACAAGAACTTTACTAACCTTTGGTGGGACTTGTGCCATCGGCTTTTGCCGGCCCTCAAACTGGCCGACCTCCAGCACCGTGTCAAAGTCCTCTCTCGTCAGGTCGTAGCTGTTCAGCAACTCCACGACCTCCGACACGCCATCCGACCCCTGGGTCAGCAGGGGTCGGGTCAGCGAGTCCCGCAGACGCGGCACGTAATCAAAGTTGATGTCGTTGAGGCTACCTGACGAACTGAGGGTTGATGTGCAAACGAACGAAGGAAACAAATTTGACAACTTTCTCAAGGAGGATTTGTATAATTCTTTTAGATTTATGGAGTCTTTGTGATTCCTCTCTGCAAAACAGCTTCGGATACGGGGATGGGGGATTAACCCTGGCCTAACCGATGTCGAGTTTACTCGACAAGGAAACCACACACCAGAGTATCCAAACAACAAATATATTCACCATGTTTCAACGAACTGTGCTGGCGTTTTTCGCTGTCCATACATGATCTTTATACCAACAGAAAGAGCTTGTTCGGATCTTTCCGATGGTGCTAGCAAATTCATGTGTCACCATTACAATATTTTTGCGAAACTCTTTCTGAACTTTCCCTGTACAGTGTGTATGGAGAGCTATGTGTTCATGTAACAAGTACGTTTCCTGTGGATTGTTTGACGAATTATAAGTAAAAAAGTCGTATCCTCATTGAGTGATCCCCACAATGTCGCTTCCCAGTATCGTAAAATTAGGTGTGATCCCTGGCTATACGGCATTCTGGGTTTATGACTTCTGACTAGCGCCCACCCGAACAAAGATACTGACAATTTGGGAGACCGCCAACATAGGGCAAGATAGCTCAGTTGGTAGAGCGACGGTACAGTATTCCGGAGGTCGCAGGTTCGAATCCCGCTCCTGCCAGTTTTCTTTGTTTACTTTGAAAAAGTAAGTTTCCTGTTTGATAAAGTGGGCCAGAAGAGAAAATAGCAAGTAACTGTTGCTATTTTAGCAATTTTTACACCATATGAAAGAATAAGTTCAATGGAACAAACCTCACACACATTTTCCTTTTCAATAAATTCTTGCGGGTGAAATATTTGGTTGAAAATGCAACCATTCAACAAGCAGTCAGCTGCTTTTTCTGCATAAATGTTTTTATGCTTGAATAATACTGGGGAAAGCCAATAAACAAGGGTTAGGCCTAACCTTTGGAATACGGACGACGGCCATAGCTGCGGTTTGAAAAAGACCACCTGGCCGGTTGTCATCCATACGCACATTCCTGCACATACTCAATTAATTGTTTGCCTATTGTTTGCATTACGCTTGGCTGCACAAGCCCGTCTCAGCATACCAGCACCCCATCAATAACAGCCGGACATAAGGGGTAAAATGATTCAAGTTTTTGGGCATGACTTACGACAGTCTCATGTGTTGCTGAATCTCCTGGAGCAATCTTCGGTTCTTGTTCCTGGTCGAGTTCTTTCCTAACCAGCTGGGGAACGCGATCATACCCCGCATGTAACCCTTCATGGTCTCGCCGGGAAGGACGCTGGCAAAGATCGCCTACAAACGAGACAGGTTGCCCAAGGGTTGAATTGCACAGCAGTTACATCAGCTTCAACCCTAACAATCCCCATCCAGCCAAACTCCAACACCAGGTTTCGTAGGAATTTGACGGGTTAGGTACTGTGTACTTTTGATGTGGTGTTGGATTTTGTTGGATTTTGACGGGATGGGTACTGTAGCTGCACAGTAACAGTGTTGGGTTTTGACTGATCGGGGAAGGTTGGTTCGAGCAATGGCTACATAGAGCTCTGGTGTTGGGATGTGTGTGTGGCTCTATGTTTTGTTTGACATTATACTAAACAATAGGGTACGGAGGTAGACCAAACAATGGAATAAACAGCTTGAATGGTGTCTTATATAATACTTCTAAGGAACACATACATTGAATAATGTATGTTGCATAATTAGGGCTTGAATATTTTGCACATGAATACAGTTGTTGGATTTTGACGGGATGGGTACTGTATGTCCCCATTGTTCATGCTGTGCATTTGGCCAAGTGTACCCACTCAATCAAAATCCAACAGCTAAGGGGGTGGTGGAGTTTGACGGGTTGTGTACTGTTATGGCAAGTGGGCTGTTGGAGTTTGACGGGTTGGGTATTGTTAACCAGCAACAGTCAAACATGGCGTTGGAATTTGACGGGTTGAGGAAGGTTTCTAGTAAGAATGCTTAGGGTTAAAATAGTAGCAATGTTTTACAAATCTAAAATTGCATTAAAAAATTGGCAAAAAACATGAAGAAAATTTCACTTAAAAGAAATATTTCAAAGAGTAAAAATACAGAGATCCCTAGCTAAAAACGACTGAAAGTGAATGACCAACAACAAAATGATTAAAACAACAAAATGATTAAAACAAGCCGCCTGGCTTCCCATTCATCAGCAAGGTTTGAGGTACGGGAATGCGGCGCCGCACAGAAAAACAGCGGTACCGCAATCGATACCGCATCCAGACAATATAAAATGCTCCCTGACCTGTGTTGGTAGGAGACTCCATCGTTGCTTGCTGCGGATGGCTCGATCCACCAGATCACCGTTGCAGATGCTGTCCGCTGCTTCGCTGAGAAGATCCAAATGTTTCTTAGCATCACCCCTACCACGAATACAAATCATTTCCCTGGTTTAACCAAGTATCACTACTCGCCATTACTAGGTTTTAATGATGGTTTAACTCTCAACTAACCAGCTTCAAATTGCCATTTCACTATTGAACTCACTACCTGCCATTACTAGGTTTAATGATGGTTTAACCCTCAACTAACCAGCTTCAAATTGCCATTTCACTATTGAACTCACTACCTGCCATTTCTAGGTTTAATGATGGTTTAACCCTCAACTAACCAGTTTTTTAACCAGTTGTTTTCAACCTGAACACCAATGTCCACATTCAAAGCGCCCCCTTTTGATTGTATACCGCTACTGGCAGGCAAATTCGAATCAATCTTTGCATAATAAAATCTAATTTATGCAAGGCCTACAGTTAAAAACTTTTGCAACGAAAGCGGCATGTGAAATCAACTTTTGTTTTTAAATATATATTTTCCAATATTTTTCAATATTTTTTTTACAAGCCACCCTAGGTCAAGGGCTACAACAGAGGTAGTGATGTTGGCCAGGTTCCCAGCCCTACCACCCTTACGGTTTTCCTGGGTCCAGATCTAAATAGAGGATAAATCTTCAACAGATACCGGAGAAATTATCCCAATTTTTAGACCTATAGACCCAGGCGGGGTAACTTCCACCGTCGCTGAGACCTACTTGGCTTTCTTAGGAGCGACCGAGAGGTAGTTTTCGTGAACGAAGAGCGGCGCGATGGAGTAATCGTGGAAGAACAGCGCCATCTTGTCAATCAGCGTCATCTTCAACGCCTCCTCGTTACAGGCAAAGACCTGCTTCAGGACGTCCCATGGGCCCTGCGGCAGAAACAGTTCGGACAAACGGGTTTATATCCTAAAATCAAAACGTAAAAGCCAACATTGCATAATTCCATTTGGTATTCAACCCCCGAGGTAATATTAAACTTGTCCCCCTAAAGGTTAGACCTTAATGCTCGGAACCCTTCAAAATCCATCGTCCAAGGTTTCAGAGGATTTTGTAGGATTGAGGACAGCAGAGCCCAGCCAGAATATTCCTACTTGAGACTTGATGTCCTCGATGCATTAAAGGTAGTATGCAACATTTGCAAACATCAAAAAACAAAACTACTGAATTATTACGAATTACCGTGCTAGACTGTAAGTAAATAGCAGTCTCGAGCATCCTGTGAAATCATGGCACCTGGTATGCTGTCGTTTTCAAGAAAAGTGGAAAATTGTATCATTTTTCCAACGATTATCAGCCAACATTAGTTGGAAAAAGTCTAGTTTCTCCGACCTGATAATTCCCCGACTCTATAAACTGCTCCGATTTGACTAACCAGTTTCAAGTCTTTCTTGGCCATTTCACTATTAAACTCACGACCTGCCATGACTAGGTTTAATGACTGCTTAACCATTAACTAACTAGTTTCAAGTCTTTCTTAGCCATTTCACTATTAACCAGTTCACGTCGGGATTATTTTGACATTAACGGACCCAGCCGCGGGAATTTTTTTCCCGAGCCTAGATGCCAGACCGGTTCAGGCAGAATCAGGCCGTAATCTGCAGGCAGAACACCCTGATATTTCCGGCCTCGCTCGCTGCAAGCGGGTCGCTGACAGATAGATACCGGTCTACCGGTCGAGTGCGTGTTTATCACGCAAAACTTTTGCATGTTAACTCGTCATCCGACTCGAACTGGTTAAACTCACGACCTGCCATGACAAGGTTTAATGACTGTTTAACCATCAACTAACCAGGTTTAGGTCTTACTTGGCCATTTCACTATTAAACTCACGACCTGCCATTACTAGGTTTAATGACTGTTTAACCATTAACTAACCAGTTTCAGGTCTTTCTTGGCCGTTCCACTATTAAACTCATGACCTGCCATTGCTAGGTTTAATGACTGTTTAACCATTAACTAACCAGTTTCAAGTCTTTCTTGGCCGTTCCACTACTAAACTCACTACCTGCCATTACTAGGTTTAATGACTGTTTAACCATTAACTAACCAGTTTCAAGTCTTTCTTGGCCGTTCCACTATTAAACTCACTACCTACCATTACCAGGTTTAATGACTGTTTATTACCATTAACTAACCAGTTTCAAGTCTTTCTTGGCCGTTTCACTACTAAACTCACTACCTGCCATTACTAGGTTTAATGACTGTTTAACCATTAACTAACCAGTTTCAGGTCTTTCCTGGCCTTCTCGGCATCCGAGTCCACCTGATCCTGACTGAGTTTCTTCATTCCTGCACTCCACATGCTCATGTTGTGCAGCACCTGTTACGAGTCACAAAATATCGATCACAATTGATTAACTTATGCTCGGAGCCAATAATAAGCACGCCCCTTTATACGGGGCTGAAAAGTGGCACTGGACCAGTAGACCCCGAGTCTGGTAAACATGGCATTGGTGTTGCAGACCCAAGTTCTGACTCCAGGTTGTAAAGTTTTTCGTTTCATTTTTGCAGAAAAAATAAAAATTAAAAAATTAAAAATTCTTGTGCACAAAATCGAGACGTGTTATCAAAAAATGGCGCGTGATAGCCTAGAACACAGACAAATGACTTTGTTATATCTCCGTCTTGGATACTGTATTTTGATTGGCCTAGAACGATCACGTGCCCGGTCTATAAAAATGCATGGCACACTCCAAGCATGATATCACACATCAGCCAGCTAGCTATTGAGCTGTATCAATGGTACCCACGCAATTTTCACCTACACTGTTGACGATAGTAAACTATAGTGGGAGCAGCGGACTAGCAGACGATCAGCTGTTTTGATCGCGTGATTTGTTTGAGTTAATTTCCACCGAGCAAGGCAAGTTGAACTGAAAAAAATTGTGTTTTATTAGCGATATAACAAAACAATTGTTGACTGCTGTGATGTGGGATATGACGTTTTTAACACCCTTTTGTTGTCATGTCAGATCTTCAAGCGAAATTCTTAAAAAAGAGGCCCAAAAATAATGTACCTGTCGGATATCCTGATTGGAAGCTGTGATAATGTGGTCCATGGCGAGGGGCGGGATGGTCACGCCCTCTTTGAAGGCAATAGACAGCATTGCTCCCTGAGCGAGGATATAAAAATACGCCTGTCATATACCATATGAAATATCTTTCTTTTTTGTATACACAGAAAAACAAGGTAATGCAGAACAATTGACTCTTAATAGTTATTCAACCGATGACTATTAGGCAGAGTTGTAGTCGAGTCCCTGCAAGTCCTTTTACAAGTCCTTTCGCAAGTCCAGTCAGAAGTCCTTTCATAAAGCCGGTCACAAGTAACTGGATGAACAATGACAAAGTAATCCCTTTGTCAAAGCTCATATGAATAGCTTGTGATTGGGATTAGGACTGGAGGGCTTGTGATGAAAGTCCAGTGCGGACAGCCACTGTAAATGTAAAAATGTGCATTTTGAACACTGCAATGTTTATATGTGCCAAGGACTTTCTGCGAGCAGTGTAATCCAAGTGCGGACGCACGGAAGAATAACCACAGTGGAATGTTCAACAATTACGCACGGTAACTTTGTACAATTTTAAGTCCAATGCGAACGCGGCTTTAGACATACCCTCCATCTCACTCCAGAGGATTATGGCATGTGGCTTTGCTTATCAATGTAATACACTGTTTACTCACAGCATGACCAAGTTATCCTCCAGTTTCCTTTGGCATTCCTTGGAGTGTACAAGGACTCCCCATTGGAAATAATGTGACAGTTATTGGAAGACCATGCATTTTTTGGGGGGCGAATATTAAAGTGCGTTGGAGTGTAAACAAGAGCAAGGGTTAACTTTCAATCAATGGTGCTCAATCCATCTACAGAATAGTTCCTCGGAATTTTTATGAACCTTTAAATGCCCAGCAGGACTAGAAAAGTCGTACGGTTGAAAGTGAAGTATGCAGTTTTACTCTTGGTACTTTACCTTGATCTGTTTGACCTGAGGTCGATAGAAGCGGAGGTCAAAGCAATGATTGGCCAGTGACCTTATCTTAGGATGGTTCCGGTCATTGCACATGCAGATTATGGGAATGTGCGACTTCTTGATCATCTGAATAAATTCCTACGAGTCGAAAACAAAAAGGTTTTTGTCAGGGGTGAGATAAATAAAAAAATTAATTAAAATAAATCCACAAAATCTGCAGTGTTTGGGGGGTCGCCGAAGACCCCAGGGTCTATGGTTTGTATTTGCCTAAAGGCACCCCTTAAAATACCCGTTACTATTGGTCTATATCCACTTTTACAAGTGAAACAACACCTCAGGAATTGCAGATTTCGAAAGAGATTGTTTAAAAAAAATACCTAAAATCAATATAAATCCTGCCATAAGAATCCTGACAATAAGCCAGTTCGGTATTTCAACTGCGCATGTGCACAATAGCATTTTATCCCGAATGACCCGCGTGACCTAACGTGCGTGAGTGAACGCAAAATGTGGTTGCACAACTTCAATCAGAATTTAACACGTGCGTGTTGCGCGACCACCTTTTGCATTCACACACACGCGCGCGTTAGGTCACGCGGGTCATTCGGGATAAAATTCAATCAGAATGGGCATTCACGTAACATGGCGTGATATTACGTCAGCAATTTTATCCCGAATAACCTTTGACCTTTGAGACTCGGGCGCCGCAAACCCACTGCTGGGAAAATTATGAGTGTACATGCTTTGAATAATGTCCGACTTGGACGAATTCTTTGCAGTCAAATGTGAACAGTAGCCCAGAGCGGCCAACCTTTTCAAAATCATTTCAGTACTCAGAAAGCCAAAAATCAATATTTTGCTCAAAAAAATCTGTATTTTTCATGAAATTACCTAAAACCTAAAATCTAAAAAAAAATCCTGAGGTCACGCTATGTTTAGGTAAATTTGGCCCCAAAGGCCGATTTACCTGAACCCCTCCCCGGTCCTCATTCCCAGACATCCCATCCACCTCGTCCATCAGCAGGCATTGCTGGTGAACTTTGACCTCTTGACCTTTGCCCTGGTCCGCTTTGACCTTGAAGTAGCCTTCGATGGAGTCGGTGTGCAGGAACTCTTTCATGACGAGGTCGAGGGTCTTCTTGCTGCGGGAGGAGCTGGCGTTGAGCTCTAATGTCTTGAATCCAAGCTCCTATATCCATAGGGATGATAAATGAGTGGTGCGTGTGAGTAAAAAATGTTTAAATGTAGTGTACACGATTGGTAATGCTCCAAATGTTGTTTACTGAATTATTACAAAATACCTTACTAGACTAAGTTATAAAGAACAATCTCAATCATCCTGTGAAATGATGGCACCTGGTGTGCTGTCGTTTTCAAGAAAAGTTGAAATTTATATCGTTTTCCAACGATTGTTCCACGTAAGAATCAATGGAAAAAAATAACATATTTTTTTAATACTGCCCTCTATTAGTCCGCGTTGCATCTAAAATGGGTTAACAATAACAAAACAGGCGCAAGGTCGCAATTATAGTACAAGTGTGTGTCGCGTAGTGTACCGAAGCGACAGGTTGTAACCAGTCGGCTCGCGTAGTTATGTGACCAATTGAAAACGATCCCGTTTACAAAAAAATTGTGCTATTTTACAAGAGGGCGCTATAACAAATCCAGTATTAACTGCCGCCCGACGGTTGAAAACAAACGCTGTTTTTCTCTCGTTTTTCGCCATCCAAGAACGCAAAACTTTGAACAGTTCAGTGAAACGATATTTCCTATAAAATACTAACCCCCAAATCCGCCCATTTCTGAAAATTCCAACAATGACCAATCATGTACACTGCCTTTAAGGCAAGGGCTACCAATGATGCAAACATTCATTAGCTCTTCCGTAAGCGCGAGCTGGAGCATAAAATAATGCAGTGCATCCGTGTATTATACGCAGGCTTTCACGAAAGACCCAGGTGAAAACGTAGGTGAACAGCAAGACAAAAGTAGGACCTCGGAGGACAAAATCAGGATAAAAGTTGGGCCAACTCACCTTGCAGACGAGCTCCGCTGTCGTGGTTTTCCCGATTCCCGGAGGTCCCGACAGGAGAGCGGCCTTAAAACAAAATCCATCGTCTTTGTTGAAACGAGCTTTGCAAACAGAGAAAGGTGAATAGTTAATCCATCTGTGTCAAAAATGGAAACCTGGATGGTCGGGGAGAAAAATGACATGAAATGACTTGCGAGTCAGACTCATCTTTTGTGACTTGTGATAGTTTTGCACTTGACCTTGGCACTGGGACTTGACCTTTAGGACTCAGACTTGACCTTTGGGACTCGGACTTAACCATTGTGAATTGGGCTTGACCTTGAGGACTTAGGCTTGACCTCTGGGACTTGGGCTTGACCTTAATGCCTTGGGCTTGACCTCTGGGACTTGGGCTTATCCTTTGGGATCGGGCTTGACCTTTGGGAGTCCGGCTTGACCTTTGTGAATTGGGCTTGACCTTTGGGACTCGGCCTTGACCTTTGTGAATTGGGCTTGACCTTTGGAACTCGGGCTTGACCTTAGGGACTTGAGCTTGACCTTGGGGACTAGGGCTTGACCTCTGGGAAATGGGCTTGACCTAAAGGACTTGTGCTTGACCTTTGGGACTCAGGATTGACCTTTGGCACTCGGGGCTTGACCTTTGATAGTTATAAGTATAGGACGGTTTTAATGACTCAAATACAAGTCTTCTTGAACAAAAATTATTGGTACTACATTTAGATTGCTGGTTTCACTGGATATTTAGTTAGGGCGTTTGAGCGTGAAACTCGGCTTTCCACCTGTTCCCGCCATTATACTCTAGCTGTACCTAGATGTAGAACGAAAAGTTATGCCGATAGCTTTTTCCCTCGTTCTGTATCTCTATGGAATTCTTTGCCTGGTGCATGTTTCCCTTCATCTTACGATCTTTCCTGCTTCAAGAGGAATCTTAATTCCTACCTCTTGTATCTTTGATTCTTTTTCTTTTAGTAGCTTCGTGTGGCTTTTAGCTTTATTTGGGGGCAAAATTGCATTAACACTAACAGTCCCAAATCCTCCCAATTTTAATATGATTTTGCATGCACCCTAAGGGGTTAGGATAAAAAACTTTAAAAGAAAAAACTAAAAAAAACAAAAAAACAAAAAAAAAAAATAAATAAATAAATAAATAAATAAATAAATAAATAAATAAATAAATAAATAAATAAATAAATAAATAAATAAATAAATAAATACAAAATAAAAAAAAAAATAAAAAAAAAAAATTACATTTAGAATCATTACCTTTCTCCTTGTTTGGCCCAAAATTGTTATCGTGCCATCGTTTCAGCCACTTCAGGAGTTTATTGGCACAGCTCCGGTTTCCCTGCTGGCCAATCAGCTGCTTCATACTTTGGGGCTTGTACTTGTCGACCCAGAGCAAGCTCTCGCCTGATTGGTCGGCGGCATCACTCGGTTTAAAACCGACCGCTGCTCCTGAAGTGGAAGGCTCGTCGATTACAGTGGGTTCCGTTTTGGTTTTCAGAGACGGTCTGGTTGTGGGTAGAGGATCTGCTTTTACTCTGCTGGCATCCTGTTTAAAACAAACAATTGGCAACGAACTTGTAACACACTTTATTTAGGGATCATTTCATATTGTCCGACAGCGGTATTAATTGCAGTACCGCTGTTTTTTGCGGTACCGGTATTAATGTCCAGCTGTCTGATGTAATGAGCTCGGTCTATACAGGTCAGTGCAGACGGGCAGTTTTCAGCGTAGCAATATTTATTGTACGGTCCGCTGGTTTCCAGTGCTTTACAAAGAATTCAACTGCGGCATCACTGGTCCCCTGGACAATGGGGGAATTACATCTTCCAAGTCAGAGCTGTTAACTCTTTCCTTAATACCAATGTCCACACACCAGAGTATCCAAACAACAAATATATTCACCGTGTTTCAACGAACTGTAGTGCTTGTGTTTTTCGCTGTCCATACATGATCTATATACCAACAGAAAGAGCTTGTTCGGATCTTTCCGATGGTGCTATCAAATTCATGCGTCACCATTAAACTATTTTGAGAAAACTGTATCCGAAGTTTCCCTGTACAGTTATGTGTATGGAGTGCCATTGGTTCATGTGACAAACAACCTTCCTGTTTGGTAAAGTGGGCCAGAAGAGAAAACAGCCGTAACTTTGCAATTTTATAGCAGTTATGACTCCTTTTTACACCATATGAAAGAGAAATTTTCATGGAACAAACTTTACACACATTTTCCTTTTCAATCAATTCTTGAGGGTGAAATCTTTGGTTGAAAAATACAACCATTCAACAAGCAGTCAGCTGGTTTTTCTGCGTAAGTGGTTTTATGCTTGACTGAACAAAGAATGTGGTACTGGGGGAAGATAAGCCAATAAACAATGTGGTAAAGGAAAGGTTAAAAAAACATTCATTGCAACAATGCAAGACCTCATCTAATGGGGTTCTTTGTACATGGTCCCATGCCTATTCAGCATTTTAACCTGAAATCTTTAACAAGCCAACTGGTTAGGCTCCAATGAGCTCCAGTTTTGACCTCATGATTATTCAGTTATTCAAAGCTGCCTGGCTTCCCATTCATTAGCTAACTTTGAGGTACGGAATGCAGCACCCCCCCCCCCCCCCCCAAAAAAAAAGAGTGGTACCGCAATCGATACCCAACCCGGACAAGATGAAATTGCTCCCTTATCCAATGGTTCGAATGATAAGGATCAAAGGTCATACAGCCTACCTTTCTTATCGATGGTTTCTTTCCAGGTCGCGTCCTGATGAGGTCAAACAGCTCATCTTCGGTTAGGATCTTAGTGCCTTGTGCCTCAGCCTAGTAAATCAAATCAAGGAAAAAAATGATCAGAGCCCATAACGCCCATTAATCATTCCTGAAACCTTCTCAGCTCCAGGGAGTATGCAGCTCGGCTGCAAGTCAACCTTTACAATACGGACGACGGCCATAGCCACAGTTTGAAAAAGACCACCTGTTGACGTCTGTAGGCACATTCCTGTGCATACTCAATCCATTCATGTTTCAACTATATTGTTCTTGAAGGGGAGTGTAATGAATAGATTGAGCCTTTTCAAACAAAGCTTTCATTCATACTAAATGGGGGGGGCTCCAAGTGCGATGATTAGGACCACTCTATTCAGTGTGGTACATACTGTTATTAGTAGTTTACGCTTTGCTGCATAGCCCGTTCTTGGCATACCAGCCCTATGAATAACAGCTGGATGAAGTAAACATGGGCTATTCAAACACATAACCATCACTAGCCTCACAAGTACCCATTTACTCCTGGGCGGAGAGAAGAAGCTTGTGACAAAGTGTCTTGCTCAGGGACACAAAAACTACGACCTCACAGATTCAAACCACTGATTCCATGTGTAAAAATCTGGATAGCTCATTGGCCGTTGGGCACTGTACGAACAACTGTCTCCAGCAGCCGCCATATTACCACTCGTGGAATGTGCATAAATCATTGCTGTCTCGTCGGGCGCCTGCTTACGTCATGCCCGTACTAGTGGAGTGGAAAGATAGCGGACGGCATTGTTACCTTGAACAGCCAATGGAAGGAGGGAGTCACAAGTCAGTAGGATGCATACATACAAACAAATAGAACTACTGACAGACAGACCTTTTGGATCTTGGCAGGCCCTGGGTCGCGTCCGGTGATAAGGTAAGACGTCTTCTTGGTGACTCCCGTGGTGACTTTGCCGCCGAGACGTTCGATCGCTCCTTTCGCCTCTTCTTTCTCAACATAATCGAGCACGCCGGTGATGACAAACGTCAAACCAGCGAGGCAATCCTCCTCACCCTGCAACCAAAATGGATCGACACGAAAAACTTAGGGCACCGTTTCACGGATTCCACAATGCTAAATTCTTTGATTTCAAAACGTCATATTTTTTAATGGACATCCTCAAAATATGTGGACAAAATTGAATTCCTTCAATAACGTCTCGACTCACCTCCGGAATCTCCTTTGCACCCAGCGACCTTGGCCCGTCTCTGCTTAGATACCTCCGGTAATTGGCCCCGCCTCCTTTCTTCTTTTCGGCCGAGTCCCCGCCCGCATTTTCCCTGGCACTCGGAGTCTTGGTGGGTGTGGTCTTTGCCGGGGCAGGCCTAGCAGTGGGCGTTACCTTTGCAGGAGTGGCCTTGGAGGATTTGGTTTTTGCGGGCGTGGCTTTGGTGGGCGTGGCTTTTGTGGGCGTTGGTCTGACGGGTGCCGTTTTAGAGGGTGTGACATCCTGAAAGTGTAGACAAAAAATTGTTGGTAGAGTAAAATCTGTTATTTGCAAAGGTTGGCATGTGCAATGCTTCAGCCCTACGTTAAATTTCTAAATGTATATATGTGACCTTTCAGAAAATGGAATTAATTTTTTTTCCCGTCGGGGATGATGTAAATTAGAACAGAGATGTTTTCTCTTTTGCTTGGTCCCAATGTAATGTATAAAGCACTGTATACTCAATGCTTTCCGAAAGCATGTATAAAAACAAAAACAAATTCATCTTCTGACCGATTACGCGGTACCCGCTGCTGCATTGGATTCGAATCGGCCAGCCGACCCCGGCAAGCTTGGTGGTCGAGCGGTTAAGACGTCTGCACTAGAAAGCAAGAAGTCGTGGGTTCGAATCCCGCCCGAATATGAATGTGAATTTTTTTTGTTACATTACGTCGGGACAGGGCAAAAGAGAAAACATCTCTGTTCTAATTTATATGTGATCTGACACCACGAAACAGGTGGAACGTAGGAAAATTTAAAATTGAGAAATTGTATTTTTTGTGTTTAAAACTGCAATGAGTTGAAGTGTGATGAACAGTTTTCAGATATGAAAAAAAGAAAAAAATTCCTTTTAAATTCCAATAATTAAAAACAGTCGAATGAAATGGGCTTACTGGTGTCCTTGCTCGTTTGTTTGTGGAGCTCTGTGGCGTTTCCTCCACAGCGACATCTGACCTGGAGCGTGACCTTTCACCCCGACCTCTCTCTGGGGTGTCCTCGACTAGGATTTTACTGGTGGATTTGACCTTGTCTGCTATCTTGGTAGCTAAGCCCTTACCTTAAAGTAACAAAAAAAAAATGCATAAAATAGATATTGAAACAAGAGCGATTGAACTGGTTCAAAAACCGAGACAAAACACTAGGATGTAAGTGCGCAGGCTTTCGAGCAGACCCTGGTGAAAAAGTAGAAGAACAGTAATATCCAAATTTAAATTAAAAACAGGACAAATGTAGGACGTTCGATGACAAAATCGGGATAAAAGCAGGACTTTTGCGGGCTTTCAGGAGTAGTTTTCATTGATACTCACCCACGTCCACAGCATCACAAGCCTCAATTGGCATGTTCTGTACTCACAACACTTGTGCTCCGTCCTCAACTAAGCTCTTGGAAGTAAAGTTGCAGTACTCCTGCACCCAAGCCCTTAATTGTGTGATTTTCATATGACAGCGTGTAACACTGTTATGAAAAATATGCAGTGATTTCATTTTTCAAAGTTGTGGGACAAAAAGTAGGGGAAAAAATAGGAATTTTAAGGAAAAGAGTAGGTGAATTAACAGTAAGGTAAAAAAGAAAGGAAAAATTAGGAATATTTGAAACCCCAGACTGTGGAAGCCTGATTCTACATCCTGAAGACCATCTGGCTGGTTGACGTCTATAGGCACATTCCTGCACATACTCAATCCATTCATGTTTCAACTATAGTGTTCTTGAATGGGAGAGTAATGAATAGATGGAGCTTTTTCAAACAAAGCTTTCATTCACACGAAAGGGGGCTCCAAGTGCGATGAATAGGACCACTCTATTCAGTGTGTACCAATTGTACCAAGTGTTTACGCTTGGCTGCACAGCCCGTTCTTGGCATACCAGCCCCCCATCAATAACAGCCAGACTAAAAATTGTTGGGTTAATTTCAGGCCTTACCTGAAATTAACCCAACAATTTACATAAAAAAGCATGAAGTTTAACTTTTGCCTGAAACTTACATGACCGAAAACACAAAAATCTGAGAAAAACGAAAAGTTCAAACCTCAAAAGCCGTCAGCTATCATTGCGGACTAGACACGTCTTTCATCCCTACCTTTCTTCGGAGCCGGACTGACGTCCATTTTGTAGATCCTAGGACTTCGTCTGGAAGGGGAGGGCTTTTCTGCGGACTTGATGTCGTCGGTTCTGAGCTTCTATAAATACAGCACAGAGGTAATATTTACGAAGGGTGCGTTCGATTAGCTTTTATGTGTAAAGTGAAACTTACACGAGACCGTTCGATTAGTCATCACGTGATACTCGTGTCTGCCCCGGTGTCAACCACCACTACCCCAGCTAGCAAGTGGGTCTCTGGTGGCTGCCCGGGTGTAATGACATCACCGCCTAGCTGAAAATGTAAACATGACGGCGAAGTCGAACTCGACGTGAGTAAATGTACAAATTGTGACATAAATCTGGAAAGCAAAGAGTGTATTTTCCTGACATTGAAAACAGTTGGGGACTGTGTGTAAATTGTGAATTTTATAATAAATTATAATACTATGTCGTCATGGTCAAGAATTTACCGCGACTGCCAACATAGGGCAAGATAGCTCAGTTGGTAGAGCACCGGTATGGTATTCCGGAGGTCGCAGGTTTGAATCCCACTCCTGCCAGTTTTCTTTGCTCACCACAATACTGGAGCCCATACCTTGGTGGGTGTTTTGTGATCCTGGTCGAGAAGCTCAAGAGTTTTCTGAAAGTTGTCATCCTCATGTTCCTCGACGTCCAGCCTGGGCTTCTTAGGGGTGACAACAATATCCAGCTGAAACAAGCAAACAAACAAACAAACAAACAAACAAACAGAGGAACCAATCAACAACTTCAATATAGAACGGCTGTGAAATCTATTCAGGTACCTGAAACTAAACACATATGTATTCAAATTCCCTATTTTAACTTTTTGAATACGTGCATTCCTGTGCATACTCAATCCATTCATGTTTCAACTATATTGTTCTTGAATGGGAGTGTAATGAATAGATGGAGCTTTTTCAAAAAAAGCTTTCATTCACACAGGAGGGGGGGGGGGCTCCAAGTGCAATGAATAGGGTCACTCTATTCAGTGTGGTGCCTATTTACGCTTGGCTGCACAGCCCGTTCTTGGCATACCAGCTCCCCATCAATAACAGCCAGACACAAGGGGTTAAACGGTAATATAGTAATTGCTAGTTCTTTTTCGTGCTGTGCGAATAGCTACCGCAGTTCACCAGACTTTGAGCTCCATTTTCTCAAAACAAACCTGTACTATCCTGTACTTTCCGGTAATACCATAATCTCAACTTTTAAATTTGTCTACATTCCACCATTTTTGTGGATCTAGCTCACACATAGAAAACGGCCCAACACTATCTTACTGACAAAATAAGAGCTTTTTCCACGAATGGTACAGTCTGGGCCCCCCACGATGTAATGCTTACAGGCAGTGTACATGATTGGTCATTGTTGCAATTTTCAGAAATGGGCGGATTTGGGGGTTAGTATTTTATAGGAAATATCGTTCCACTGACCTGTTCAAAGTCTTGCGTTGTTGGGTGGCGAAAAAACCAAGAGAAAAACGGCACTCGTTTTCAACCGTCGGGCGGATGATAGCCTTTAGTCAAGGTGCGCGTGGCTATCTGGGCACGTGACGCGCCCCGAATGCCAGCATGTCCGGGGGCGTGCCACTCGTCCGGGTAGCCACGCGCGCCTCGACTAAAGGCTACAGGGCAGTTTTCCCAACGATTTCCAGCTGGAAATCGTTGGGAAAACGATATATATTTCATCTTTTCTTGACAACGACAGCACACCTGGTGCCATAATTTCACAGGATGATTGAGACTACTATAAACTTACCGTCTAGTAAGGTATTTCGTAATAATTCAGTAAAAAAGAAATTGGAGGATTACCAATCGTGTACACTACATTTAAGGGAGCACTGCCTAACCCATGGTCGGGCCAGGCCGCTGAAAAGCCAGGGACGCCCGAGCCTCTGGCTTTTAGTCTTGCTATTGTAAACCACAAATCACCTATCAATAGAGCATCTACTAATCGATAAAGCCCGGCCTCTGCCAGGCTAGGCCGGGCTGTGGCCCCTCCCACACTAATCTGTCGTGATTGCTTTTGTTGTCATTCCATTCCCGGGCCAGAGATCAAGTCTGGATATCAAGACCCGGGCGTTCCCGGGGCTTGGCCAGGCTTTTCAACGGCCTGACCCTGTCATCGCTGCATATGGCTCACGGGAACAAGACACAAATGGCCACGAATCAAAATCCTCCTTAGATACAGAAAAAAAACCTGAGACAAATTACTTCCGGTTTCCTGGCGGTCACTTTCTTAGCCGACCTCTGGATGGGACTGGTGCCAAAGAAGTCCGAAACAGTGGTGACTTTTTGCTTGGTTGGAGATGGGGACAAGACTTGCTTGGATTTCATTGACGAGGATTTTCTTGAGATGCTCCTTGTCGTTTTTGGTGCGGTCGAGCCTGAAAGGGAACACACGATTCACTAATTAGTATCATGCCATTTTCGAAAAAGTAAGGCGCCCTGTGAGATTTGTTAGGAAAAATTATTTTTCAAACAAAATATGGGATTTAGTCATTTATTAACCCATTAAAAATGGATGACGTCCATAGCCATGGTTTGAAAAATACCACCTGGCCGGTTGCCGTCTGTATGCACATTCCTGTGTGTATTCAATCCATTGTGTGCATTACGCTTGGCTGCACAAGCCCGTATACCATACCAGCAACCAAATAACAGCCAGACAGAGGCAGTTTTAATAATAGTACATGTATATGACACGTTCAGAAATATTTTATTAAATGAGATTACCTTTTCCTTTCGAGGGTGCAGGTTCATCATCAGATTCTATAGTTAAGTCAGAAAAGGTGAGAAAATATCAGATATTTTCAGAATTTGTTTTTAAAGACTTGGATTCATAATGGAGACGGGACAAGAAATAAAAAAGTTACATCGTGGTTCTTTCCTGAACTTACAGCTGCAAACCCCATTTCAATTGACATCCGACAAACCACAAGGGAAACTGACTCGGTAATTTGAATTAATTTTCATAGAGAACGATAGCTAAGTTGGTAGAGCGCCGGTACTGTATTCCGGAGGTCATAGGTTCAAATCCCGTTCCTACCAGTTTTATTTGCTCAGTTTCTTTATTCAAATTACCTAGTCAGAAGATGGAATGTTTGCGTCGGGGGATGATGTAAATTGGAACAGAGTTCCAATTTACATCAAATTACCTAGTCAGTTTCCCTTGTGGTTTGTTTGCCAATATTATGTTAAAAAGTTGTATCCTCATTGAGTGATCCCCACAATGTCGCTTCCCGGGTTGTATCGTGAAATTGGGTGTGATCCCTGGCTATACGGCATTCTGGGTTTATGACTTCTGACTAGCGCCCACCCGAACAAAGATACTGACAATTTGGGAGACCACCAACATAGGACAAGTTGGCATGGTAGAGCGCCAGTATTCCGGAGGTCGCAGGTTCAAATCCCAATCCTGCCAGTTTTCTTTGTTCACGTTGAAAATTTGTTGGGGTTTTTTATCATTAGGCAACATCAAAAAAAATTTGTTGTTTCTCATCAGAACCCTTGTGGCGAAAAGGTCCGTCAGGGCAATTTATATTTTATAGTGCAGCGAGCTTGCTCCAAATGTATAGCGAATGCCGATCTGTGGCACGCACGGTGCCTGCAGTGCTTGTGTATACGCACCGCCCCGTACTATCCGTGCTCCGCCAGGACCACAGCCTTGATGATACTGTTTACTTCCAAGTTTTTCGTTATGTTAATGATTAAGCTATTTGCAATCGCGCGCGATCTGATTGGTCCTAAATTGAACGTCACGTTGATTAATTCATGCTACATGCACGCGTGAAAAACATGGCATCATCGCGCGATGAACGCGCGTTGGTTCACAAAGGTCAAAGGTAAAACATTCCATGTAGCTGATTGGACATTTGTAAATAAATAATTCAGATTCAGCTGCGCAAACCAAGAAGCGATTGGGCATTGGGAAACATACCAGACTAGATTTATTGATTTTCCCGGCTTCTGGCACATGGCCACTGACGTTACTATCATTACAGTAGAGTTCACACGGCCCGCTGTTGGGTCAGGTTGCCGGTGTTTATAATGCACCTATCAATTGCAAGACGGACCCTCGGACCCCGGGGGACGTGCGTCATGTCCCACTAATGTCAGTCAAATCGTGACGAATGGGGTGCGTCGAGTACGGCTTTGGTTCGTCGTAAATACAAAGCGGGTTGCGTCGCGGGTGCGTCATGGTGCGCCATGCAGTTTCAAGCTTGTTGCACTACATACGTAGCAATTTTGACACATTTTAATCGATCTATGTTAAAATCCAAAATACTGATATTTTGTTTGAATAAAAACTGCTGCAGATCTGTTATGATGTCTACATTTATACGGAATGAAATAAGTCAGCGACACCAAATTGCTTACCGCCAAAACGGGCCAAAACGTTTTAAATGCGTAGCTCGCTCGCTAGTCAGGGCTTGAAATGAACGACTTCTTACTGGCCGAGGTGCCCCACAAAAAATCTCCGTCTTTACGGCCAGTTTTGTCTTGCCCCATATTTACCTTGGCCGCCGTGCCCTTTTTGCAAAAACACAGCCACTACAATCCTTTATATCATTTGTTTTTTCGATGTCATGCCAGCCCTTCATAAAATCTCGCATGTTGGCGATCGTACAGAATTACATATACTTTGCACACAAACTGAATCTGGTCCAGTTTCGGAGTATGCCGATACTTCAAGCATCAACACCCCCACCGCAAGATTAAATGTGTGTATTCGTACGTACACACAAATCAGCAGGAGTATGTACATGTACGGCAACGTTTACGTGCAGTCAACGGACTTTCTTTTTCTCAGTACTTTGCACGTGCGTGCCTCACAATACACATCGATGTTCGTGTACGAGGAAACGCGCCCTTGTAGGCGGCGCTATGAAGCACGCCTTCGGCGCGCGCTACATACAGTACCGGCGCGGTAACTTCATGAACTTTGGTCACAACACGCGGTGTTCCGATTGTCAAAAGTTTCGATGAATAATTAGGCAAAAAAATTCGACAGAGAAAGAAGATTTCTGCACGTTAATTCACAGAACTTGATCTATTTTGTCTGTGTATGCATTTTCCGTGTTCATGAATTTATTTCGAGGTTGTACCGCTCGTACACCGCAGCGTGTTTTCCCGACATTTTCTACCGCAACACGAGGTTCATCGCCGCCCGCCACACAAAGTGCATCACGCACGCTTACCACCGTACGATAAACGGACAGTGTTGTGCCTTGTACTGTTCTGTACGTCGTGATCGCGTTGTGCCGTACGTTTCGTTAGTGAAATAGGAACCGAACTTGCCATTCAACATCGTCCTCAAAGTAATCCATGTAGAGTAGTATCCTCTGCACAAATTACAAATACGCACACGCAAAAGGTTGGCACGTGGTTTAGATAGGTCCCCGTGTATTAACGTGCACTGTGCGTGCGTTTATGCCGCTTCGGCGCGGCAGTGATGAGATTCGTTCGTTGACTTCATAATTATGTCCGTCATATTGGTCCGTCTTGGTGAGTTGTTTTCAAGACATGGTGCGTCAAAAATTGTGGTTTATAGCGTCAGTTTTACATGAATGGTTCGTCACGAACAGGGCGCAAGGGTGCGTCAAGGGACCCTAGGATCTGGCCTTACATTGAACACTGACGCACATTCCCCGGGGGTCCGAGGGTCCGTCTTGCAATTGATAGGTGCATAATAAATACCTCTCCAACGTGAGTTTTAACTGGTATTGTTTACAACAGCGTGTTTTATAGCGTATATATATAACAATATAAAAAAGATTCTGCTTGGAATTTCTGGGCGTCCGTTACATTTATATTTTAACTTTTATAATTATAAAATATAAAAAAATATCCACCCGGCACGAAAAATCCGCCTGGCCGCTGATGAGAAACAAGTAATTTTTTTTAGGTTGCCTAATAGTACATGTGTATGACACGTTCAGAAATATTTTATTAAATGAGATTACCTTTTCCTTTCGAGGGGGCGGGTTCATCATCAGATTCTAAAGATAAGTCAGAAAAGGTGGGAAAATATCAGATATTTTCAGAATTTGTTTTTTAAAGACTTGGATTCATAATGGAGACAGGACTTACAGCTGTAAACCCCATTTCAATTGACGTCTGACAAACCACAAGGGAAACTGACTCGGTAATTTGAATGAATTTTCATAGAGAAAGATAGCTAAGTTGGTAGAGCGCCGGTACGGTATTCCGGAGGTCATAGGTTCAAATCCCGTTCCTACCAGTTTTATTTGCTCAGTTTCTTTATTCAAATTACCTAGTCAGAAGATGGAATGTTTGCGTAGGGGGATGATGTAAATTAGAACAGAGTTCTAATTTACATCAAATTACCTAGTCAGTTTCCCTTGTGGTTTGTTTGCCAATATTATGTTAAAAAGTTGTATCCTCATTGAGTGATCCCCACAATGTCGCTTCCCAGGTTGTATCGTAAAATTGGGCATGATCCCTGGCTATACGGCATTCTGGGTTTGACTTCTGACTAGCGCCCACCCGAACAAAGATACTGACAATTTGGGAGACCAGCAACATAGGGCAAGATAGCTGATGAGTTGGTAGAGCGCTGGTGCGGTATTCCGCAGGTCGCAGGTTCAAATCCCAATCCTGGCAGTTTTCTTTGTTCACATTGAAAATTTGTGGAAAGAGTTCCATATCCGGACATCACTTATACCTCGTGCACAAAGTCTATGGGCCAAGTATTTTCAAAGAATAAGTCGAAATTTTTTCACTCCTAAATTCGTGTTTCTTCATCAGATTTACACTTTTTGGTCGTTTTAAAGTCATATTAAGGGAAAATAAGTGATGTCCGGTTATGGAGCTCTTTCCAAATTTGTTTGCGTTTTGGATGATTACCAAAGCTATCATCCCTCAAGTCTCTTCTAGTATAACAAACCCGAGTCATAAATGATGGCCGACTTCTTCATCTTGGCCGGCTTGCTGCCAGCCGGCCTCCTACTCCTCCCTGAATCCACAAAGTCATCTTCTTCATCCTCGTCTTCCAGCCGTCGCTTTCTCTTCCCTCCTGTGCCATTGGCTTGCCTCTTGCCCGACGGCTTGCTGCTCGGGTTCGATCTGGTTACCCCAAAGAAGCTACGGATGTCTTTGGTTGAAGACTGCATCAAACAAGAAAAATTAGGAAAAGATTTTACTTTAATACCCCCCACCAAAATCGGTAAGGAACAGCAAAATCTTGGAAAATAACCAACCCTCCTTGATAACAACTGTCTAAACATGTGGCACAACCTGTTATATCAAGAATTATGTCAGCAAAATCTGTAAAAAATGAGGAAGAAATCAACATGTATGTGAACACTTTGAGTGACTTTACAAGTTTACATGGTGCCAAGAACCTCCAACACAGAAAACACAAACTTTCTTCCCCTATATTGCACTAAAATGTCCCAACAAATTCTCAAAATTAAAGGTTGCGCCAAGTGTTTATACAATTATGAACACAAATGGATGGTTATTTTCCAAGATTTGCTGTTCCTTACCGATTTTGGTGGGGGGTAATAAAGTAAAATCTTTCCAAAAATTAACCAGTTCACACCGGGATTATTTTGACATTCACCGGACCTTTGCGTGTATACACGTCATCCGACGCGAACTAGTTAAATGACAATTTAAAAAGTGTGATACATTGTGCACTGGCAATAGGATTGTCCTCACTGATGTCCTGATGTCGTCATCACAGAAAGATTTTACTTTAATATCCCCACCAAAATCAGTCAGGAACAGCAAAATCTTGTAAAATAACCATCCATTTGTGTTTGAAATTGTATAAACACTTGGCACAACCTTAAATTTTCAGACTTCAGTCAGGAATTTGTTATGCAATATATAGGGGAAGAAAGTTTGTGTTTTCTGTGTTAGATATTCTTGGCACAGTGTATGGTCACTCAAAGTGGCACATATGTACATGTTAATTTCTGCCTCATTTTTTCACAGATCTTGCTGACATAAATCTTGAAAATCACAAGTTGTGCCATGTTTTGAAACTTGTTAACAAGGATGGTTGGTTATTTTCCAAGATTTGCTGTTCCTGACCAATTTTGACGGGAGGTATTGAAGTAAAATCTGTCCGTTATGACGACCATTAAATTACTTATTAGATCAACTAGGGATATACACTGGAGTTAAAATCACAGGGCGACCATGGAAATAGGTAGACATCATGGTAAACATTTTTGTGTCTCCCTAACTTAGTCATGGGGATTGTCATTTCAGAAATGACCACCCCCCCCCCCCCCCCCCCCCTCCCCTTGGGGCAACATTATCTTCCTGTGTAAAGGGCTGATTTTTGTTTTCCATTCAAAATAAGGCAGCATCGGACAGGGTAGGGGGGAATTGATGGGTGCATTATCATGACCATTACAATGCTGAACTGGTGGACAAATACGGCATGTTTTACAAGCTGCATTTTTATATTCAAATTAACGTTAGACCTATCCTAAATTCATTTCAATTTCATTTCATTTGATTTCCATAATTTTTTACATCACAAAACAACCTTCCATCAATGATTAAAACATTATTATTCCTTCTTTAAAAATGTAAGAAAAACAAACAATAGCCTATCCTAGATGAGAGGAAAAAATCTTAGTATGTAAGCCGGCCAATATAGGCCGACCTATATTGTCATTAGGATCACACACACACAAATATTCCCCCATTCAGTACCAGCTGCATTTTTCAATGCCATCAACATGCATGTCACTGATGTCAACTGCATCAGCAATCGTGGTCATCTGAACTCTGTGAATTATTCTTTTTTAAAGGTTTGATTCAGCTCATAATTCTTAGCAACAAACTGCAAGCGGTTCAGTTTTGGCTCAAATGTACGCCATATATTTTATAAACGTTGCAATAGCAGAAAAATCGTTTGACTTTGGTACCATTTTTGACGAAGATCTGTCAATGCCTTTCACCTTTCGCGCCACGCACAATCTACGCATGCCCAGCGACCCGTATTTCCAGGGTCAAATATAAACCGGTTTTAAATTGACCCCTCTGGATCGAAGTTTATCTTTCGATTGAAAACGATTACTTGCATGATTCTTTCAGTATTTGAATGAATTACTTGTAATAGTTGTAATCTTTTGAAGACACAGAATTTGAATTTTGTTTGAAAAAAAAGACACATTTAATTTCCTAACTAGTTACAGAGTTTTGTAACTAGTTAAAGTTATGCAAATTATGACCTTTGGTTGCACGGCATTCCAAACAAAAATGGCGGACGAATCAAACGGGTATGTAAACCTCTCCGTAAAATGTGGATTTCAAATGTGGCTGTCGCAATCAAAAATGAAATAAATTATCATGTTCTTCCTCCATGGTATAGCAGTATTGTTGATTTGTTTATTACTGTTCTTGATTTGTTTCATTGTTCACCGATTGTGAAATATTGGCCTCGAATTGACACACGATGACTGTGCTGTGTGTGTGGATGAAGCGGGGTCGAGGAATGACGTACATCATGGCTGCATTCGTACGTAGGCATGGTACTGCCTACTGGTACAGTGGTAGGCCTATGGGTGCACCACACTAATTCCAGCTCCATTGACAACAGTGTAAAATCACAAAGTTCAGGGCCCAATAACCTGTACCCCAACATCACTGGGGTCTACACAAACAAATGCCACTTATTGTCTGATCTTTTGTCTTTCCATTTTTTTCTATTTTTGGGGGGGTTAACCAATTACATCTTTAATTATTGACACAAAACAAACTCACCTCCCAAAAAGTCCTATTTCCCAAGCCGATCAACAGCCATTTTTAAAATGGCATCCCTCCACTTTCTCGGGCAAATAGTACCCATTTTTCAACAGTAATTTTATCAAGTCTGCACATGCAGATGGAAGCCCAGAAACCAGGGAGTTGATGCTGGGCTATGTTTACACAATCCCACAATTTTTGGAGGCACAAACTCTCCTTTTTCAAAATAAGTTGTGGGTATACATTTTATGTCGATGAACTGGCGCATAAATTCGGACATGAATTAGTGTACTGTAGTGCACCCCTATGTGCATAAATCGAATGGGGAAGATTGGGAAAAAGAGGACACATGAATGATGAAGTGGGAGTGAGTCAGGGAAGGGCAAAAGAGAGCACTGTTTTCCCTTTCAAAATTATCCTCCAAGCAGGGGAACGAGGCAACGAATCAGAAGTTTACGAATGGGGAACATTGGGAAAAGTCTACGGGGGTACGTCCAAAAAGCAGGTACCCCCAAAGTGGATACGAGGATATGCAAATGAGATACACAATGGAGTGCAAAGGAGATTTATTGACGGCCAGGACCACATATCCACGTATCCGCGTATCCGGATACGAGGTGGAATAGACGAGTGGAGGGGTATTCTCGCCGTCGGCATGACGTCACATCTTCCCCTTCGTTTATTGATTAAACACATGGCGCAGTTTATGTACAAATTCAAGTAAACTTGTACGCATGCAAACTCGTACAAAAACCAACTCATACATGTACACGTACACATGGCAACTCATACAAGTGTGTAAATACCGGCAATCGCGGACTCCCTATTGTCCCTCTTTTGTTTGTACTTTTTCAGAAGGCCTCCCCTATATTTTGTACACGAGTTTTAAATTGAATCATGGACGTTCGGTCAATTGTGGACCCTTTGTCTATGCCCTAACTCTTTTGTCCCTAGTCCACGATTGCTGGTATTTACAAACGCATACACATGCCAACTCATACATATACGAACTCGTAATTATATGCGTAGCAGACCTAATTTTTTAAAAACCCAATACAAAAGCCAAAAACGGTGAACAACTGGGCCTAATCTGCAACTGTTTGCATAAAGTTAAAATTTTCCGGTTCGAAATTTGTTGGCTTGGGTTCAAAGGAAGCAAGCACGGTCAGTAAACAAACGTGGCCTTACCCGATAATGATTAATCACACTTTTTTACTCCCTGATATCCTCAAGAATACTTCGGCCTCATTCCGCCGATTGTGACATCGTCGGCTACCGGAGTCCCTTCAAGCGGATGACGTCACTGCCCGAAGGAAGGGAGGACGCCCCCAGGAGACTTCAGCAGCAAGTGCCGCAGCTTTCCTCCCCGGTGCGTTCGGACTCGCCTCTGCGCATGTGGTCACCGTCCCGGACCAGGCAGGGAGCGTATGCGGGATTTGCGTCACCATTGGTGAGTCAGTCAGTTGGCATTTTTTTTTACTTTACATTAATTTTTTAAAGTGAACAAAGAAAACGAGCAGGAGCGGGATTCGAACCTGCAACCTCCAGAATACCGTACCGGTGCTCTACCAACTGAGCTATGTTGGCGGTCTCCCAAATTGTCAGTCTTCTTTGTTCTTTCTTTCCTTTTAATTTTCACAGATTTGAGCGAGGAAAGATTTTACTTTAATACCCCCACCACCAAAATCGGTCAGAAACAGAAAAAAATAACCCTCCTTGATAGCAACTAGATCTAAACACGTGGCACATCCTGTTTCAATATTTATGTCAGCAAAATAAACATGTACGTGAACATATTGAGTGATTGTACACTGTGCAAAGAATATCTGACACAGCCTTGTGTTTTATGATACCCGCGGGGAAAAAAATCAAACTTTATTCCTCAATATTACATGAAAATTTCCCAAAGTCTCAAAATTAAAGGTTGTGCTACATGGGTGTGTTTCTAAAAATGAATGGATGGTTATTTTGTTAGATTTTCCCCCATTCCTGGCCCATTTTGATTGGGGGTATCAATGTAAAATCTTTCCTGTATTTTTTTTTTATTTTCTTTTTATTTTTACAGATGTGAGGGGAAATACATGTACATACGGTTATAAAAACGTCCTTTTTTTCTTAAATTTTGAATTTATTTCCTATTTGCTATATTTGCTTGTGCTATGTCCGTGCTCCGATAGAAAGTTTCAATTCGATAGAGCTGTGCCGAATATACCGAATTATTTGAATATTCAATCATCAACTGAATATTTGAATATTCGATCATCAACTGAATATTCGAATACCTTTTTACAGGTTCGAATATTTGAAGAAAAAAAGTTACGGCACTTAACAATGTCAAATGGCACTTTTTTGACGATAACTTTTTGCGGAGGGAGGTTTATTGTTCCCGTCCGTAAAACCCTTATAAAATAATTATTGCAAAAAGGCAGGCTTTAGTTTCGTTTCTGATTATCAGAACGTCATATGTACCCGCAATGATCTTGAGACAACAGGCATAGGCAAAAGTCAATCGGGCGGTCCATAATATCGATCGCCGCACGTAAAACACCACCGTGCTTTGCGTGCAACTTTTTACCGGCGCGGCATGCAGTTGCAGCTGACGTATGAAAAACTTGATCGGCAAGTATCGAATATTCAGTCAAACACAGTTTCGAATAATCGAATACTAAATTAATCGAATACTAAATTATTCGAAAATGAACAGCCCTACACATTCGATGAATTTTCCCCTACAAACAAATTATGCGGAACAAAAAAAATGCATTTTAAAGAAAAAAAGCACCGACTATACTCTGCAATCTGCATTGTCGTCTCGAATTTTATTGTGTTCTACACATGAAGATTGCGCTATACAATTGAAAATTTGAAACTGATTAAATCTGTTACGTATCGTTGGTCAATTTCTTATGGATTGTCTCGTTAGAAAGCTTAGAACTTATGCTAACAATTTAGCAATAGAAATTTATTTTTTAGGGTGTCACGCCCAGAAAGCATGGATGCATCATCTTTAAGCAATTCATTATAATCCCGTCTCAAACGCAAGATGCTAAATTAATTCATTATATATGCAAGGGGCTTACATCTAAACATTGCATTATTATACACTTTTAAATCTGTATTCTTTTATTGACGGAAAATTGCATTTTTAAAAACATTTCTGTGATTGCACATGTAAAGGATGTCTTTCCGATGCCCAACGAAAGCACATTTTTTTCTTCAGAAATTGATATTACTTAAAAGGTCACGTCTTCCTTCACAGTGAGTAAACTCCTCCTTGTGAGACGGAAACGAGAGGTATCGAATATTGGAATATTTGGTCAAGCCCAGTCTCGAATAATCGAATACTAAATTATTCGAAAATGAACAGCCCTAGGCTTGCCAACACCCATACATGTAGCTCCAGTCGTTAACAACCTTTTTGAGCATGCTACACACACCTGCCATCCTGAAAGTTGACGCCATCGTTCTAAATAGCAGAGAAATCGCTGTTTCCTAAAGGGGGTTGCAGCCAAAATGAGCCCTGGTCTCATATTAGGATATTGGCAACCTTAGAAACCTCCCAGTTTGTGACACGTGTAGCGTAGTACCCTCAGGTTTTTTTGGGTTTAAATGGAAGTTCTTTTTGCAACAATTGTGCCCCTGCACCAGCAAGTGTCCGGCAGTCTCCTGATGACGAACAGAGCATACATGTACTGTTCGAAACAACCCCACAGAACTTTAATAAAAGAATTAAATTTCACATGGTGTTAGGCCCAAAAAATAAAAAATATTCGGTCTCGGGTCAGACCAAAGTGCCGGAATTGATGCGGCGATGCGGGTATTTTTTTCCTTGTTTGCCTGGGTACCCTAAATGCTTTCCTTCACGTTTTCCATACAGCCAAGACAACTTTTAATGACTTGGACTTTGCCTCTAAAAGCCCTGCTACACATTCAGAACAACAGAACCTGTTTTTTAAATACAGACATAAATTAAAGACTGCCAATGGTCCAAAGCCAGCTTTTAGACATTGCTTTATTTATTTTTATTTTTGTAAATGTACGTATGCTGCATTTATGTTTAGACCATAAAAAGCAATGTGGTTTTTAATTGCTAGCTGGGACCAGAGGCCTTTTTGCGTAGCTACCGCGAATTTTTAAGAAAAAACAATTTACGCACATGATCAGAATCGACGCTCGCTGACTAGAGACTGAAAATATGTGTGTTTTTTGGCCTTATCGCAAACCTTCCATGCTTTGTTCATGTCCACCATGCAAACCTACAAGTCTCATAAATTAAGAAACTTTAACCACAGATAGGGGTGAGATTTCCCCGGGATTTTTCCTGATTTCAGGATTTTTTGGTGAGCACGTCTTCCAGATTTCCAGAGGATTTTTTTGGGTTGGATCCTGAAATTCTTTTTAATCATTCCAAAATGACCTCTGCAACCTGACGCAGTCTTTTAATTCTGATGATGACCCTATTTTTGGGAATCTTGTACCCTAAGGCCGTGTCCGAAACGGACTTCCAGAGCTACGGCTACGTCTATTGTCAGCGCGTCCCCGTGTATTTTCAATGGGCGCAGACCTAGACCTAGCTCTAGACAGCTGATTCGGATGCAGCCTATCTTTTGGTAGAATGTGCAGTTTGCTATTAAAATCAAATGTCTCCGACTGTTTCGTGGATTTTTGTCCTCAAATCCCATCCCTGGATCATTTGCAATGATTAATTGCTCTGAACTGTAGGATTTGTGTGGCATCCGTGGTTGCGATCTAAAGGTGAAGAATTGACGGTGCTTTCTTGCATACAGCAGGGAAGAGCAACTCGCACGGAGTGTCGTGCCATTTTCCCTCGGCGTTAACCGCATAAAGCCACTTGAAGATAGCCACGCAGCGCTGATTCCCACTACTGGGCTGGCCGCTTTCCCAGTTGCGGTAGCTCACAGCGGTCGCTCCATCCAGGCACTCCCAGTTGTCTAGCAATTTGAGGTCATTACAGCCCAGCCATCCGGCTTGAAATTTCCCATCGCCGTCGGGAATCAAGGACATCATAAGATGGTTCTCCACGTCGGACCTGGGTGCCGCCAAAAAGCCGCCAAGTTGGGTACACAGGTCGCTGGCTCGGGCGTAGACTACCTCTTCCTCCGTTACTTTGTAGCAAGCTTCTCCCAACTTCAGCCAGCTCTTAGGGCACGTGCTCAGAAATTCCGTCTTGGTAGATGTGCATTGTTCACGTCCTGCCGATGCAATGCTACCGAGGACATGTCCCAACATCGTCACCAGCAGAAGACACGCAACTGCCATTTTTCGCTCAGTATTCAAGATTTTTTTTCAGTTAACGTACAAATTTCAGTTTGGGCAGTTCAGTGGAGAAGGTTGTCAAATGAAGTCAGTTGATTGAAGGGCCCGAGTTTTACTCAAGAATGTCAAGTCCACACTTTTACAATGTATACACGTATGTAGTTAATTACTTTGAGAACATTGTCAATATGTGCAGTTGGAAATGGCCCTTGTCAGCAGTGGCTACATTATATGCTGAGAGTCGGTACAGTGTGTTTGCACAAATCTGGAAATGCCAAGCATTCTGTTTTTGACCAAGACTTGAGACTGATTTTAGTAAACTTCTTGAAGATTGGATATTAAAATTTAATCCACCATCGGTTCATTCCATCATGAATAGAGTGTCATTGTCAAACAGGTCTTTCTGTAATCCCTGCACACCTTCTGAATTAATCCAAAAATCAATTTTGAATTTTTATCTTCAGTGCGTGACAGCATATTCTAGGGGAATATATAGTATTGTTTGAAATGAAAAAAATAAGCAGTTTTTCTTGGTCGTTGGACCTTGACCGTCGATGTAATCCTCGAAGGATAGAAAGATTTGAAATAGGAGTGAGAATGGACTGGTATTGATTAAACCCAATTTCCAAGTTATCCTAATTTTTTTAGGATTTTGAGATTACGCTGTTCGGCCAATCAAAACACGGGCAAGCGGCATTTGTCTTATTCCTGACAATGTACATTGTACATGTATACATGTGTACATTGTATACATTGTATACATTGTATATGGGTCATTCCATAAATTTGGGGTCTAAAAGTGTAACATTTTCGGTGTCCCTGTTTAGATGACATCACATGTATAAGATTTTGCAATTCAGGACACATGCCTTCTACGGTATCTCCAAAAGTGATTGTGTAAAAGCAAAGTACCTGCCAAACAAGTACAAAATAGTGTGAAGTAGGGGTGTGCATTTACGGGTAGTAAAAGAACCGGGTACCTAATTGAAAAACTACGGGTACCCGGGTACCCGTTAAAGAAACCCAACCCAAAACTTTCAACCCCGGAAGTTGCAATAATGTCTTTCTCTGAGATTCAAAAGTCTTATTTCAGACAAAAGTCTGAAAAATCTCATGCCTGTCCGGTAAACATGATCACTTCTCCGCCATTACATGTTCCGGTACGTGCATGCGCCGGCATATCACAAAAGACAGAAGCTTTATACAGTTGTATTTATTGTGGAATGAGGCATGCTATTATGTCTGGTCGAGGCTCTTTATCCATACCCAGACTACAAAAACCACAACCGGTAAATTCCCTTTATTGTCAATTTTCGTGAGCGTCACGGTCATAAACATGAAATATGTGCTGGTTACCCATGTAGTCGGTTTTTAATTTTGAAAATTCCTGACAAATAACATTCGAAACCTTTCCTTTTTCATTTTCTGGGAAGTTACTATGCGATAATGTAAAGTTGTACGGGTACTCGATTCCATAATCTGGAACCGGTTCCTGACATGAACGGTCGGGTACTCGGGTACCCGGTTCTGATGCACACCCCTAGTGTGAAGTCAATTTTAATGATACTTGATGGGAAATTACACAGGTCAGGTGTAACAGGGACACCAAAAAATGTCACACTTTTGGACCCCAAATTTATGGAATAATACGTGTGTGTTAGCGTTGATACTTGCTGGATACAAGAAGAGCGACATAATATGAGTATCTTGTGATACAATATACATGTAGGCCAGTTCTAATAGGATTTAATCCCATTGTGTGATGTGTAGAGATGGCTTAAATACAAAAATTCCAAAGTCATTATGTAAATGTTTTTAAAAATGTTTATTTTTTTTTTTTTTTATATATTATTATTATTATTATTATTATTATTATTTTTTTTTTTTTTAGCCAAGCTTTTCTCTGTTCAAGGCAAGTACATGTAGATTTTCTTTTGGTAAACACTAAACCTTAATTTTGCCCCTGAAAATGTTTCTTTTCCCTTAAATTTTCTTTATAGACTCCAATGACTACTGTACATTGTACATTGTACATCCATATCCATACTGTATACATATAGTGGGCTTTGCTTTCTCTGGAGCTCAAGTCTCTATTTTTCATTGACCCAACAGAATTATCATTTCGTTGCCAGGCAACATTCTTAATTTTCCAATCAATCAGTGTGCCGTTGTGTCTTTTGGCGCTGTGTAAACAGTGTGTTTGCCAGTTGGTAGTCTGAGTTTGCATACATGTATGTACGCTGCTGCGAATACATGTATACATTGTAGATCATGAACTGAGTAAAAACAAAAAAATTATAATTTTACTTGCCTTGAGGTTTGGTTGGTGTGCAGTCAATGGACATTTGACAGTTAGATATTGTAATCTTATCTGCACAGTCACTCAGGACGTCACTATGATGAATGTACTACTGTTTAGGATAGATTTTTTTATTTATTTTTTAATCTTATTGAAATCACACAGTACAAAGCCATTCTAGGTAAAGGGTTACGATGCTGAGGTGGTGGGGTTGGCCACATTTTAGGTTGCCAGCCCTACCACCCTTACGGTTTTCCTCGGCCCAGATCTAAATAGAGGATAATTCTTCAACAGATTCCAGAGAAATTATCCCAATTTTCAGAGCTATAGACCCAGGTGGGATAACTTCCACCCAGAGATGTAGTCGAGTCCATCACAAGTCCCTGCAAGTCCCTGCAAGTCCATCACAAGCCCTCCAGTCCTAATCCCAATCACAAGCTATTCAAATGAGCTTTGACAAAGGCATTCCTTTGTCATTGTTCATCCAGTTACTTGTGACCGGCTTTATGAAAGGCCTTCTGACTGGGCTTGCGAAAGTACTTGTGAAAGGACTTGCAGGGACTCGACTCCGACTCTGGATCTAAATATAGGATAATTCTTCAACGGGTTCCAGTGAAATTATCCCAATTTTCAGAGCTATAGACCCAGGTGGGATAACTTCCACCTCTCTCAGGCGTTTGCCAAATCTGCTTGGATGAGCTGCTGGAAATGCATCAATAAGCTGTCTGCTGCCCCCTATGTTCCAAATGTGTCCAGCCAAGATCGATTTTTCTCTGGCAATAAAAACACCTGCCCGTCCAAAGCGTCCATTCACCATTGGCAAGGATTCAAAGCTAGATACAGCTACAATTGGCACACGATACATTCTACGGTAATCTGAGCCGTTGTCATAATATCCGACTCTCATGAATGTCCGACTCTTTACCCATGATGCATTGCAACTAAGGCTGTTTGATATCCATCTATTTTGATAACGAAATATCAGCCAAAAAATATCGCGATATTCGATATCGTGATGACGTCAATAAAAATGAAGAATAAAACAAAATTATGATGGAAGGCGATCACCACGGCATCATGAGATTGGGGCCATCAGGATCGGGCCTGTGCGGCCCGCGGGGATTGAGCTCGGATCCGCTAAAATTTATTATCGGGGCCGGCTACCGAGATCGCGAATCGGGCCGGGGCAGGCAAGATCGGGGCAGGCAGGATCGGGTGGGCGGCTGGGTTGACAAGGTTTCACTCGTTGAGTAGTTGGAGTACGACGACATTTACCTTCAGTTGGCTTCTTTATGGCACTTCAGAAAGACTAGCGTTTGTTTCTATTTTACCATGGACGCGTACGATCGCCAGTGAGCTGTCGTATTGTATGTCTTGATCCATTCTCACCCCGGTTCTTTTCAGAACCACCCATCTTCCCAGAAGAGATTATTTTCACATGGTGTTGTACCTGTAATCTTTCAATTTATTTCTGTTGTAATTTCTTAGATTTATCAGTCAACACGAACTACATGTACATGGTGTGTTGGATATTGTTGTATTCAGCAGCGTAGATCAAGATATATATTCAGTTTGTGGCTTTGCACTGATCTGACAATCAAATTTAATCTACTGAGAAACTTACATTATAAATAAAACAGCTGCTTGGGCCGAGCTGTTTTTCTCAATTGTTTTAATCAGCAATTGACGCTTAATACCTACTTAATTAAAACTAACATGCGGAGTTTGTGTCATCTCCTTCCATTACCCTGGGTTTAGATCACAATATGATCCCTGTTTACACGGTAAACAAGGTGCTGAGCTGTGTCAATACAGGTCGTCTGGGCCGCGCAATTATAATTCATAATTATTGAATTACCTGCGTGCGTGTTGTTGGTCTTACATGTACTCTGCTGTGAGTAAATTAGAAGTATGTATGTACATGTATGTGTGAGTTTGTATCATAGCTATTCAAACCGTGGACCTTAAACAAAGAGGACATGAGGGTCCACGATTGAGTCAAGGTCCACGATTGAAAATCGTGTACAAAACATATGGGAGGCCTTCCGAGTATAAACAAAAGAGGAGCAATGGGAGGTCCGCAATTGCCGGTGTTTACACACTTGTGCGTGTATTTTCACGTGTACAATGTAAGCACGAAATGAATGACAAGAATGTGACATCATGTGTGTATATATGGTAGGGATGTGTATTTACAGGTTATACGGGAATCGGGTATCCGTTCCCTTTGAACACGGCTGACGTCTATAGCCGCGGTGCCGGTTGAATTCGCCGAACAAAATAAGAAGCCATTTTTACGGTGGTGCCGCGCTCGCGTGCAGGCTGCCCTGCGTGCAGGCTGCCCGCGTTCTTTAATTTGAGTCGCGTGCGCATTTTGGCAAGTTGAAAACACCCTGTTGGTCGAAGCTGCGTCGAGCGCGTGTGCGTCTAACACGCACGCGACTAACGCGCACGCGAGCGCCTCGCCACCGCAGTAAATGCTTCTAATTTTGGTCGCTGGATTATAGTCTATAGCCGCATTTTCTGCATTTTCAATCCATTGTTGGATTATTGTGTACGTTACACTTTAGCTGCACAAGACTCTTGTGTCTGTTTCGCTTGGCTGCACAAGCCGGCCTGGCATACCGACACCCCATTAGAACACCCAGGCGCAATTAAGGGGTTAATTATAGAAAGCCAATCCCAAAAATTAAATCTCGGAAATTGATGTTCACATTTCTCGTAAAGGTCCGCCATCGGTGCATCAATGCAGCAAGATGCAAGTGTGTACAGAGAGCTATAGCTTCGCCGTGTAAATTGCATTTTTGCAAGCATCAAGCATCAATCTGTTTGTTTTTCCATGTACCCTGGTTTTCATTTTGAAAATTCTCCACAAATGACATTCCTTTAGTTCTTAAGGGTCCCTTCACTTTGCCTGAGGTAGGGTCGGCTGATTTAAATCAACATGATGTATAAAATCAGTCAGTCCTTATTTATTTTGCTAAAACAAGACTTTTACAAAAAATATTGATTTAAATCGCGATTTAAATCAGTTATTTAAATCAACGTGGATTAAAATCAGCCAACTCTGGCCTGAAGTATACGACCTATGTCTTTTTTGATTTGTCATCTCCCCTAAATCAGTGATTTAAATCAAAGTGGATTAGAATCAGCCAACCCTGGCCTGAAGTATACGACCTACATGTATGTCTTCTTTAATTTGTCATCTCCCCTAACCTCAGCTGGGAGAAGTATTGTATTGCCAAGAGTGCTTCCATGCGAGTTGGTTGTCTTTATCGAGCTGGGAAATATCTACCTCCTGATGCTATCCTTTACCTATTAAGAGACAACTGTACGTCCACTTTATGGAGTACTGTTCCCACATCTGGGCTGGTGCTTCTGCTTGTCACTTATCTTTATCAGACAGAGTACAGAAGCACATTGTTAATTTGGTTGGAGAAGAGTTGGGCTCATCCTTACAATCACTCTCTCCCCGGAGATCTGGTGCTACTCTTTTTCTACAGATATTTTCATGGTAAATGTTCCACCGGCTTGTCCAGCTTGGTTCCTCCAGTTAGGGTGTTTGAGCGTGAAACTCTACCTTCCGCCTGTTCTCACCAATATACTCTAGCTGTACCTAGATGTAGAACGAAAAGCTATGCCAGTAGTTTTTCCCTCGTTCTGTACCTCTGTAGAATTCTTTGCCTGGTGCATGTTTCCCTTCATCATACGATCTCTGCTTTAATAAGAGGAATCTCAATTTCTACCTTTATGCATCTTTGATTCTTTATCTTTTTGTACATTTGTAGCCTGTGGTACCTTGAGTGGCTTTTAGCCTCGATCGGAGTGAACTTGCGTAAAAAAAACAAGTGGGATTCTATTCAAAAATCCAGTTCCCACTAAACATAAGAAATGTTTTTCCACAATTTACTATATTTTGCATTGTAAAAAACAAAAAAATGCATTTTGGGCGTTTTTGGCATCAGGTCCATATCATGAACAAGCCGGCCAGGTTTGAGTCCAGTGAGTTGAGTTTAAGTCCAAGACAGTGCCATTGTACATGTACGAAATGTTGAGTTTTTGAGTCTCGAGTCACGAGTCGTGCATTATAATGTCTGTACTGTGTACATCAAGCCACTGCAGAGTGCACTGGCATTAACCATTAGCATCAATTTACACCCAACAGCATAATGCAGATGTTCATTCTAAAAGCGTGCGAGTGAGTTTTACGTGTTGAGCAGAACTATTTATGTCGGAGTTGATTCACGATCACCTACTCCAGCTGAGGTTGAGTGGGCATTACACTTTCAATCCTATCATCAGCGACATAGAGAGACGTGGCGTGTGACCGTGTTTTTGTCGGGGTCATATAGAATATGCCCCGAAACCAGACGAACCTGATAAATCTGAGTTAATAGGGCTGTCCCGAATATACCGAATATTCGATTGTCAACCGAATATTCAAATACCATTTTGCGGGTTTAAATATTCGAAAAGATATATATATATGCACATACAGATACGACTCTGATGCTATTTTAATAGAAAAGTTACGGTGCTTAGCAGTGTCAAATGCTGCATTTTTGTCAGTCGTAACTTTTTGTGGACAGAGATTTATTGTTCCTGTCTTTAAAACCCTCGATACAACAGGGGCATGCAAAAAATGCCGTTCGAACGGTCCATAATATCGATCGCCATACGTAAAACACCGGCGTGCTTTTATGTGCAATTTTTTTTTACCGGCGCGGCATGCAGTGAAAAACTTGATCGGCGAGTATCGAATATTTGAATATTCGGTCAAACCCAGTTTGACTAAATTTTTTGAAAATTAACACCCCTAATCTGAGTGTCAGTTTAAAAGGAATAATGAATTTAAACGTTTGACTGTCTTCTATGTTGTGCTGACAGACATAATTTCGCTAGGTCTCTTCGTTTGTAGCAAATTAACCTTTTGTTTTTGTTTGTATGTTAAGTATGTTTTGGGGCTTTTGTTTGTTTGTCTGTTTTTGTATGTCCTGCAAATCCTCATATTTATCCTGTACAGCTGTTTTATATAAGAAGGCATTTATGAATGGAAATACAAAAATGTGATGACTCGATTGTGACCAGTCTGACCTCGTAGGGTCGTCACACCACATATAATGGGAGACTTTGAGACATGTGGTGGCAGCAGACCTACCGGTCCTTTTCCATTGTTCTCACCAGTCGTGCGCGTGCTCAGAACAAGGCGCGCATGCTCAGAACAAGGCACGCATGCTCAGAACTACACGTGTAGCAAAAGGACTTGTATGTCTGCTGCCACCAGTGTCGCAAAAAATCTCCCATTATCACTTTTGAGTGGCATGGTTCAAAGAGTAACCAGGTCACTTGCACATTTAGTGCATGCAGTCGTGCTTTCCTATACTACTGAGGACAATGCTTTGTGTTTCCTATTGTTCCTTTAATATAACACAACCCCATAGACTAAGCACGTATTTTTACGTCCGAGGACCGATTTTAACAAAAGACTGACTCCCGAGGACAAGAAAGATTCCTTTGTATTTTCTTTCTCCTCTTGTCCTCGAACGTATACAGTACATACATGTACGTGTATATCCGTGTGTAACATGCTATACTTTCCTTGTCTCGTTCAGTTCATTTCAGACGACAAACTGACACACTTCCCAGGGGCGAATTTCAATAAGCGGTCTTAAAGCTGTCTATGCGCTCTGTCTGTCAGACGGTCTATAAGTAAAACAATTTGAAAATGATTTCAAATGGGATAGAAATGTTGATAACATACATGTAGTTATTAATAAACGGGCTAATAGTAAGATTCACATGTTACGTGTGCTTAAAATGTCACAGTCTTCCATCTCATGATCTTATGACGATTTATACATGTTTTATTAGACCAATTACTGAATACGCTGCTCCAGTGTGGAATGGGGCACTGACTAAACAACAAATAACTCATATTGAACGAGTACATAGAAGAGAGCCCTTAAAATAATATTGGGATCAAATTATACAACTTACGATGATGTTTTAACTAATTGTAACTTACAATCTTTAACTGATCGAAGAAAATCGTTGTGTGTGGCTTTTTATAAAAAAAACATCAGAGAGAACAAATCAATTTAAACAGTTAATTCCACTCAAAAATAATACTAGGGTCTTAAGAAACAACTTAAAAATTCCCGAAATCCGATGTAAAACAAAACGAATGCAGGACAGTGCAATACCATACTTAATTTAATTACACAATATGGAGCAATAATGTGGTTATATATAATATTGTGTTTCGTTCTATGTCTTTTTTAATAGTTCATCAATTAACTTTTAAATGTAATTTTTACTATGTAAATCCATTATAATTAAGGGAATAAATATGTGCTGGGCTGGTTTTAAACGTACGTTTAAAACCGCCTTGGGGCCTGGGCACTTGATAATGACCCGAGCCGAAAATACCTTTTTGTATAATTAAGCAAAAACCACCGAAAATTATAAATTTCCAATGATTTTGTTCAATTTTTTTTTACCTTGGTTTGTAAAACACCCCTTCAGCTAATTAATGGTTCATGCCACGCGAGAGTTGTGCTAAACATTTCCCTATATGGAAATTGACGCGCGCGCGACGCGCTCGCCAGGTGGTGCAGAACGCAGCAGTGCCGGTGTAGTGTGAAATTATGGACTCTAAATACGGACGTATCGGTAGTATTGCGCTTGCTTTATTAGGAGAGTGACTGGTCGCTCGAGTGTTCAACCAATAAAATGGACCAGATTTTGTAGGACTCTACATTTCGTGTGACACCGGAAAAAATGTTTAAAACCGCGCCGTGTTAAACAACTTCCAGCTGTGTTTAAACAACCGTTTAAACACACCCACGTGACAGGCTCTCGACCAATAGGGATCAATAAACCAATATGAAATATAAACAAATTGCAATGACACGGTTTAAGTGTTTAGACAGTCTTAAAGTACATGTACATGTAGTTAGCCTGGGTTGGGCTGGCTTAAGGCGGTCTATAAGTTTAGCTGGGCATTAGATGTAACCTAATTGATATTGAAAAATTGGTATATATTCGTGAATCGCTCGCAAGAATTACTTTTCAGTTGAGTTATGAATAATTTACATGGAAGAGCACTGCGTCAAGAGAGGATTTTTTTGGGATAGATTGGACCCTTTAGATAAATATGACGACACAGAGTTGCACCGTTAAATACAGATTTCCTTGACGATCAATCTTGCGATTGACAGATTGATGTTTTGCAAAGCGCGCCACGTGTCCTGTATCATGGTAACCATGGAGCATTTGTTCGTCAATCATTACTCCTTGCAGGATTAGTAAATTGAAGACCGGCTTATTGCAATGGGCTTGGTTTAATAGCGTCTTTATCCAAGACCGTCTAAGAGAGAAAGCCGGCTAATAACGGATTGGTTAAGCCAGCCGGCTAAGACCGCAGTAGTGCAATCCCCACCTCTGATCATCGAGTTTCACCAAACCCAATTCTGCTCAGAACCGCACAGCTCATCAGGCACATTTACCAATCTTTTGTACTGAAATTTTCCGTCTTTTTGTTTTTATAAATGTTTTAGATTTTAGAAAGTAGTTTTGGGCCGGGGGTATTTTTAGTTTTCATTTTGTCGACCTGTGAGGATCAGAATATTGAAGCGCAAAAATCTTAGGAGACTGCAGGGGTGATTTCAAACGTGTCCAGTTCATTAATTCTGATGTTTGCGCCGTCCTCCCGGGACATTCTAAGCCCCCTCTAATGGAAATCTTGTAAGACCTGAATTCTTTGACCCAAATTCTTGTGGAGGATGGCATCTCGCTCTAATTTTTTCACTTTCCTGATCAGCGTGCCATCGGGGGAGAAGGTTGTTGACCGGGAAACAAGTGAAAGAGGGGGCGGGGGGGGGGGGGGGGGGGCCTCGGAGGAGGAATTGTCAGTGCGTATCGATCGCAACAAAAAGGACATTCTGTGAGCAATTTATGTATTAGAAATACAAGTCGGCGTACATGTAGTACTGTACATGTAGACTATGGAGGTTTCACACGTGTACAGTACACTGCATTTGAAAGTTAACCTGGGAATGGGAGTTTCTCTTCACACTTTTTCTCTTCCAACGGAATTCATTTTCATTTTACAAAATGTGAAAAAAAAATCCGACAAGTGGGAAAACATTTTTCACGCCTTTTCCCACATTTTGAAAACATTTTTCATGCCTTTCCTCACAAGTGGAAAAAATAATTTCCCACTTGAATTCGCAGTGGGCAAAAGTTGCATGCGAAATGCGAATGTAACTGCGAATTCTTTTTGGAAAATTTCCCATTCCCATTAGCAAGTGTTAACTTTCAGTGGTAATGTACATGTACTGTACACTCAATGCCTACATGATAGTACACATGTACATGTGACGATTATCTTTGATTTTGTCACGTATATGTTGCACACTTTGCAGTTTGTGTTGACTGCTATAAATCCAGCAACAGCTTCTTACCATTGTTGGATTTTGTTGGGTTTTGTTGGGTTTTGTTGGATTTTGTTGGATTTTGTAGGGTTTTGCAGGGTTAGGGTTAATAGCCAATGAAAAGAAAATCTGCATCTCATCATGAGTAAAACATGTAGAGTGATGTTGAAGATTTAAAACGTGATGAAAAAATAAAAATAAAAATAACTTATTCGTTGACCATTTTTTGAATGAAAAAAAATAGGAGATCTGTTAAATTATATTTGTTTTTCCCAGTTTGGCAGAAAATTGTCAGCTCTTAAAAATAAACTGGCCTCAGGTGGCCTGGATAGTGAATAGAATTTTCCTTCCGGCTTCGCTCCGAGTCTTACTGCTTTTTTTGTAGCCGTCCCACTGTGGGGAAACACACAACCAATTTGACTAATTGATATAAAAACCATCCGTGTCAAATTCGCATAAATCTCTTGTCACCTACGCACGGGTTGCAAGGGTCGTCACCGTGACAAGATGTCAATACTCTTCTCCTTGAGTAGGCAACGAGGCCCTCTGCACAACCGAGGATTGCTTGCGATGGATGGATGTCGTGATGCGATCCTTGGTTGTCATGGCAACGGAGGCAACTAGGGGTGGGTGTGAGCACACGCGCGTGTGTATGTGATGGACTTCCTGTCTCAAATTCAGCCCCCTTCTGTACCACGCATTGAATGCACCAGAGCTTTAAAGTGTTGGTAAATTCTTTTGCTCGGTTTTTTTTAAAGGCACATTATGTACGTGTAGTATGTAACATTTGCTTTTGCTGTAATTTTCAGAAATCAATGAATTTTGGGTTTGTATTTTATGGAAAATACTGTAACACTGATGTTTTTAGATTTGTGTGTGCATACATGTACATGTACATGTAGATGCTGGTGGGGAAAAAGAGAAAAAAATGCTAATAGATATCAGGGAATTATCAAGTTGGGAAACTAGACTACATGTAGCTAGCGGCTTGCACCCATTCACAGATGTGTATTAACCAATTGGCAAACAAAATGTGGACAAAAAAAAAGTTGGTAAATCGGGGGAAGTACATGTACATGTATTTGAAGAAAATCCGTTTTTTTTTCAACGATGGTCACTGGAAATTGATATAAAAAATCCACTTTTCTTGAAAATGACAGCACACCAGTGTTGTAGTCGAGACCAGGCACAAGACCATGCACAAGACCATTCACAAGACCAGCTTGTAACAGGCACAAGTAACAGCATAAACCATGACAAAGGAATGCTTTTGTTACAGTTCATTTGAATAGCTTAAGACTTGGATTATTAAGACTGCTGGTCTTGTGCTGGTCTTGTGCTGGTCTTGCAGGGTCTTGTGTGGTCTTGTGATGGTCTTGACTACAACACTGCAGCACACCAGGTGCCATGATTTCACAGGATGCTTGAGACTATTATTCACTCAAAATCAAGTGTTAACCCTAACCCTCCAGGGTATTTTAACTAGAAACCCTGCCAGACGCATCAGATTGCATACTTTGTCACATTGACTTGTGTGCAGAGTGCAGCAAAGTGGAGCTGTCACCACAGATGCACTGTGCTGCGTCTGGCAGGGTTAGGGTTAAGGTATTTCATAATAATTCAGTAGTTTCGTTTTTTGATGTTTGCAAATGTGTTGTACATGTACCTTTGCCAAACAGACAGTCGATTTTATTCCCATCTATTCCTACTTTGGCCTCATGAAGAGTATAAAAAAAAGAATCAGTTCGATAAAATTGAACTTTAGAAATAATGGATGGCATGTTATAGGAAGAGTGTGGTTGTGGTGATGGGAACTACAGCTATAAAGCACGTCATTGGTCAGTGTCAAAACCTGCTGCCTACAAGCATGATATCCTCAGCACACACGTCACGTACCGGTACAGGAAGATGAATAACCCCTGTCTATAATGTACATCATTGGACGGGCACTAAAAGGAAGTCCATTCAAGTGTCGGTGATGTATGCCGTGTTAAGGTGAGAGTAACTGACTGCGGCATTCATTGTCGACATCTGGGCCAAGTGGACTGTAAACCGCGTTTTTCCTGGATTATCGTTACTGTTAATGGATACACGGATACATGCAATTTTGATTACTTGTCTGCCAGCATCTCGGTTTCGTTTTTATGTCTGCGTAATATCCCTGAATGCTGGATTATCATTTTTGATATCGAATTATCGCCAGATTTGCATATTCGCCTGTGATGCCACGTGTTTGACTCTGTATTTTGTTTTTAATTGATACGGTGCGTGACTGAGGACGAATGGCCTGTGGATGCTGTTGCCTAGCAACGGATGGTTGTAAAATAAGCAATTATAAACATTTTTCTTTTTAATGATTATCAGTCATTGAGCACCGTAGCGTTTGATCTACACTGGATTATTTATAAGCTGCGAATCTCTTTTTTGTTGAACTGATGCTCTTGAAGGCTTGTGTAGGAGTGCGTCCCATATCATCATCAAGACTTGGCGTAAACAGTGTTTTATCAGCCGTCCGCTTGTCAAGTTTTGCAGTTGTGTTGTTTCCACATTATTAAAAGATAGACATCCCAGCTGTCAGTGTCGACGCTGATCGTCAAGTCCCTTGACCATCACGCTCTGCCGTTCTGCTCTTAGTTCTGAACGCATTATTAGAACAAGGAAGTGTCTTGGAGACAAAGTTATTTGGAGAGAGATCGTGGATAAATTTGTTCATGACAGCCATGCAGAGGGAATCGGCGGAGAAGGTGTCGGGACCCGGCAAACAACTAATGGTGAGTGAAATATTTCCTGTTTATGAGGAGGAATGTTTATGAGCAAATGTGTGGAGTTTGTAGAACAATTTATGGACGTATATTTTAGTGGTTATGATGCCTGACTCGTGGGGGTATTATTTTATGCTCAAACCCCGCTGGAGTATCGCCCAACACAAGGCCAAAAGGCCACTCAAGGTGTGGGCTACACAAGACAAGAAAAGACAGAAATCACAGGGATAGAAGGTATCTATTCACATTTCGTTTGATTTGTGAAAGATTATAGGTGGAAAGGAAGTAGGTTACAGGTAAGGAGTTCCAAAGAGAGGCAGTACGAGGGAAACAAACTTGAAGAGTATCTCACAGTACTAGCATTTGGAACAACAGTGAAAGGATGTGATGAGACAGCCAGGCGAGTAGAGCGCCTGAAAGTTTGGACGGGGGAACTATAAAAGGCCACTGGAACACCTTCCATGATAGTAGCGATAAAAGAGGCTCAATGAAGCAACAGAGCGTCAGACATGAAGGGGTTCCAGGGAAGATGCCAGGTCCTGACCAACCAGATTTGAAACACGCCGCTGAATCTTATCAAAGAGGGACAAACAGCAAGCTGGAGCACTGTCCTAGATGTGACAGTAGTAGGATGATGGTGTTTATGTGTTTAATAGGCCAAGACTTTTTTACTGTAATGATTTCTCTCTACCCAGGAGTATAAATGGGTACTTGTGAGGATCGATAACTAGATCACGCTGATGTCGAACTGCTGCATACCAGGCATTAAATCACCACGGCACGATGTGTATGCCACTGCATGTCATTGACCTGATAATGTGACATTACTGTCAAATAGGGCTAGTCCACAATTTTTGGAACTCCATGTGATCCAAGGTTTTGACTTTTTATACTGGCCTGGCATAGACATTTTTGAAAACTGTCACAAGGTAGTTTAATATTGAGTACGTTTTTAGTTGTCTGATCGACTAGTGCAAAATCAGGAATTTGTCAAACTAGCACCCCCCAACCCCCGAACAAAGACACTGACAATTTGGGAGACTGCTATTTAAACATAGGGCAAGATAGCTCAGTTGGTGGAGTGCCATGTTGGTAATAATGAAATGTGCAGTGAGCTAGGGGGGGAAGGGTTGAAATAAATTTAGGTTCAAGACTATAATGTTGGTCACTTTGGGCCACAGGCCAGGGGTGAGATTGGCCGAAAATGAAAAATCCACGAAATGCAGTGTTTGGGGGGTCGTTCAGGACCCCAGAGCAACGTTGGGTCTATTTGTCTACATGTATATCCACTTTTACAGGTAAAACCTCCTTTAGGGTAACACCTCAGGAATTCCAGATTTCAAAAAATATTCTTTAAAAATTCTGAAATTCGTAAAAAACAAAATCTTACAAAAAATCCTAAAATTAGGAAAAACTCCTGACAAATCTCGCCCCCTGCAGTCATGTGCATACAGGTAGTTTGAAATATTTCCTGTTTGACAATTAGCATTTGAATAAGGTGGTGCGTGTTCCAGAGCTGTGTCGGAACAAGCTGAACAAGGCCGGGGGAAACGTGTTCCTCTGTTGCCATTCAGTCAAAATACAGAGCGATTCAAAGCGAAACTCCAAAGGAATCCCTCGAGAGACGGTCATAAAACCTAGGCAGGGAAAGAAATAGGTCAGATGTGGGTTGTGGGGGGGGGGGGGGGGGTAGATGCATTATTGTACGTGTAATCCGATGCTTTCGTTAAAACTGCTTTGTTCGTGCTGTGGATGGGGTGTCGCAAAAATATATATCCAAATTGGATTGCTAGTTTATTAGTATTAGATATTAGTGGGACTCAGTATGGGCACTGGTTTGGCAAAATATATCAAAACGGTTTATTTTCCACAAAAAAAATAATAATAAGAAGGACTCCTATTTTTTAACTTCTGTTTGTAGAACATGGCCGGCAATATTTTCCAAGATTTCATTTTATTTCATATCCCGGTTTTATTATTAAAAGTAGCCACCAAAGAAAAAGTCCCAAGGACTTAACTAAAAATATCTGGTTTTTCCAGTAAAATTTTTACATTTACAATGGTTGCAAACAATTATATAAACGGTAAAATTTCGACAAAAATTACAATAACAGTGACTAACATTACAATTAAATTATTAGAATATAATAAAAAAGAGAATACAATTATATTTATAAATTGAAAATGCCTAAAAACCACAACTACTGAGAATTAATTAATCTAATCATAGAGGGGACAGGATTCTTTTTATATTGATATGAGTATTGATATGAGGCATGGTAAGATGGTTGGATAAGATTACGTTTGGTGAGAGAATGTCTTGGATTGGGAAGCATCATATGACGGTGTTTTTCAGAAACCAGCAAGTTTTTGGCAAATTGAGTGGCAAGGTCAACACGTCTGTCTGAAAGCGATTGGATGTTAAGAAGATTAAGAACATTTGGGCAAGACATTTGGGTAACAAATTATCTGGAGGGCACGTTTCTGAACTCTTTCAATACTTTGAGGTTGATTTAAAGTGAGACCCACCCGAAGACCAAACTACTGCACCGTATTCAAGTGTAATATGAATGTAAATCTTGTAAATTAAAATGAGATCATCAATTTTAACACCAATTTTCTTAAGTTTACTAAGAATGTAAAGTCTACGCGAAGCATTGGTGATGAGTTGCCGAACCTGCTGGCCATTCAAATCTTCTTTTTTTTCAAGACGGCTTTTGTTGTCATTAGTCATCCGGATCAATAAGGGAGCACTGCCTAACCCATGGTCGGGCCAGGCCGTTGAAAAGCCTGGCCAGGCCCGGGCCTTCTGGCTTTTAGTCTTGCTATTGTGAGCCACATTGCAAATCACCTAACAATAGAGCATCTTATACTACGAGTGATTGCTTTTGTTGTCATTCCATTCACGGGCCGGAGATCAAGTCTGGGTGAACAATGGGAGCTGCCTGGACTCCAGCATTAGTGGGCAGTTTATTGTGTACAACCAGGGGATTATCAAAGCCCGAAGGCCCGGGCGTTCCCGGGGCTTGGCCAGGCTTTTCTGATTGAATTGAACACGTGCGCTTTGTGCGACCACCTTTTGCATTCACATGCGCGCGTTAGGTCACGCGGGTCATTCGGACAAAATGTCATTGTGCACATGCGCAGTTGAAATACCGAACTGGCTTATTTAAAACAGACAATAGATGGCCTGGGAGGCATTCTGTCTCTTTTGTTTGCATTTTTATGGCATTTTAGAGAGAAAAGAAAAGAAAAAGAAAAAAAACTAGAGCAGCTAACAAAACATTGCAATTGAAATGGGAATGGGAATTTCTCTTCACGGTTTTTCTCTTTCGAGAAATTCATTTTCATTTCACAAAATGTGAACAAAAATGTTCCCTCTATGGAAGAACATGTTCACGCTTTTTTTACACAAGTGGGAAGATATTTTGACACCTTTTCTCAAAAGTGTGAAAATAATTTCCCACAGGAATTCGCAGGGGGGAAAAGGGCAAAATGTGCATGTGAAATTTCTCTTTCCATTCCTATTTACAGTATTAACTTTCAATTGCAATGTACTGTATCTTGGAAAATATCACCTGCCATTATCTAAATAGAAGTGTTAAAAATTGTTTTTTTTTAAATGCCCTCTCCCCCGAAAATTGCCTGATGCTAAAAAACCCTTTTTACAAAATAAATATTGCCTTCGAGCTTGGAAGAAATATGGAACAATCTAAATAGGTGAAAATGTAGAGGACAATTTCCCTTTTAAAAACTTAACTGCTGTTCAGTATTACGGAACAGCCTGACTGCAAAATAATTCGCCATGAAGGAACAATCGTTTTGGCATTTGAATAATAATCCTGACGTGCCATTTTACCTTGACCGTGAATTTTTAAAACAACAATTCAAAGTCAATGTTAACTCACAGGAACATCCTGCCAAAAGTGAAATTACGGATGCAGTTCTCGTTCGAGAGAGCTCACTGGTTCCAAGCATTTACATAGACATGTAGGAAACGAAAATAAGTTATAGGAAATTATTTTCGACCGACAGTTCCTGTTTCAAATTGTATTATGCGCGTAACACATTTCAAGGATATTGCCTGGTTCAAAGTCATTTACATAGACGTGTGGGAAATGAAAATATGTTATAGGAAGTTATTTTCGCCCGACAGTTCCTGTTTCAAATTGTATTATGTGCGTAACACAACCAAGGACAAGGCCGCAGTGGCTGAATCCATCAATATGCATAATTGGTTGCTGTCTGCAGGAACAAACGTGGTCGCATTTTTTAAGGAGATCATGTATGTAATGCATATTCAATTGTGTGTACATGTATATGTGCATTACACACAAGAATATACATGTATGCAACATATTGTTAGAGCATTGTTAGCGCTTATACAGGGTGGTTCAAAACTGGCTTGTCCACGGGAGCTTCTTACCTTTTAGTTTCTGTCTTTAACATGCTTCATTTACAAAGCCAGTTTTGTACATGCCATCTGTAATGGGCCATACCTTGAGATCCAATTAAGCTAGACCTAGCATTTTTTCAGGATTATTTCTAAACACCCTACTCATCAACACTAGGTAAACATACATTCTCTTGGAATTGTAGGAGGTGGGTGAACAATCACCTTAAACTTGGGTTAACTTTTTTTTTGAACCACCCCCGTATAGCATTTTATAGATGTACAAATGTCTCGGATTGCTACACGAGCGTTACCCCTGATCATCAGGCCATGAAATCACTGGACGATTGCATGGAGAATCATCAAGACGGCATGCCAGGTTGATTTTGTACAGTGCATGCGTGCCGGCCTATGCGTAGTCATTTGTCATTGGAATTTGAATTTACTATGTGCAACAATTGACTTGTATGAAACTTGATACTTGACTTGGAAAAAAATGACTTGGGAATTGACTTGACTTAGAAAAAATTGACTCAGGACTTGACTTGACTTGTGAATATTTGACTTGTGACTCGACTTAACTTGAGAAAAAACGACTTGGTTACAACACTGTCATTCAGTAATATGGAGTTGTTCCGCTTCCCTAAGATTCAAGGCGTATTGTTGCCCTCCCTTAGGACTCCTGTGTTTCTGTGCCTCGTATTTATGATGGATTTATGATGGATCACTTGCCGATGTTATCGCAACTCATAAATGATTCAGCCGAGGCCGGCAAGCGTGGATGGTGTTTGTGTGGGTGTAGCGTGTAACAAGAGACCGCATCAGACAGTGTGGGCGAGCCCAATTTTAAATTCACAAATTAAAACGATCGTATTGCCATCGCGTGCAACCCGAGGACCTTCATGAGGCTTGATTTATGCTATTAAAATCCCAATCAAAGCAAGAAGAGTTGGGCGCGTCCCTACAATCACTCTCTCAAAGGAGATCTGTTGCTACTCTT